>JADBJO010000028.1:1239345-1251845 GCA_016801955.1 Conus betulinus | reverse complement strand
TTCTACATACCCAGCCCAGAACAGAAACGAATACCGCAGCCCCGACGGAGAGACAACACGTACGTTTGTTATATGACCGCTCTCAGACATTTGACAAATCCTCTAAAACAAACAAACAAACAATTCACGCACTACAACGATAGACGTTTGTATGTCGGAAACAGATTTAAAAAACTGGCATACAACGACAGACGCTTGCATGTCTGAAACAGATAAAGAAAATGCATACGTGAATATGACAAATAGTAAGCAGACAGCATGGTTAGATTCATGAAAGGTAAAAAGGCAAAATATCCTTACACCCAATTTCAGAGGGCTGGCCCGTGCAGAACAAGGTCATTTCATGTCATGCACTGTCTTGAGGCATCGTAAGAAGCAAGCTGCACATACTGTCTTCACCATCTATCGCCTATCATCTATTACCTATCACCTATCCCGGAGTCTTGAAGACCGTTGGGGCGCCACAGAAGACTTTGCAACCAGCTTCCTCCACTCCTCCCGGTTTTAGGACAGCTCTTAAGCAGTTGCTGAGTGTGAGGCCAGTCCAATCACTGATGTTGTCCTCCCATCTCTTTCTTTGTCTTCGTCTCCTTCTGTCGCCTCGCACTGTTCCTTGTAGAATGGTTTTTTTGCAAGTCCTGTTGATCTTGGTACATGACCATACCACCTCATTTTCCTTCTTTTCACTGTGTACGGCAGGTTTTCGTACGGTCAAATGGCTTGCCTTGCTCTGGTCTGGACCACCAAGTTGTCTTTGTATGAGATGCAAAGGATCTTGCGCAAGCATCTAATATCTCATGCCTGAATCCTTCTCTCAAGTTCAGCTGTCAGAGTCCACGTACTGTATTACAGGCAAAACCACCACCAATAATGACCGTGAAGTCAGAGGAAAAAAAAAAAAAAAACAACACAAATATCAATCAAAACCACAACAGAAACACAAATGTAACCGAGCAGGTTCATTTTTCATGTTAATTAGCACCAGAGAAATCTATGTTTTACGTAAAAATACTAGGAATGAATTCTTGAAAATAGAAAGACGTTTTAGCCTGTCTGAACATGTAGCTTAACACTGTTCAAAATAGTTGTCTGTGACGTTATTATTGAAATATTGAGTGTCCATACAAGCGAATTTGGCTGTGAAGATCTCTCGTGGGTGGCAGAAGTGTGCCTTGTTGTGCCTGCGTGGAACTTCTGTCGCAGAGCAATTTTCAAACAAAGGCACCAAATTTGATGCGAGTCTGCACATACTCACTATGCTAGTCTTGTATGGTTACACCTGCACCCGCGCTGTGTTCTTTAAATAACAATAAACTGGAAATGAGGCTATGATGAGCCCTGAAATCACATACACTGGAACGTTGATGCAGTTTATTAAAAGATCATTGATAATATTTTATGTTGGCATGGGCTGACACCCCCTAACCCCCTCGCATTCTATCTCCCATCCACCTACCCACCCCAAAAATACACCGAAAACGTGCCTATGTCAATTAACTGAATTTTCTTTTAATCCAGTATATTTGATAAACACACTGTGTGGTTAATGGACATGAATACTCGGTGCCCTATGGTTAGTGTGGGTATGTGTTTGTTTCTATTTGTGTGGGTTTTTTTTAAGGCAAGTGGCATTCTATGTACAAAAGAAATGAGCAGAGGTTGTAGAGATGATAGTGGAGATATACGTGTTTTTGTTGTTGTTGTTGTTATTTTGTTTCTTTGTTGTTGTTTTTTCTTATCTTCCACATTGTGTCAGTAGCATGACTCCTTATCCTGGATTGTCTTCCATGGTTGGTGAGGTGCAATGTTTCTTTTGACAAATTCAAAAGCTTAGGACACTTATGCTAGCTCAAGGAAAATTAACAGAACAATTTCGGAAATCTGTGGAGCAAAGTATGATGACACTATAGGATAAAAAAAATTCTAAAATACCCACTCACACTTTCATTAGAAAAAATAAAAGCATTAAACATCATAACAATAAAGATTCTTAATGGCAAGTTATAGAGAACTTGAATGAATCCAAAACACACTTTTTTTTCAAAGTGATATTTTGAAATTTAAGAATTAGATTCGAAATTGAAGAAGGAAAAAATTACTGGCTTAGTCAACTGATACGGCTGAACCTTATGTTTGTGACTGCCGAATATTCGTGACTTATCTTTTTGCCTTACTGGTGTGTGACCATGGAGAAGTCTGGGTTTACATGACCTCCACTTATCCATAGCACTCAGAAAAACTGACAGTCCTCTCCACTCCCCAACCTCCCCCCCTCCCCCCACCTTCGCTCCCTCAGATTCCAGCATTAAGTTTAGAATGGTCCGTCCGACTTCATTCCCTCGAAGTTTAGAATAGTCCGCCTGAGTTAATTCCCTTGAAGTTTAGAATAATCCGTCAGGGTTAATTCCCTTGAACAGGAAGTCGCCTTCACTCTCCACTACGCGATCACTGTGAGAGAACGATAACACATGTTGGCTCCAAATCATTCTCGCTGTGACTGTAGGGGCCATAAATGCAGCTAACTGGTCGTAAACACCGACCGCCGTGCCCGACTCGACGAAAAATCGTTAGCACGAGGTGGCGATTCGACGGGAAACATGATGGTCATTTTCTCGAGCAGTCGGTTCAATGCCCGATGTACGACGGCTCAGATGACACCCTGAAAGTGACATGTGTCACGTTGTGCGATTTTATGTCTTCTTTTGCGATCTCATTCTCTCTCTCTCTCTCTCTCTCCTCTCTCTCTCTCTCTCTCTCTCTCTCTCTCTCTCTCTCTCTCTCTCTCTCTCTCTCTCGTACAAGTATACCTGACTGGTATTATTCTACACAGGAAATGCCACTATTCAATCACCTTCAAACATGATTCTCTCTCTTTGTATATTTGTTCCGTCAAGGATTAAGGTGATTTGATTGTAAAACAGTTAATGTTCCCTACAGATGCCCAAATAATATACAAGTTGACACATTTCTTGTTTAAATGGATCCATCCATGATTTTTGGGGTAATCTTGTTTGGCTTTTATGGATCGCATAATAGGACCTTTCCAAATGAAAACCCTACAGAGAGAGAGAGAGAGAGAGAGAGAGAGAGAGAGGGGTTAAAAAAAGAAGGAAGAAGAAAACCTAGGTAGCGCTTTTCGCACACATTTGTGGCATGTTAACCCAGCCCCCTTCCTAACACAGCCACCTACATCCATCCCTTTCGCAGCTCCAGCACCGGCAATCCACAGGGGAGCAGATCAATACAACTTACGAGGCAGCCTACCCGAAATGAACGGGCTCAACATTCTAAAGATTTATGGCGTTCGGAGCTCCCAATACATTGGCACGCGGGGGATACGGGAAAGAGGGGTGGTCAGGGGGGGGGGGGAGGGGGGGGGGGCAATGCAAACTCACTGAATTAAACATAAAAGGGGGGCCAGGGGGGGGGGGGGCGTCCTAGGAGGGGAGTCACGTGCATTTCCGGGGACGGGCTCAACGTTGGCTCCTGCACGGTAAGAATTATGGCATAGGCCATATGTTGCACTCGGAGCAGGTCCCCATTCTATATTCGGGTGGCGGGGGGGGCTGGCATTCGGTGGGGCAAATGATTTATGGTCGGCAAGCGGCGTAGGCTCCCCGGATAGCATTTGGGGGGCAATCCAGAAGGATCCGGCGAAGCGCGGGGGGAGGGCGTGGGGGGTGGGGGGGGGGGGTGTGGGGGGGCAGATGGGGGGGGGCAATGGGCGGCAGGGGCAATAGGAAAACCCGAGGGGGGCCCCCAGGGGGGGGGGGGGGCAATGAAAACGATAGGTTAACGGGCACTCGGAATTGGTGGGGGTGGGTTGTGTGTGTGGTTCGTTTGTGTGTGGTGTTGGGGGTGTGGGGGTAAACCATTTTCAATCCTGTCATTTTGCGTTTTCTTTCTTCGGGCACTAGTTGAGGGGTGCGTGCCGGGGGGTCCGGGGGGGCCGGGGGTCAAGCGAATGTGTGTGGCAATGGCGGGGGGGGGTCATGTTTGGCGTGTTTGACTTGTGGCAAAGGTATACCGGGTGGTGGGTGTGAAGGGGTTTGGGTGTTGTAGGCAAGGCAGGGGTTTGTGGGTCTCGGCATCGGGGGCGGGTTGTGGGTTTTCGGGGGGGGTGGTCTGGGCCGCTTTCATCAACCCCCCCGGTGCACAACTGTGGAGGGCGGCCCAGGCCGGTGCGGGGTGTGTCCCCCCCCCGGTGGGAGGGGCCTTGGGTGTCTGGGCTGTGAACAACTGTCCGTTTGAAATTAAAACATAACCATTTATCGTCAGAGGAGTGGGACCAGTGTGGTTCATTTGGGTTTTTTGATGGGGTTTTTTCGTGTGTCTTTTCTGTTAGAAACCCCCCCCCCCCCCCAGCCCCCACTACCCACACCCCCCCCCCCTTCTGCTTTTTTTTGACAGGCTCTTTCCTTTTTCGATAGGGGGTGGGGGGAATGTGGGCGGTAAGGGATGTGCAGTCTGGGGGGTGAGAGGTGGGAGGAGGGGTGTTGGGGATGGGGTGGGGAGGGGTGAAGGGTGGGGTGAGAAGAGATCCCGCGATAGGTTAACTGTCGTCATCTGGTGCGTGTGTGTGTGTGTGTGTGTGTGTGTGTGGTCCGTGTGTTTTGTGTGTGTGTGTGTGTGTACGCGCGCGCGCACATTGCGACCATGCGTGTCTGTGTCTATGTGTGGGCGTGCGTGCGTGCGTGCGTGCGTGCGTGGGCGTGGTGTATGTATGCGTGCGTGTGTGCGTGTGTGTGTGCGCGCGCGTTGAATTTTCTTTGTGGCCCCATCTCCTGTCTGTGTCTTTTCCTCTTTGATCAGTTTACAGCATGCCACCGTTTCTGTTGTCGTTGTAACCTGACAACTGACAGTCGTCAGACTGTGCACACTGTCCCCTTGTGCAGACCAGCAGACCAGCTGTTCATTACGCATGGGATTATGTTATTTTCGTTTCGTTTTTTGTTGAGGGAGAAGAAAAAGGAAGAAAGAAAAGATCAGAAAAAAAAAGAGAAAACAAGAAAATGTGGAAACAATAGAGGTTGGAGGACAAAAAAAGAAAGAACGAAAAAAAAAAGGTTTTAAGCAGAATGCCCGTCCGTCGCTGTCAACGAGGGTTAACTGTATGCGTCTGGATATCGCTTCTGTGTGTCACTGATTGCTGCAGCTTGTCCATTTGCCAAGCGTAGCACTTACTGACATGAAACGTGCATTTTGTCCTTGTTTCTTATTCGCATGGGGTCTGCAACCAAGCTTTAGCTTGGTTGCCAGGGCAATGATTTTGGGGAACTCTGGGTACTTTGCGTAGATCCAAGATGGCCGCACAGAGTGGCGGTGGAATGTTCTCCGTAACTAAATAATGCAAAACGTACGTGAATTTTTGTTTTCCCATATCATGTCTTCCAAAGAGATCGATTTCTGATGCCAGTGATTTCATTCTGGATGGAACTTGGACTCAGATGTCAAAGTCAAGGTAATTTTTCTGGTTAAGAAAAAAAGACAGTAACCAAAACTTACCAAAGCCTCATTACAGACTCCGAAGAACCGATGTTCATGATCTCAGTATCTGTAGAATGGTTTTCAACAGCCCTGGATCGATTATGAATGTTTTCGGGGCAGTTAGGGGTCAGATTTACACACTTGGGACAATGTCAAGGTCATTGTGGCACCCCAAAATCCTCCCAAAACACTGACCATACCATAATCTCCTTATCACCTGTAATAAGGAGTTCTGGTGGTTTCTCTTTCTGTTTCTTAACCCACCCATCTCCCTGCCTCTGCCTCCCCCCCACCTTACCCCCATTCGTCCATAAAGCCATTGCCTCATTTTCTTTTCAGAATAATTGGCGTTTATACCACACCCTTTCATAACCATTGATACCACACAACCTTTCATTCCCTCAGCCCTAATTGTCCATTGAACCATACAACTCATCTTCACGCCTGCATCATTTATAATTGTAGATCAAGATGTCCATTAAAGCTTCTCTCTCATCTTGTTCTCTCCACGGTGACTGCATCATTTATAAAAATCCTCTTGCGGTTGACTTGAGCTATAAGCAACATTCTCTCTCTCTCTCTCTCTCTCTCTCTCTCTCTCTCTCTCTCTCTCTCTCACTCCCCCCCCCCCCCCCCCTCTCTCTCTCTTTCACTTTCCCTCTCTCTCACCCTCACCTTCTCTCTCGTTTTCTTGCTCTCTCTCCTCTCTCTCTCTCTTCTTTCCCCCCCCCCCCCCCCCTCTCTCTCTCTCTCTCTCTCTCTCTCTCTCTCTCTCTCTCTCTAATATGTATAACGGTAACGAATCGCGGATCATAGCCAGCCGCACTCGTTCACGGCGTCTCATCAATGCACTGCCTCGCCATAAACCACGTGAGCAGCGGACTCCCATCGATTATCATAAACCACGTGAGCAGCGGACTCCCATCAATTATCATAAAACACGTGAGCAGCGGACTCCCATCCATCGATTATCATAAACCACGTGAGCAGCGGACTCCCATCGATTATCATAAAACACGTGAACAGCGGACTCCCATCATCGATTATCATAAAACACGTGTGAACAGCGGACTCCCATCGATTATCATAAAACCCGTGAGCAGCGGACTCCCATCGATTATCAGAAGCCGAAAAGAGCCAGGTTCGGCCGAGAGTATCACTGGATATTTTGGCGTTGTTTTGTACAATAAGTCACAGTTTGTTTGGGGGTAAAAAGATACAAGCTCTCCTCTCGAGCGAACAGTGTACCTGGGCTGTTCCAAGAAACGAGCATCCGCCCGTTTACGTTCATAATTCAGACCTAATGGCATCCACTCTTTGTGGTGATGGGCCCGCTTTTATGGAGAACACCCTGACTAGGTCCTTCTCTCCATCTGTCTACAGGCAGGGAAATCGATAAAATAGCATGACGGCCGGGGGGGGGGGGGGGGGGGGGGGAGGATGGATTGAGGGGACGGAGGAGATGATGGTGGGAGTGCAGACAGGGGAACTTGGGGAGAGAATGATGGGATGTGGGTGTGGGAAGAATTGGGGAGGGGGGCAAGGGGGAGGTTGTTGACGTATGTAAAACTGCACGCTCATCTTGGATAGCCTGTCGCAGTTTTAACGATGGATCTGTTGTTGGCATCAGGTGTGTGTGTGTGTGTGTGTGTGTGTGTGTGTGTGTGTGTGTGTGTGTGTGTGTGTGTGTGTTTCGTTCGTTCTTCAATTTAATGTCTATCCATTTTCCAGTGATCTTAGACAAAAACAAGAGACAAACAAACAGGCAAACAAAGAAAGACAAATAAAAAAAAAATGAAATAAAAAAAACACGTGTAAAAGGGACCGGTGTATGTGTATGTCGTGAATGTGTGTGTGTGTGGAGGGGGGGGGGGGGGGGGGGAAGCATAAATGTATGTGGTGTTTTTAAAAAATGTCATTAAAAGTGTATGGAGTGTGGAGGTAGTGTAGTATGCTAATCTTTGCATGCATAGTCTATCTAATTAATGAGATACCAATAGTGACCATCACTTTAACGCATTCTAATCTACCGGCATAACGGTAAACTACTTTAGCCTGGACATATCTGAACATTTTTAAAGAAACAAAATATTTTTAACAATTGACATAATAAGAGAACAAATCAAACAAATAACTCGAGAATCAAAGTAAATGTCCAACTGGACTCTTAAAAATTGCTCTAACAGCTTCTATAGCCTTCGTTTCGTTCCCAAAAATGTCTCAAAAATTCGCCATTGATGGGTTCAAACTTAACAACCAAGTAGATAATATTTTTTTTTAGTATTTCTGCAAAGAAAGATGACATGGAATGGAGTAACATTTTGGCCACAAATGCAGATGACATTTTTACAATATTTGTTTTGTATGCATCAAGTCTGAGTCTAAAGATCAGACTCTTCAAAATCCGTTCTTAATGGAGATTGTGTCCCGTTTTAATATTTTACAAGCTTCTTAAAGAATTTTCCCTTGTTGTCCTTTATTGTGTTTGGACACTCTTTTTGTCTTCGTTATCACCGAATCCCATGATGCTTTATCTAAAAGGCTATAATTTTCATACAAGGATAAAAGGAACATTTATTTTTGTAAAGCTCTTTTCCTTAGCTGCAATATTTTTGGCTAACCGATCAACCCTTTCATTTTCCGCTAAACCACAATGTGATGGAATCCAACAAAAGTCAATAGAAGAACCACGTAAAGACAAAAAATGAATTAAATGGTATATCTCAGATATCATTTCTCCTCTCATTCTTGTAGAATATTTTAAAGCTTGTAAGACAGATTTGGAATCGACACAAAATAATATTTGAAACATCGAATATGGAAGACTAAGAAGATAGTTCAGTGCCACAATAATAGCAATTAGCTCTGCTCTGAATACAGAGAAATTTTTTCCCAATGTGATACGATTTCTCTATATTTTAATTATGGAATAATGAATGCAGCACCTGATGATTGGTTTTCAGGTAGAGAACCGTCTGTATATATTTTAAGATGATTTATGTAAGTTTCATTTATATGTGCCTTGACATATGTTGGCAGCATGGTCCCATCAGTTTTTCCTTAAATCTGTATAATTAATATCGTAATTAGCCTTACTAAGCTCCCATTGAGGAATATTACTGTAACTCGTTTGAGGAGCTACTGTTTGTGGTTCAACACCAGCGTCTGTAAATAACTGGGACGTATAGGAGCCTATAGTTTTTACAGAGTCAAAACTCTGTGCTCGCTTTGGAAAATGTATTTCTGATTTTAAACCAGTTTCCTTGATGCATGAATTTTGCGTTGAGTAACTCCTTAACATATATTTTGCTGAAGCAAGTTTCATATTTTCGGCAAAAGTCAAAATCCTATTTCTGTGTAGGTTTTAATATTGAGGCATGGACAGGGACACCGAGAGCTGTCTTACAAGCTTTGCAATCGATGCTTTGCATCTTTGTTATCAAATATTTTGGAGCTGAAAAGAATATTTCCTGAGCATAAGATAATTTTGATCTCACAAGTGCAGTTGCTAAATGAATAAGTACCTTACTATCCTTTCCCCCACGACTGTCGACTTATCATTTTTAATAGATTTAATCCTTTTCTGGCTGTTGTCAGTATATTTTCCAAATGATGGTTCCAATTCAATTTAGAAGTCAGGCTTACTCCTAGAAATTTAACAACTCTGTGTGTGTGTGTGTGTGTGTGTGTGTGTGTGTGTGTGTGTGTGTGTGTGTGTGTGTGTGTGTGTGTGTGTGCGTGCGTGCCTGCTATGAGCTGTGACAGTATGACAAGTGTGTGAATGCGTGCGTGAGCGCGTGAGTATGTGAATGTGTGTATACATGCGCATGTGAGTGCGTATGAGTGTGTATGTGTGTGCGTGCGTGTGTGCGTGTGTGTGTGTGTGTGTGTGAGAGAGAGAGAGAGAGAGAGAGAGAGAGAGAGAGAGAGAGAAAAACAGATTGATACAGACGGACAGACAGACAATATACAGAGAGAGAGACAGACAGATCGACATACTCTCTGACTGAGTGACATACCGCGACAGAGAGAGGGGAGGGCAGACTGACGGTCGGACAGACAGACACAGACAGTATCGATGTGATTGCTCAATAGCATTACAAAGTCTGATAAAGGGCGGAGTGATGGATCGGCTGATCTCACTGAGACTGAGAATTTCGACCACGCCATGCACCAATCAAAAACATGTTCTCTATTCAATGATGCATGTAATACTAATAACAAAAATAACAATCATCATTATCATCAGTATACGACTAATAATATCAATAGTAGAAGAAGAAGAAAAGAAGAAGAAGAGAGAAAAAAGAAGAGGAACAAAAACAAGAACAAGAAGAAGAAGAAGAAAAGGAGAGAGGCGTTACATAATCACAGATGATTCCTTTCTGACATCTACTGCTTAAACACAACATTGACCATGATCTTTTTCGTACTGAAGATTAAAGGGAAGAGAGGGGGGTGGGGTGAAGCTGAATCAAAAAACAAGTTGTTTAAACATATTGTCTTTGTTTTTATTCCTGTATCTTGCGCGCGCGCGCGCGCGCGCACACACACACACACACACACACACACACACACACACATACACACACACTACAGTGTGTGTTGTGTGTGTGTGTGTGTGTGTGTGTGTGTGAGAGAGAGAGAGAGAGAGAGAGAGAGAGAGAGAGAGAGAGAGAGAGAGAGAGAGACGAGTGTATATATGAAGCTTAACGTTCTGCTAACATTTATCCACTAACCATTCGGATTGAAATACCTCCCAAACTGTGTGATAATGTTGAAAACTACAGGGCTGGACAAGTCTGTGAATGAATGCTGCTTTGTGTTCGTACATTTGTTCCGCTGTTACTGCTGTGTGTAAGGCGTCAGGTCGAGTAAACGGGCAAACTTGAAAGCTCTTTAATGTGAAAGAGGAGTGGGAGGGCATAGGGGGATCTTTGTTTCTGTGCCTCTGGTCTATATGTGGGCTAGGTGAATGAGAACTGAGAGCATCATTCCTTTGGAGCTGCGTGTCTCTTTATCGTTTTTCTTCTTAACTGCACAACACAACAATAGCCAAAGGACTGTCGAACTTCCCAGTGCAAAACACCGGCACTTAGAATCCCTACCTTCAAAGAGCAGATGTTTCGTGGGTACATTTATCGCTTTGTCCATGCTAGATTTACTTCCATATACAGATTCTCTCCCTTTACAGATTTTTATGTGGTGTAGAGTTTTCTCTTCGTCTAAACTACACTTAACTCCCCTCCCTGTAAAGATCTTATGAGGGGTACGGTTTTCTCCTCGGGTCAAAAAGATTTAATTTCCCTCTTTTACAGATTTTTATTTAAACTTGGGGCACACCTTTTTCTCCTCGTCTCAGCCAGACATTCCTCCTTCCTTTTCAAGATTTTTATGTCGAGTAAAACATTTTTCAACTGAGCTCTCTCCCTTTAAAGACTTATGTAAGGGTACAGTTTTCTCGTCATCAGAACTGGGCTTAATTCCATCCCTTGAAAGATGTTTTTCATGTGGAATGTAGTTTACTCCTCGTCTCAACATTATGTAATTCCTCCCTTACTTTAAAAGTATATATGGGGTATGGATTTCTCTTCGTCCCAACAAGATTCAGCTTCCTCACTTTTAAAGATTTTTTTAGGTGAGGTACAGGTGTTTCCCTCGTCATAATATGATTTAACTGCCATCCTGTTAAAGATGTCTATATGGGACACATTTTCCCTCTCGTCTCAACCTGACTCAGTCCTCCGTTTAAAGATTGTAATGTACAGTTTTCTTCTCGTCTCGCCTGTGTGTGTGTGTGAAGTCTTTAATGTTGGATACAGTTTATTGTCTCCTCTTAACCTCCTTCTCTTTAAGACTTTGGGCGGAGGGACAAGTAGGTTGAGTTTAACGACCTCGCAGCAAATGCTTCACGGGACAAGTTGTGCGCTGCAGCAACGGGGGGAGGGAGGGGCATAGTTTTCAAAACTAAACTCACGCCCCAACGACCACCTCTTCTTTGCAAAGACTTTTTAAAGGGTTTCTGGGGCTCCTAGAAAGGCTACTGTAAATATGGTCATCGCTGTTTAAAAAAAAAATACAGGTCTTCAGTAAAACTCGAGGAAGCAACGCATTTTTGGTGTGGTGACTTGCTAAGCACTTCTCTTTCTCGTAAAGTAAACCAAAGAGAACAACAGAAGAAAAAAAAGTCTCCAGCATGTGCACCTCTTTCTATCAAGATGTCACTCCAGCATTTGCACCTCTTTCTATCAAGATGTCAACATCTCACTTCTGAACAGTGTTCACATTTCTTAATTTTATATCTGTATACCTCAGATCGGTCGGGGAATATTCAATAGTTGGTTTAAAGTTTCTTTTTCGTTGTTTCCTATTTCGTTAAACAAAATAGAAAAAAAACTGACAAATTCAACAAAAACTTTAATCAATCACGTGCACAATGACCATGTACGGCTACTGGTGTGGATTTATGGAACTTCTTTCCCCAATAATAAACATTTCATGTTGCACACTGGTTCAACGACACTTAGAACACTTCGACGGGAAGACCGTTTAGAATCCATCCTTGAATGAACAATCGATGAACTCTGTCGACTGAGGGACAAAAGTCAATCCCTTCATGAAACTACTGAAGTAAAGAGATATTCAACAAAACCGTAGTTTAGGGGCCAGATGCAAACATATTTGTTATGTATTATTTCCGTTAAGGACCACAAGAAACATACGCAGGAAAAAAAACATGATGTTCTATACATGAACACGAAACCGGAACTACCTGGCATCTCGCGCGCAGCCGCACTCCCCAGCTTCGTCCTCTCCTTAGCTTCCTATGTCAATGGCGGTGGAGTAAATCCAAAGAATGGGCGCGAAACTTGTCAAGGTGACTAACCAGTCACATAAGGAAGACTCAAAACACTTCAAGTTAATGATACTGAAGTACCAAGGGCTTAAATGTTATACAACAAAAACTGTACTGAAATGTTTTAAAAGACTGATGACAGGTTGTTTTTTTTTTT
>JADBJO010000028.1:1081845-1226845 GCA_016801955.1 Conus betulinus | reverse complement strand
TTGTGTACATTTAATTGCGACACTCCTAATCTCATTCTAATCAGACTTATTCTAGCCTTTAGATGGCTAACTGATTGTAGGTAGGTAGCCAAAGTTAGATCAGACTTAAAAGTCCTGTAAGCTGGAAGCGATCACTCCGATTTATTTCAATAGACCACTGCATTTTATAGTCTTGGATCAACCTACTTCTCAACGCTTTCAAAAACTCCGTTTCGTTCCCAACCCCTTGATTCTCCCAAACTTCTTCAAATCCATACTTATGAAGAAAATAGCAAACATTAGATGCCCAAGTATTCTTATTCGTACCATGAAAATTTAACAACATTTTGTAGACTTTATATGGCAGTCGATGAGGTGGCATTTTCAAACTTCTCAGCCAGTATTTAATATTTTTTTAAAAATAAATTGACATGCAAAGGAAACCTACCTAATTCTCCATAGATCATTACATTAGGAGTTCTGATGCTCGCATTCAAAAATCTTTTCATGGCAAAGAGGTGCACTTTTTTCTACAATGAGAGAGAGAGAGAGACAGAGAGAGAGAGAGAGAGAGAGAGAGAGAGAGAGAGAGTATTGGCCTAACCTTTTAAAATGAGTTTACCAAGTGTATCAAAATTCTGTGAACTGTGATTTCATCGGCTGAAAGCTTTTTTTTTTTTTCGCGAACCCATTTTTTATTTTCACACATTGTGCACATTTTTTTCACTGTCGGAGCAATTGTGAATATAGATATTATTAGATGAATGATTCATAAAATAAACATCAGCGTTTCTTGATTAGATTTCCAAGAGTGTATGAAATGCCGAAAAAAAAAAAAGGCAGAATACGTAGTCGTAGAACATTCTAGTTTTATTTAAATGAAGGACAATTCTGAGCTTAGATTCTTACTGTAAATTATGAAATTCCTGAAAATGTGTTTGAAATTTTGACGAGCCGTGTATGGGTTTCGTTTGTTTGAACTGGCATAATCTATAAAATGGGTTTACAACCTGGTCAAAAACATGGTGTATGTGTGTGTGTGTGTGTGTGTGTGTGTGTGTGTGTGTGTGGATGCGTAAGCGCGCGCGCATGTGTGTGTTGGTGCGTCAGTGCACACGTGTGTGTGTGTGTGTGTGTGTGTGTTCGTCGTTGTTGTCGCTGCTGCGGCTTCTGCCGCCGCTGCTGCTGCTGTTGTTTCGTAGGCATTAGGCATGAAAATCAAACAGTGTGGTCAAATATCTTGTAAACCAATCGCCACTTCCAGATGCCCTTGATGGAACCGCAACCCATGTCAAAGAAAAGAAGATTATCAGACAGATAAATCTCCAAAAGGAGTTATCGGTCTTGTTCATGTCTAAAACCGCAGTGGGTGGGGCAGCATTAAAGTGTTCATCCAATAATAATGGCATCAAGTGACTTGAGAAGTAATTTCATGCTGGTGTGGTGTTATTCATCTGTCTTTCCTGTTTCATTGCTCTCAAAGCGCTAAGCTTCAGTCTACACTTCACAGTTTATTGTGGGAATCCTTGTCTTGCACTGATACTGTTTTGAATTGTACAGTGCGGTCATTTTTATTAACATTTTTTTTAAATAGCTATTATTGCTACTCGAAAGAAACTGATTCCCATACACATAATTTCTGACACGATTCCAACATACTTTTCCCCCCAGTAGATTACATAGCTCACTTGTGTGTGTGTGTGTGTGTGTGTGTGGGGGTGTGTGTGTGTGTGTGTGTGTGTGTGTGTGTGTGTGTGTGTGTGTGTACAATGCAAATAGTAACCAGAAGTGAGATACAATTTTGCACTCCCGCCAAAGTAATAGCCTACTGTTCGCGGTTTCCATCATCCATCTAAGACGCATGCAAAAAATAAATAAATAAATAAATAAATAAATAAATAAAAAAAAAGGGAAAACGTTTTCTTTATAACAGCCATGGACCTTGTCTTCAACCTTTGATGTAAATGTTCTGTATGTTTGATGTCGTAATGTGGCTGTGGAATGCTACAAGGCATGAATATCAATTTGCTTGGATTCAGTCCACGTAATGCACATAGACCTGACCATACACACACTAACAACTCACTTTCAAAGCAGAAAATATATATATGTTTTTTTCTTCGGGTCAGAAGTCATCATGATTTTCAATATTGGATTTATTTTGCACGTGAGTCCGTGACGTCAGCTGCCGACGTCCACAACATCCAGTCATGATCTTCTTAAACTCTTGCCGAAACTTCGACCCTGTCAAACAGTAGAGGTAGAAGTTCCAAGCAAAGTTCGATAACCCCACCACGAAGAAAAAACTCGTACAGGAAGTAGTGAAAAGCGCGCGATTCTTCGTCCTGGGCGGCGTAATCCTGGAAGAAGCTGTTGTAGGCCATGAGAGGAATGGTCAACACGATGAAAGCCGTGGAGACGATGATGATCGTCATCGTCGCTGATGAGGTCTTCTTCTTACGAACATCGATCTTTCCGCTCGTAGATAAGTGATGGTCTTTAACAGCCACAGCCAGTTTCCAGCCCAGAACAGCGTTGCTGCAGATAAGGAAGACGCAAGGCAGGAGAGAGTAGATGAACATGTCCAATTTGACCCAAACCCTGACCCAAAACTCCTGATAGTCGTCATACCCGAACGTGCAGCGAACACCCTCGCCGACAAGCATCAACTGGTAGCCGTAGAGAGTGTGGGCGTACAGCGAGAAGCAGATGAGGCCGATGATCAGGATGACGGCGATGCTCTTCTGGCGCGTGCAGATGAGGTTGACGCGGTGAGGGGAGACAACTGAGGCCGCTCTCTGCATGGTGAGAGCCACCAGCAGCCAGGCAGAGAGAGCGGCGCTGCTGTTCATGACCCAGATGCTCAGCTTACACACCACCACGTGACTGGCGTAGAGGTCGTATCTATGGAAACAGACGGTGAGCAAGGTCAAGGACGTTAATCTTTTAAGAAGGTGGTTTTAAAAGTGAGGTGACTGCAGGCGAAAATCGAAACGAGATTTAGAAAGAAAGAAAACCAAAAAATGACCGTGCTGCCAAACGAAAGAATGACACATTGCAAAGAGATATTATTCTTTCGCTTTGCGAAACAATGATTTTTGTTGAATCATCTTCTAAGAAGTTCAGTCAGCTAAGTCCTTTTTGAGGATGTAGGGGAAAAGTAAACAGATTTACAAAGAACAAGGAGACAGTCTGCCACGTTACCAAGGCGAAGCACAAATAAACACTCACAAAACAAGGCGTAAAGTGGCGCTTATTTGAGACACAGTACAAAACAGACAAGTGAACGTCAGGCTAATGTACCTTCAACAATGTGCCTTCATCACGGATAACACAAGTACAAATGCACCAAATATGGCATCCAAGATGGCGGCCATCAGCAGCAGAACAAACAAATCAAAGTCGAAGAGTAAACGAAGTGAAAGTAAACAAAACCCCGGTCCAAACATTCTGTGTGCGCGCATGAGCGCAAACACACACACACACACACACACACACACACACACACACACACACACACACACACACACACACGTATGCACGCATGCACGCACGCACACACGCACACACACACACACACACACACACACACACACACACACACACACACACACACACACACACACACACACACATTTCCGCTACTTCTGAGCACAGTAACTCAGTCTCTCCAAAACAAAACAGATACATAATGGTACACAGTTTCATTCCAATGATGTTCGTACAACACCGCTAGCACATAGTTTCTTTGTCTGCTGATGATATCTCCCTTTGTCGATAAGCATAGACAGAGAATGCAGATGGGAACGCTTCTCGAAACAACTGAAGTCTTAAGTCTGTTTAGATATCAAAAAAAGAAAGCGTGGAGAACGATGGGGAGGAACGGGGAGGTGGAGGTGGGGAGGGGGGCAAAGGTTAGCATTCGACTCCGTCCATTGCGCATCCGGAAGTGAATGTCTATCCGTCAAATAGGTAGGCAGTTTTCATTAAAGCAGTTCGGTAGTTTGTGCACAATGCATCGGGGTTCGAAATGATGACATTTATAAACAAAAGAAACTACATGCCATTTGACAATACCGTCAAACGATGTTGGCAAAACCTGTGGCAAACCTCTCTGCCCTTTGGTCAGGACTGGACAACAACTGGACAACAACTCGGTGATTCTAAAACAGCCACATTGTATGTGCAGATGGGATGAGTTTTTACACCACCACCACTAATACCAACACACCACCGCCAGCAGCAGCACCACCACCACCACCAGCACACCGGCACCACCACCACCACCACCACCAACAACAAAAGTTCTATCTCAAGCACCCCACGATTTCAGCCATTGCTCGTGTGTTGATTGAAGCGCAGTCGTTCCACGTGAGGGCTGTGGTTGCGAGCCAACACACAGAATGTTATTTATTCATTTGTTTATTCATTTATTTAGCTAGAGCCCTTCCAACAAAACACTGAACCATTTTATGCCTTACCTCCAACTACCCCCCCCCCCCCCCCCCTGCTCTCTCTTCTTCCCTCCCATCCCCTCTCTCTCTGATAAAGCCATCCATCATCCGAAGAACCCAGGCTGTCACAAGCCATGAGATGCAGATGGTGCTGAGAAAGAGCTCCAGCTGATCCCCACACCTGCTCTGCGGCTCCATAAACAATGCAGGGAGGAGAGAGAGAGAGAACGGCTTTGTTCTGACCAGCGTCTTTGACCAGCCATTCAATACCAGCCATTACGAGCCTATATCGTGTTGATTGAAATATCAGGTACGAATCACGCAAGCTAAGTTTTGTCAACCGGGGAAACGCTACGTTTACAGCCTGTGGTCTCGCGGACGGTGTGAAAACCCCTTTAGCAGTGGCTCGCTTACGTCCCTCCACCACCTTCCGCATTTTCGTTGCTATGATACACAGGTGATGCACGTGATTCACAAAGGGTCAGGGTGTCGCGTACAACCCGTGTGGCACGTGGGGTGTTCTCTCGCTCATGTGAACGGACAGATTTTCTGTTCGGAGAGCTTTCTTGTAGTTGGACTATGAAGAGGAACACCAGTTGTTAACAGCGGTTTGTCTGGCGAGAAATTCATACAGATGAATATTGCTAGAATACAGGGTACTGAGTGTTTGTATACCACCAAAGACAAGTTATCTTCATTTCTACGTTTTTTTTTCTCCTTTTTTTTTTTTGGTCGAGATTCTAGCACAGTCATGACCTGCAAACCTTAGGCTTTAGTCTCATTGTATTTGAAGTTCAGCGAATAGTTGTTAAACCTGCAAGCCTCCACTCTCTACGTGTAGTGTTGGTCCGTACGCTGGGCTGCCTGACCTTCACCTTAGCTCGGGGGTTGCTGTCGAACTGTTCGGGGCTTACTGCTTTGCTGTACACGAATGGTAAGTGGGCCTTGCGACCGTTCGTGTGTGCTGTTTGTATCGTCCTGCGATGTCGTTTGAATGTTATTGTCACGTCACGTCGCCATGTTTATGTATCCGGTTTGTCTCTTGCAGCTTCGTTTTGAGTTGTGTCTCGGTTGTAGAAATGTCATGCAAAAAGTGTGTTATGGTATTATGTAGGTAGGGAGGGTGGAGGTAGTGGGGGTGGGTGGAGGTGGAAGTGGAGGCGGCGTGTGATTGCTTCTTGCGTAACTGCTCGTGATCAATTAAAAAAAGAATAATTAAAAGGAGTGTATTGAAAATGAAAATGGAATGAGTGTATTAAAGGGAGGAGGGGGGAGGGAGGGAGGCGGTAGAAATGAAGGACGTAGGAGTATAAAAATAAAAAAGGGGGGAGGGGGGAAGCGTTGTGCGGAAGGTGCATGCTACAGCGAGAGAATTGGGCCCATCTGAGATGGCAGGGACGAGAGAGGCGGCAAGTGTGAAGCGTTCGTGTTAATATGTGAGGTTTTCGGTCAATTTTGAATGGAAATTATTACAAACGTATATAGTACCTAAATCTTAACAAAATGGCGCCATTAGCGTACAAGATTGCGGAAGACAGGTGTGCAGGGGCGCATAGAGTAACAATTGAAGTGCTGATCTGGTTGGAAATCTTTTCTATTAGAAATTCTGTGCTACTCAGCACGATGTGTAAAAAAAAAAACAAAATCGTCATTTTTCAGCACCTGAAATGAACTGTTAGTGCAGACAAATTAGTTGCGTTCATGTTTCCTGAGGTGGGCTCATTTTCATGATTGTTTACAGACTTTACTGTGTCTGTACAAAGAAATGCACTGCGGTACAGTTACCGTATCTGGAAAGCGAAGCATGCTTATTTTTGTTATAGATTCCCGGATCACATTTGTTCAGACCCGTTCCCATACAGAAACGAGTTGGACATCTGGCCCCCAGAAGAATCCACTAGCGGTGCATATTAATTGACATTTTAGGCAACGGTCATTTCCGTCCGTATTTAGACGAAAACGTTCATGGATTTAATTGTTGCTGATCCGGCTTTTGACACGAATGTGCGTTTTGAGTGGTTAAGGTGTGGGCTGTCCCGCGCGCAGTCGTATTCCATCGATCTGTTTAAGTAATTGCTTCATTGACGAAATAATTAATGATTGACTGATTTTCAGTCCCGGACAGGATGGGTTTGTTCAGTAAGACGATGTGATTAAGTTTACAACTCGCATGGAGAGCTTATTGTACGCTGACTTACCTCGGAACTCTCACAAACATTACGGTTGTGAGTGTTAATGTTTGATCATTCTTCTCTCTCTCTCTCTCTCTCTCTCTCTCTCTCTCTTTTGAAATTTTGACACGTTGATACGGTTGCTGTAGCTGAAGGCTGAACGTTGAATTTTTACACTAATTATTCTTTGTATCTACGTGTTATCTTTTTCTTTGGATGCTGGTGATCTCAGTTTCATAGTAGGCAGGATCACGTAATGAAAACATGACCAGGGTAACGTAATCAAACGTGACTCTTCAGAACTTGCTCGAGCTGTATCGTCCTCAAGGGTGGAAGACAGTCGAAGAAAGAGGGGGACTGCAACAGTATCTTCGTCTCTCACTTGTTGGAGTTCCTCTGTGCATACTGAAGGCATTCACCTCTTCCTGCTGGTGTGGTGAGCGTTGTGTCTGCCCCCTTTACAAGGGTTGGCTCTGTGTTCACACACTTCACAGGTGGGAGTGTCAAATTATCAAGCTCGAAGCACACTCACGCGGCCTGCGGGCAAAAGCCTACGTGCAGGCAATAGGCCGCCCTCAACCGAAGAACGGGCGAAAAAAAAAAAAGCTGGCGTATGTGGTTACCTGAGAGGGCAGCTCATCCCGCTGAAGGAACCTCTCGCCCAGAAGAGACAGTTAGCTGCGCAGGCGTACAGGAGAGTTTAACACAGGCGAATAGAAGGAAAAGGAGGAGTTACCGTTCTTTTTCGCTCCACTTTGGAAAAGCTTAGTCATGGAGCGTGACCAGGGCGTAACGATGTAGACTTGATGCATTCCCTTTGACGTCTTAAAGCTATCGGCCTTCGGTTTTGTGTCCATCAATAATAATGGCTTGACACGATAAGAAAAGATTTCCTTTCGTACCTCTCATTGTGAAAGACATTTATTTTGTTTATGTCGAAGACGAGAAGTTTTTAAAGTAAAAAAAAGCTGAAATAGAAACTGGTATGCCTAAAATTCGACGTTGCTTTTCATCCCTTCCCGTGCTATGATATACATGCCGGATATGTGATCCCCCCCCCCGAGTGTCGTAAATTTCCAGCGATTTGTAAGGAAAGGCCTCAGAATAGACGATGTTCGGAATGCTGCAATGGAAGTAATCTGTGTTAGAGTTAGCGTTCAGTGAGATGAGGCCACCGTGTTCACGGAGCAGATGTCGCAGGCCGGCACGCTCCCATAAGTTAAGAGTTCAGCCCAATGTGCGTCTCTGTGTTAGAGTTTAGCGTTCAGTGAGATGAGGCCACCGTGTTCACGGAGCAGATGTCGCAGGCCGGCACGCTCCCATAAGTTAAAGAGTTCAGTCAGATGGAGAAAATGCCGGAATGTGAAACAGTGCGTCTGCTATGCAGACTGTCGATGTTCCGATCATTCTTAGTCTGGCGTGACACTCTGTTTGCAAAAAGCACGTGGTTGTTTGACTGGATCGAACAAGCGGCGCATCTTTTTTTCTTTTTTTTGTGACAATTGTTTGTTTGAAAGACTGTGCCACAAATATTCGATCCAAAAACAAACAAAAGTGTTGTAAACTTCCGTTCAGAGGGTAAACATATGCTAAACTTTGATTCTGTGGAGCACATGTAAGCTTCTACTCGAGTGTAAACATGTTGTAAACTTCCATTCAGTGGTTAACGAGTAAAACTTCCATTGAGACGTAGACAGAGGTAAACGTAATGTAAACTTCCGTTCATGGTAAACTTCCATTCGGAGGTAAACGTAATGTAAACTTCCTTTCCATGGTAAACATGTTGCAAACCTCCATTCAGTGGTAAACAGATTGTAAAGTTCCGTTCAGAGGTAAACGTAATGTAAACCTTTCAATAGTAAACATGCTGTAAACTTCCATTCATAGGTAAACGTAATGTTAACTTCCTTTCAATGGTAAACATTTTAACTTCCATTCAGAGGTAAACGTATTGTAAAGTTCCATTCAATGGTAAACATGTTGTAAACTTCCATTCAGTGGTAAACAGATTGTAAACTTCCATTCAGAGGTAAACATGTTGTAAACTTCATTTCAGAGGTACACAACAAAATTCAGAGGTAAACATAAAGTATACTTCCATTCAGTGGTAAACAAGTAATCTTTTATTCAGTGGTAAACATGTTGTAAACTTCCATTCAGTAGTGAATATTTTGTAAACTTCCTTTGAGTGGTTGTAAACTTTATTTCAGTGATGAACACATTGAAAACTTCCATTCAGTGATTAAGGTGTTGTAGACTGTCATTTAACGGTAAACATGCTGTCATTTCATTTTGCAGTAAACATGTTGTAAACATCCTTCCGGTGGAAAACCTGTAACCTTCCATTCAGAGGTTAAAAAAATGGTAACTTTCCAATCAGCGGTAAACATGTTGTAAATTTCCATACTCCCATCCAGTAGAAAACATGGTTTAAAATTTCATTATAGGTAAACATGTTGTAAATTCCAGTTTAAGTCGTTAACATTTTGAATTCAGTGGCAAACTTGTTGTAAAGTTCTGTTAAGTGGTAAACATGTTGTAAAGTTCTGTTTAGTGATAAACATGTTGTGTAAAGTTCTGTTCAGTGGTAAACATGTGAAGTTCTGCTTAGTAGTAAACATGTAAAGTTCTGTTCGGTGGTAACTATGTTGTAAAGTTCCGTTCAGTGGGAACCATGTTGTAAAGTTCCGTTCAGTGGTAAACATGTTGTACAGTTCCTTTCAGTGGTAGCCATGTTGTAAAGTTCCGTTCAGTGGTAAACATGTTGTACAGTTCCGTTCAGTGGTAGCCATGTTGTAAAGTTCCGTTCGTTCAGTGGTAAATATGTTGTAAAGTTCCGTTCAGTGGTAAACATGTTGTAAAGTTCTGTTCAGTGGTAAACATGTGGTATGTATTCTTTCCTGGTAAGCATGTTGTAAGCTTTCTTTAGGGACAAACATGTTTTAGACTTTCATTTAAACTTAAAGGTAAACATGTCGCCGACTTCCATTTAGCATTAGAGGTCGAAAAGTTTCATTCTGGGGTAAACATGTTGTAAACTTCATTGCAGAGGTGAACATTTTGTAAAATCCCTTCAGAGATAAATGTTGTAAACTACCTTTCAGAGATAATCATGTTGTATGCTTCCAACCGGTTATAAACATGCTGTAATTTCCAAACGGTGGAAACCATGTAAATTTCCATTCGGGGTAAGCATGTTGTAAACTTCCATTCAGTGGTAACATGTAAATTTCGTTCAGCAGTAAACTGTTTTAACTTAATTCAGCGGTAAACATGTAAACAGGTCACAAGCTTTTATTCAGTTACATACTCGAGTTCAGCAGTTAACTTGTAAATTTCCATTCAGTGGCTGTTAACATGTACGAGTATAATTACATTCGGTGATCGGTAACGTGTAAACTTCCGTTCAGTGAATCTCAAATAAATGTTAGCGAACCGCCAAGAAAAACGTAGACAAACGAGTCACAATACAAGTGATCTGTAAAGTTGTGAGAAGTGTTTTGTCTTGTGACTCGTTTGTCTACGTTTCTCTTGGCGGTCGCTAACATTTATTTAAGATTTGTTTAGATTTCCGCCTGCAGTCGTCTCACTTTGCAACTAGTTCCGTTCAGTGGTTGTTAAAAGTGTATACTTACATTCAGTATTTTTTTAATATGCAGACTTTGATGCAATGGTTAACACGTGTACTTTCATCGTAGGTAAGATGTAGATTTTTATTCAGTACTTGCTAGCATGTAAAGTCCTAGTCAGTGGTAAACAGTAAAGTAAACTTTCGGTCAGTGGTAAACTTCATGTTGTAGACTTCCGGTCAGTGGTAAACTTAATGTTGTAGACTTCCGGTCAGTGGTAAACTTCATGTTGTAGACTTCCGGTCAGTGGTAAACTTCATGTTGTAGACTTCCGGTCAGTGGTAAATATATTGTAAACATCCGTTCAGTGGCAACCTGTTGGAATTTTGGGTAGGTGATTCGAAACAAGTCGTAGACTTCCGGTTAGTGGCAAGCATTTTGTTACTGTCGTAAAACCATAAAACGTGTAAATCATATTTAGGCATGTAAACTTCTGTTCATTTAAATATATACATTCCTTTCGAATTTAACATGTAAACTCCATTTCAGCGACATGATCTTTGTCGTTGGCAGCATGCTGTAAATGTCCTGTCCCCAATTGACAAGTATATAACTCATCAACCAAGTATATAACTCATCAGCAGTAAAGATGCTGTAAACCTCTGTTCAGCAGGAAATGTGTTGCAAACCTCAATTCAGAACAACAAAGAATGGTTCAGAAATCATTCTTTGCCACGCTGAATTGCAGTTCCTAAGAACCAGTAGCAGCAGTTTGAAGTGAATGCCAAATTTGACTTTTGTTCAGAGCACTTTATATCTTTTCTAAAACAACAACAAAAAAATTGCTTATACACGGTACACTTAATCCTGTAAAAGATCGAAAAATGCTAAGTGGTGTATTTGTGAATTGGGTAAATGTATATTCTTACAGAAAGCAGTGGATCTTTGGTCTGGACAAAATCTGCGTGTCCCTTGCTCAAAATGCGTCACCCGCCCCCCCCCCCCCTTGAATGTTTGTTTGCTTATTGAATGTCCAAAGTATCCTAATTTTAATGGACCCTAAACAAGACTGCCGTTTTAAAGAAAATTTACCTTTAGAATTTTTTTTTTATTTCACTGTGATGTTTTTTTGAAGGAAGGAATTTTTTTCTCCGAGTTTGTTTGCCTTTTTCTTTCTTTTTTTTAACTTAAGGCAGTCGATGTGTGTTTGTGCTTTTGATATATTTTTGCTTTCTTTGTTAAAATATTATTTCGTTTTCAGTATGCCTTTAGCCTTTAGATCACGACCACTACATCACTTTGCCCCCGCTCATTCGGTTGGTCTGCTGAACAGCTAGCATTGAACCAACACAGGATCACTTCGTGTTGACTCTTTCTCTGTCTCTGTCTCTCTCTGTGTTTGTCTGTCTGTCTGTCGTTCTTTGTCTGTCTGTCTGTCTGTCTCTGTCTCTCTGTCTCTCTCTGTCTGTCTGTCTGTCTGTCTGTCTGTCGTTCTTTGTCTGTCTGTCTCTGTCTCTCTCTCTCTGTCTGTCTGTCTGTCTGTCTCTCTCTGTCTGTCTGTCTGTCTGTCTCTCTCTCTCTCTCTCTCTCTCTCTCTCTCTCTCTCACACACACACACACACACACACACACACACACACACACACACACACACACACACACACACAAATGAATCTTGAACCTGTCTGTCGCTATGACATGTGTCTAGCTTACGGCAGTAAAATCTCTCTCTCTCTCTCTCTCTCTCTCTCTCTCTCTCTCTCTCTCTCTCTCTCTCTCTCTCTCTCACACACACACACACACACACACACACACACACACACACACACACACACACACACACACAACAAATGAACCTTGAACCTGTCTGTCGCTATGACATGTGTCTAGCTTACGGCAGTAAAATCTCTCTCTCTCTCTCTCTCTCTCTCTCTCTCTCTCTCTCTCTCTCTCTCTCTCTCTCTCTCTCTCTCTCTCTCTCTGTAGGATGGTGTATTACAGGGATGGGGATGTTGCGAGGTATGGGGGATATGAAGAGCGTAGAGGCCGAATCGAGAGAGAAATAATCTTTTTCACATTTTTAGCAGTTGTATCATCGGTCAGTTCTAATATCGGATGTATGTGTGTATACCCCATATGGCTGTATCCATTTCACAGCAGACACACTATTTACCCTCCGTACAACATTGACAGCCCTGCAAATCATGAGTTTATGAAAGGTGGGCGACAAAATCTGTTGGCACGTGATGACGTCATCTCACTGAACATCTTGCGGGTCCGAACGGACATGCTCGTGGTGTGACGTCATACACGTGACCTCGCGGTTCCCCGAAGACAGAGGGATGGTTAAGATGCCACAACGTTTTAAAAACGGTCGCTCCTGAGGGGAACAGTGTTGCACGCTCATTACTAGTCCCAATCAGAAGAGTAGTGTTGAATTCTGAAACATTTTTACTTGTGTAAACAGGCACAGCTGTACTTAACCATCTTAACATTTTCTGGGGTCTAAAATAGGCATAGTAGAGTATATTGTTCCCCGATATTTTTTTCGGGTCTAAGCTGGCATGGTAGAATTTTTTCATCCCTCAACATTTTGCATTTTTAGAGAGGTATAGTTGTGTATGTATCACCCCTCTACATTTTACGTCTCCAGACAGGCATAGTGGTATATGTCACCCCTCAACATTTTACATCTTTAGATAGGAATAGTGGTATTTTTATCACCCCTCAACGTTTTACATCTCTAGGTAGGCATAGTGGTATATGTCACCCCCTCAACATTTTACATCTGTACGTAGGCATAGTGGTATATGTCACTCCTCAACGTATTACATTTCTGTATAGACATAGTGTTGTATAACCCGTCAACGTGTTAAGGTCTAAATAGACTAGCGGTTTATATAACTCGACATTTCACGGGTCTAGACAAGCTTTGTGGTACACAACAAAAGCTCAATATTTCACAGGTCTGAATCAATACCGTGGAACACAACACAGCTCAACGTTTTAGGGGTCTAACTAACTTCAGTGGTACTTCTACACGTCTGTGTAGGCACAGTGGTACTTAACACAGCGCAACATCTTACAGGCCTTAATTGGCGCAGTGGCGCACAAAACATGTTACAGGTCAAAATAAATTTAGTGACACATAACACTCTTCAGCATTTTACATAACACCGCTCAACATTGGACTAGTCTGTAAATAGGCATAACTCAGAGAGAGAGAGAGAGAGAGAGAGAGAGAGAGAGAGAGAGAGAGAGAGAGATTTTTATAGTATAACGGTAAAAGTATTGGCTTAGCCATTTTTCATACTTGCTGAGAGAGAGAGAGAGAGAGAGAGAGAGAGAGAGAGAGAGAGAGAGAGAGAGGGAGGGAGAGATAGAGACAGACAGACAGACAGAGACAATGAAAAAGAGACAAAGATAGAGACAGAGACAGAGAACGAACAAATTAACAAAACCAGCATCTGGCCGTTCACAATCTCCTCAATATTCGAAGACAGCCAGATAAAAACCAAAGACTCCTGTGCGTGGGGAGCCAGGGGCCAGAGAAAGTGAAGACCGTTGATAACTAGTCCACCAGTCCTCACCGTCTTCCTCGGCCTGCCGTAGACAGTATGGGCGTCAGAGAGAGAGAGAGAGAGAGAGAGAGAGAGAGAGAGAGAGAGAGAGTGGGGTGGGGGTGGGGGGTGGGGGGCGTCGTCTGTCTTGCACCCACCTGAACATCTTTCTGGTCCAGATGGGGAAGGTGCCCGTGTACAGCATGGCCGTGTCCGACACCGCCAGTGACGTCAGATACACGTTCATGGCCGACCAGCCTGGTGACGTCATAAGGTCCGTACGGGGTTCGGCGCGCGTGGGGGGTATCGGTGATGAGGTTAGGAAAATGATTGAAACGAGTTCGTGAACAGACATCTGAGTGATTGAGTCACAGACTTTGTGTGTGCGTGTGTGTGTGTGTGTGTGTGTGTGTGTGTGTGTGTGTGTGTGTGTGTGTGTGAGAGAGAGAGAGAGAGAGAGAGCCGGAGAGCTCAGTTGGTAGAGCGCCGGATTCGTGATCCTGGGGTCGCGGGTTCGAATCTCCACCGGGTCGTTTCGGTACAGGGGGATTATTTCTTGGAGTTAACATTGTTTCTGACTCCTTTTTCCCATACAGTCCTTCGAATGAGACTATAAACCCGAGGTTCCGTGTGTGAACGCACGCATAACATCTTGCACACACGTAAAATCTCATCAACTTTCGGAAGAGGCCAGTTTGTCCCGTTGGTATGGATGACACGTTACACATGGCACGCACCCCGCGCGTGAGAAATTGAAAGAATGGAGGAAGTAAGAAACTGAGTGAACGATATTGGACGATATTGACTGGATGACACGGGAAACGACTGAATGAAGCGCCAGCTGGCAGCTCTTCAGTCGGCACTACCCAGGTAGGCAGCCCATCGTGTAAACCAGTGTTGATTGTAAAGCGCTTAGAGCTTGGTCTCTAGCCGAGAATAGGCGCTGTATGAATATTCATTATTATTATCATTAGACAGGAGAAGAATCAAAATGGATTACTTAACGGATAAGCAAATTATTTGGGAGAGCGCAGACCACTGTTAAAAGTCAAACAGCCTTTCAACTTCAACCAAACCCTACCCGAATCACACCGTATCTCTCTTTGATAGATAACGGAGCTAACCACGGGTACCTGAATGTTGTCTGTGTCCTCGTCTGGGCTGCTGCTCGTGGGGTGGGGGGGGGGGGGGGGGGGGATTTCTAGTTCAGTTTGGTTGTTACCGTGCAGTGATTGAATAAATGCCCCCCCCCCCCCCCCCCCCCCCTCCACTCTCCCATCCCTTGATGATTGCTATTTTGCTTCAATGGATCTGGGTAGTGATCCCAGTGCACATCGAGTCTTATTTCAGTCTAATTTTCTTCTTCTTTCTTTCTTTTCTTTCTTTCTTCTTCTTCTTCTTCTTCCTTTCTTCTTCTTCTTCTTCTTCTTCTTCTTCTTCTTCTTCTTCCTCTTCCTCCTCCTTCCTTCTTCTTCTTTTAAAAATAATTACATTATTCTAGAGAAATTTACGAAAACGTCGAAAATGCCATATCTTGCTGTGGTAAAAAAAGCAGTGATTAAATGAATGAATGAATGACAACCACAAGAAGCACAACAATAACAATTATGTAATAATAATAATGATAATAATAATAATTATGATAATCATAATAATTATTATTATTATTATCATTATTATTGCAAATGATGATGATAATGACAAAAACTATGAAATAAAATAACATAAAACGTTAAAAAAAAAAAGGAAAACGAATCAAAGATCCGTCCATTGATTCAGATTCGCACCGACATTTAGTGGATCCGTTCTTGGGCCACAACCTGTTCTTCCACCGTGTTTCATCCGAATCGGGGAGGCACTTTCCGCTGAAATCTTGCGAGCAGACAGACAAAACAACAGACGTGGGCGAAAACTGAAGCACCTTAGTGTAGGTGTATATCTGAAATGACTGAATGAACCGGTGAACGAACGACTGCATGAAAAACGTACGTGAAGTTTCCTCAGGATGACGAATGAAGGAAGGAAGAAAAGACAATGGAGGAAACGAATGGAGTGTCAAACAGACTCGTCTGGCCAGGTTAATTACCGAAGGAGGGAAAGAAGGGAGAAAGGAATGAATGAATGTGGACGTGTTGTCTCCCGAGGCTTGACAAGCGAAGGGAGATAGGAGAGGAGGAAAGGAAGGAATGAATGTGGACGTGTTGTCTCCCGAGGCTGGACAAGCGAAGGGAGAAACGAGAAGAGGAAGGAAGGAATGTCAGCGGACTGTCTCTTCAAAGAGCCAAGGGGAAGAAAAGTGGGGACAGAAATGAACGAACGAACGACTGTCAGCAGTCAGCCTCTGCAGATCTAAGTGCCAGTTGAAGATGAAAGGAGAGAAGGGGTAAACGAATGAACATCAACAGCTGACGGACGATCTCTTCATGTAACGGGCCGAGAGAGTAGGGGAGTAGTAGAGGGAGGGAGGGAGGGAGGAGAACGAAAAGAACAAATGAATCAAAGCCACAGAACTGAAAATAAGAAAACAAAAACAAAAAACAAAAGCAAAAAAAAACTGACATCACCACCACCACTACCACTACCACCCCACCATCATCAAAAGTAACCCTTCCCGTTCTTGCTTCTCATTTCTTCTGAGAGCTCGATGAGAGGGAGAAGGGGGGGGGGGGGGGGGTTCTGGAGTTCCCCCCCCCCCCCCCCCCCCCCCCCCCCCGCCCTTATTCCCGGCTGACAATTGTAGCCTGGTTGGTACGTTGCCTCTTCAACCCCTATAAAGTGAGAATCCCAAGACCCTCATTTCAAACCAGTTCCGCTCCCCTTCGTCCTCCCTCATATAACTGATTGGTTCGGTTCCCTCTCAGAAACACACTCCACTGTCAATAGGTGAAGGCAAAGCCCCCCTTTCCCCAACCTTCCTCCCCCTCCCTCCCACACATCTCTGTCTGTCTGTCTGTCGGTCGCTCTCTCACAGACACAGACACACAGACAGACAGACATACACATACATACATACATACGCGCGCGCGCGCGCGCGCGCACACACATACACACACACACACACGCACACACACACACACACACACACACACACACACACACACACACACACACACACACACACACACACGCGCGCGCGCGCGCGCGCACACACTCACACACAACAGCAACATCCCTGATTGGTAGGGAAATCCAAGGAAAATCTCTCTCTCTCTCTCTCTCCTCTCTCTCTCTCTCTCTCTCTCTCTCTCTCTCTCTCTCTCTCTCTCTCCCTCTCCCCGTCCCCGTCCCCCTTCCCCCCCTCTCTCTCTCTCTCTCTCGGAAACACATTCACCCCATTGGAAGTATTTTGCTGAATATGTGTGCGAGTCTGATGTTTAGATACTGCCCATGGATGGAGGTATTGCGCATTTTTAATTTTGATATGGTAAAACTGACTTGGCTTCGTTTCATCAAGTCAGTATTCTACATATATCAGGATATAGGATGGCAAGCTGACTATGCAGCTCACAGTGGAAATCATGTAACGTTCATGCAGAGATCTTGCTGTCTGCTTTCACTCGGTTGAAATATCTTTGATGTACATTGGGTAAGACTTTTGGCTAATATCTCAAATTTTCCAAGCAATTATTTTTGTATTTGTATTGATTGTGCTTTTGATCATCCGTGCTCCGAATCCTCCTTTCTCCTTTTCCATCTGCCCGCCATTCCTCTTTTCGTGTTTGTGTTATGGCCTACGGCTGATGTACAATGAACGCTCTCTCTCCCCCCTCTCTCTCTCGCTCTCTCTCTCTCTCTCTTTCCCTCCCTCCCTCCATCTCCCTCCCTCTTTCTCTCTCTCTCTCTCTCTCTCTCTCTCTCTCCCCCTCTCTCTCTCTCTCTCTCTCTTCTCTCTCTCTCTCTCTCTCTCTCTCTCTCTCTCTCTCTCTCTCTCTCTCTCTCTCTCTCTCTTCTCTCCCCTCCATCTCTCTCTCCCTCCCTCCCTCCCTCTTTCTCTCTCTCTCCATCCCTCTCTCTCCTCCTCCATGTCTCTCTCTCTCCCTCCCTCCCTCTCCCTCCCTCCCTTCCACCCCTTCTCTCCCTCCCCCTCCCCCCGCCCCTCTCTCTCCGTCTGTACCTGATCGCAGTCTGCTGAGGATGGCCATGGTCATCAGGTTGCCGAAGGTGCCGAACAGCAGACTGGCCGAGGTGCCCACCCTGCCGAACCACCCGCCGTCCACCCCGTCCTCCACGAACGGGATGGCCTCCAGCACCTCCAGACCCCCTCCTGCTCCATCACCCAGCCCCCCTCCCACCGAAACCCCCACCGCCTCTCTCTCCGTCCCTCCTCCTCTTCCTGTGGCTGTCCAAGGCTGGGGGTTGAGGGTGGTGTTGGTGGGGGTGTGGTGGTGGGGGGGGTGGAGGACGAGGAAGTTTGGGGTGCTCATTGTTGGGGGTGATGGGTGGGGGTAGTGAGGAGGTTTAGGTGGGGGAGGATGGTAGGGGGTTGGCGAGAGGTGGGGTGACGGTGGTGGTGGTGGGAGAGAGGGGTTTGAAGGGGAGTGTTGTAAGACGGGTGGATGGGAAGGGGGGGGGAGAGAGTTGGTGGGGGGCGGTAGGTTGGTGGTTTGGGGGGGGGGGGGGGAGGGGAGAGGGGGGTGTGTGCGCAGGGAGCGCGAATGGATTCTGCTGGTGACGCACACACAATGTGGACCTGCAAGAGAAAGACGAGCAAAATGATGTGTGTGTGTGTGTGTGTGTGTGTGTGTGTGTGTGTGTGTGTGTGTGTGTGCGCGTGCGCGCACGCGCGTGGTCTCGCTTGCAAAACCAGAGCCGGAGGGTGACGGGGGTATTTATTGCCTAGATTCTGGAACTCCTCCTCCGCCCCCTTCTTTCAGATTAAGGCTTGGACATTCAGTTTAATCTTATCACTATTTCTTTTAATGCTGTAACTGGTGGGTGAGTGTACCCACAGACCACCTCAATGCAGTCCATCAGCACTTGGACCTGACGCTTTACGGGATCCCTGGAACCTCTACCTCAACATGTATTACACCGGCCTTCCATCTTAGACATGACCAGGTCCGGTTCTTTAGTGTGTGTGTGTGTGTGTGTGTGTGTGGTCTTGCAGGTGTAACATACTATGAACCTTACCAAAGGGAAGTCATCTCAGGGTTTTGAATCAGGTGCCCATACTCAAAAATCACACAAGATAACTACCCATTTGAACAGCAGTTTTCTGTCACGTGAAAGCCGGCATCGTTTCCTATCTGCCTCCCATGATGACTTGATTGTAGTCGTCGTCGAACCTAATTGTAATTTTGGAAACCTGTCAGTTTGACATGCTGTCTGTTGTGTGTAACACTTCGGTTTTTTGTTTTTGTTTTTAATACTCGGTGCAATTTGAAAAAATGTTGTGTATGAACACAATTCATGACACATGCTTACAGTTCTCTTTCTGGTTTCTCTTCAAAATCCGAGAAAATCTTTCGCCTTTTACAGGTCTCGACTATCCTTATGATCCCTTAACCGTGGGCCTGTCTGCGATCGGCTGTGAAGTTTTAACTGAACAAGAAATGTGATCGCGGGTATTTACTTGGCATTTGTATCGGAAAGATTAAGGTATTTTCTGATAATATTTTTTTTGAAATGTTCATCTTCTTCTATTCTGGGGAGAATTGCTTTGTGCCCTTTTTTGTTAAAAAAAAAAAAAAGAAAATCTGTTACTTGTTATGAGTAAGGAACCCATTTGTCGAAAATTTACTTGTGTGTTTTGGGTTGTTCTTACAATAAGCGTCACTTGCACTTTGTTTTTTTGTGTAGATGTATGTTCACTATCATCAGTCAACATGTTCACTATGATCAGTCAACATGTTCACTATGATCATTCTACATGTTCACTATGATCATTCTACATGTTCACTATGATCAGTCAACATGTTCACTATGATCATTCTACATGTCCACTATGATCAGTCAACATGTTCACTATGATCATTCTACATGTCCACTATGATCAGTCAACATGTTCACTATGTTCAGTCAACATGTTCACTATGATCATTCTACATGTCCACTATGATCAGTCAACATGTTCACTATGATCAGTCAACATGTTCACTATGATCAGTCAACATGTTCACTATGATCAGTCAACATCTTCACTGTGATCATTCTACATGTTCACTATGATCAGTCAACATGTTCACTATGATCAGTCAACATGTTTACTATGATCAGTCAACATGTTCACTATGATCAGTCAACGTGTCCACTATGATCAGTCAACGTGTTCACTATGATCAGTCTACATGTTCACTATGATCATTCTACATGTTCACTATGATCATTCTACATATTCACTATGATCATTCTACATGTTCACTGTGATCAGTCAACATGTTCACTGTGATCATTCTACATGTTCACTATGATCAGTCAACATGTTCACTATGATCAGTCAACATGTTCACTATGATCATTCTACATGTTCACTATGATCATTCTACATGTTCACTATGATCAGTCAACATGTCCACTATGATCAGTCAACATGTCCAGTAGTATGATCAGTCAACATGTTCACTATGATCAGTCAACATGTTCACTGTGATCATTCTACATGTTCACCGTGATCAGTCAACATGTTCACTATGATCAGTCAACATGTTCACTATGATCAGTCAACATGTTCACTATGATCATTCTACATGTTCACTGTGATCATTCTACATGTTCACTATGATCAGTCAACATGTTCACTATGATCATTCTACATGTTCACTATGATCATTCTACATGTTCACTAAGATCAGTCAACATGTTCACTAAGATCAGTCAACAGTTCACATGTTCACTATGATCATTCATTCTACATGTTCACTATGATCATTCTACATGTTCACTGTGATCAGTCAACATGTTCACTATGATCAGTCAACATGTTCACTATGATCAGTCAACATGTTCACTATGATCAGTCAAACATGTTCACTGTGATCAGTCAACATGTTCACTATGATCAGTCAACATGTTCACTATGATCATTCTACATGTTCACTGTGATCAGTCAACATGTTCACTGTGCACTGTGATCAGCCAACATGTTCACTATGATCATTCTACATGTTCACTATGATCATTCTACATGTTCACTATGATCATTCTACATGTTCACTATGATCATTCTACATGTCCACTATGATCAGTCAACATGTTCACTGTGATCATTCTACATGTTCACTATGATGAGTCAACATGTCACTATGATGAGTCACATGTTCACTATGATGAGTCAACGTGTTCACTATGATGAGTCAACGTGTTCACTATGATGAGTCAACGTGTTCACTATGATCAGTCAACGTGTTCACTGTGATCAGTCAACGTGTTCACTGTGATCAGTCAACGTGTTCACTGTGATCAGTCAACGTGTTCACTATGATCAGTCAACATGTTCACTGTGATCATTCTACATGTTCACTGTGATCAGTCAACATGTTCACTATGATCATTCAACATGTTCACTATGATCATTCTACATGTTCACTATGATGAGTCAACATGTTCACTATGATCATTCAACATGTTCACTATGATCATTCTACATGACTATGATCATTCTACATGTCCACTATGATCAGTCAAACGTGTTCACTATGATCAGTCAACGTGTTCACTATGATCATTCTACATGTTCACACTATGATCATTCTACATGTTCACTATGATCAGTCAACGTGTTCACTATGATCAGTCAACGTGTTCAGTATGATCAGTCAACGTGTTCAGTATGATCAGTCAACGTGTTCACTATGATCAGTCAACGTGTTCACTATGATCAGTCAGCGTGTTCACTATGATCAGTCAGCGTGTTCACTATGATCAGTCACAGAAAGAAAACACAATGGAAAGGAAGGAACGTTTGACGGAGAGTGAGCGGTGACGCTTTTTGCGTAGAGAGGGCTGCATATGCTTGCGTGTGTGTGTGTGTGTGTGTGTGTGTGTGTGTGTGTGTGTGTGTGTGTGTGTGCTTGCTTGCTTGCGTGCGGGGGGGGGGGGGGGGGGGGGATAGGGGTTGGAATATATCTTTTTCTGCAATCAAGTCGTTTTATCAGAGGCGTTGTTTTTAATTAGAGAAGTCAACTTGGCTTTAGTGTCGACCGAAACATTTTGATACTGAAACTTGGAAAGAATCGAATGAAAGCAGGTTGAAGAGTGAAACAGATTGGAACGAAAGTAAAATGCAGTGAAGTAACCGACCCCAGCGTCGTCTTCAGTGGTCTGCTGTCCTGCACTTCATTTGAAGAACACAAACACTGGCATTCTGGCTAAAAGTGGAGAACTTTGGCACTCTCGCATGTGCAAGTACAATCTGGTTTCTGTCATTCACGTGCAACAAGGTCCACTGCTTTATGCGATCATTTCCAGCCCCTCCACCTCTCCCCTCCCACCCCCTTCTCTCTTCCTTCCCCCTCCGCCACTTCTTCGTTGTTTCAAGTTACTTGTTGCCATCGTTAAAGTTTAAAACGGCAGCCATCCTTCTCTGTCTCAATGTGCGTCCGTTCGCGTGCATGTGTGTGATAACATTGTGCCTGAAGACTTTGATTCAGCGTGTGTGTGTGTGTGTGTGTGTGTGTGTGTGTGTGTGTGTGTGAGTGAGAGAGAGAGAGAGAGAGAGAGAGAGAGAGAGAGAGAGAGAGAGAGAGAGAGAGAGAGAGAGAGAGAGACAGCGTGCGTGCGTGCGTGTGTGTGTGTGCGCGCTTGCGCTTGGATGCGTGCGTGTGTGTTTTCTTAACTTCTACGTTCTCAGGATTTAATTGACAATAGTTTTGATAATGGTCAGGTCGATAGCGTGAATGTATATATGTGTGTGTGTGTGTGTGTGTGTGTGAGTGTGTGTGTGTGTGTGTGTGTGTGTGTGTGTGTGTGTGTGTGTGCTTGCTTGGTTGCGAGCATATGTCTTTTACCCTTTACTTTTCGAGGGTCTGATCCGGTTTTGATAAAGGTGGGTTAAATAGCATTCTGTGTGTGTGTGTGTGTGTGTGTGTGTGTGTGTGTGTGCGCGCGCGCGGATTAGTGTTTTCTTTTGTGCGCATGCGTCACTCTCTCTCTCTCTCCCTCTGTGTGTGTATGCGTGCGTACGTGTGTGCATGTGCATATGTTGTTTGCATACATTTGTGTGTATGCCTCGCGCGCGAGCGCCTTCATGTGCACGCGCGAGCGCGCGCGCCTCTGTGTGTGTGTGTGTGTGTGTGTGTGTGTGTGTGTGTGTGTGTGTGTGTGTGTGTGTGTGTGTAAGCGCGCGCGCGCGCGCGGGGTACATGTAAGTATATGCTGGTGTGCAGGTGTATGTCACATGCGTGCGTGGGCGCCTGTGCTCACGTGTGTATGCACCTTGTATGTAAGTGTTGGAGAGAGAGAGAGAGAGAGAGAGAGAGAGAGAGAGAGAGAGAGAGAGAGAGAGAGAGGGGGGGGGGGGGGGGGGGGGGGTGGCGACGACAAACCTGGTTGTGCTGTGACCAAAGATAGTTCGCCCTACGGAGACGTACAGTCTTTGCTGTGACTAACGGTGTGGTTATTGACAGGTAGGAGGCCGATGGCTGCCTGGTGCACACCTCACAGTATTGACAGACACAACAGGGGATCGCTGACATTGTTTCACCAATTACTGTGCCAGTGATGGGATGGTGTCGGAGGCGGCGGCATTGTTGTCATCATGAAAACACACCTATCTGTACATACGTATAGATTATACGTACATAGGTATAGATTATAAACACTCGCGCGGCGCGCGCTCGCGTACGCACACTCACACGCTCGCACACGCACGCACACACACACACGCGCGCACGCACTAACACACACACACACACACACACACACACACACACACACACGACTACACATACGAATACGTCGTGATCTCCCTCTGTCTCTATCCCTCTCTATCTCTTTCTTGTCTCTTTCTTCTCTGTTTGTCTGTTTCTCAGTATCTATCTGTCTGTCTGTCTGTCTGTGTCTCCCTCCCCCCCCCCCCCCCCCTTCCTTCCGCCCTCCTCCCCTCCCCCTACTCTCTGCTCTCCTTTGTCCTGTTCAGACATGGATCTTCGACAACAGATCAAATAGTTATGTTAAATACAGCATTTCCAAAATGTATAGAAAAGAAAAGCTGTGTGTCATTTGTTGTTTGGTCTAAGGCATCTGACTCGTTCAAACAGTTTTTTAAGTGCTTGTTTAAAGCTGGCACTTGTTATTTTTTTTAATGTCATTGGAGCTGTTCACGGAGAGGTAATGTCACGGGCGTGAAACGCGAAGGAACACATATTTGATTGCTTACGGGGCGTCCGTCAGTGTTGTGCCTTGAGTCATATTTTATTTCAATAATGAAAAAGTTGTCATGCACTCGCACGTAAACTCAAAACGCATCTTGCTGTATTTTCAAAAGCGTGCCTTGACCTTGATTTTAAAGTTAATAGACAAAAGAATGAGGTTACGGGAGGGAAGTACCTGAGTAGTTTTGAAAGCTGGTTTACTAGTGTGCTAATGTTTGGAGATGGTAAGTAGGTTTCACTTTCACTACCGTTCTGAAAGTGCCAAACGATTGGCTACGGAAGGAAAACGCATGACTAGTGTAAATGAAAATTAAAACCGCTTAATAATAGGCCACAAAAGGACGTTTTTTTGTTTTTTTTTTTTTATTAATGCCAGTTGGTGAGGAAATTAAGTCAGAATTCACGTATGCTACTGAAAACTGAGGCAGTTTTTGAAAAAAAAAAAAAAGGCGTTCAATAGAGAACGAACATTTATTTCTTGACAAAGAAAAATGTATCCAGTGGTACGCCAGACGAAATGATTAATAGTGTCTTCATGTTACAGCTCTGGGAAGTTGATTGTTGTATGCGTATTCTTTTATACTGTTTTCACTGACTTAAAACGAAGAATGATGTTGATGTCTTTACGCAAAATAAAAGAAAATAAGCTGAATTTCCAAAGTTGGTTGCAGAACAATGAACACACAAAACAAGGTATAAAGTAACGCAGATCTAATGCACAATACAAAACGGACAAATGAAGCTCGGACAAATAATGTCTTTTTTCAGACTTTTCATAGAACAGACATGAAAAATGTTCGAAATACTCCCCATAAAAGCCATGGGCATGAAAATGGGCTAAGCCTGCGTTTGAGTATGTTGTCTGTAACACAGGACGCAGCAGACGATAAGAGTGTGACGCAGAATGTTTGGGTCTGTGGAGAGAAGGGCTGGCATGAATCTCTGCCCAGTCCTGTTCGCTTTGAAACGCATCATGTGGTTAAGGTCCTAAGGAGAATGTGTGAGAGGAATGCAACAGGAACAACGCGGGGGGGTGTTGGCAGTGTTTGAGGAATGAAACATGACTTGTTTACATCAGTAAGGCGTTTTTCCCTTCCATAGCCAGTATATTGGTACAGCAGAAAAGAGCTCTTGGTGTGGGACAGGACCAGTGGGGAAAGAAAGGGAAAGACGGGTTTGAGAAAGGAAGAAAGGCAGAAATGTTAGGAGGGGAATGGTGTGTGCATGTTGACAGATGGGACAAGACAAAACACGCCCCCCCCCCCCCCCCCCCCCCCCAAATACACACACACGCATACACACGCCCACACACACACGCGCGCACACACCAACACACACGGGCTCGCACACACACACACACACACACACACACACACACACACACACACACACACACGCGCTTATTATAAAGATTCGTAAGGAAAATGAAACGGGTTACAGCGTTATAGTAAAAAGGAAGGCAGATATAGCTGGATACACACAAAACAGTGTGTAAAGTAACGCAGTTAAACATACAAAAACAGACGAGTGAAGTATCGACAGATGACTGAAGACGTTTTAAATGATAACAGGCATAACAAAGACTCAAAACTACACTTCCCCGACTTTAACTGGATTTCAAAACCGAAATGAATGTTAAAAAAAAAAAAAAGCCCAGGATTGGGTTGTGTGAGGTCGGTCAGAAGAGGAAGCAGCAGATGGTGTGATCCAGGCCAAGCTGCGTGTGGTGGTGGTGAAGTGACGGCAAGCCTGAATGACAGCTGAATTCAGTTCATGCCAGTTGGTCAGTACATGTTGCACTCCTGCAGCAGCAGGCTGACATAACGTAATTAACAGATGCACATGAGCGAGTGTGTGTGTGTGTGTGTGTGTGTGTGTGTGTGTGTGTGTGTGTGTGTGCGCGCGCGCGCGCGCGCGCAAGCTATCATAAACATTAGATCATATATTGTTACACCATCACACACCGCTAGTCTATCTGTCATCCGTCCCCCCCCCCCCCCCCCCCCATTCCCTCTCTCTCTCTCTCTCTCTCTCTCTCTCTCTCTCTCTCTCTCCACCGTGAAAAATGAGGATGATTCCTCAACAGTATGCCGATAACACTGTAAGATTATTGTACATCTGGTAAAAACACCGAATCTACATGTCGGCAGCATTGTTGCTATGTGTTGTGTTGTTATGCTTGGTGTTGTAGTGCAACTTCTCGTAGCATGCTGTTCTCTCATGCCCCCCCCTCCCTCCCCCAGCACGTGTTCCTTCCGCCTGCCCCCTGACCTAACACACATGCCACCCCTTCCTCAGTTTGCCGTCACCCTGTCCATTTTCTTTCTCCTCTGCCTACATTGTTGCTTGCCCATCGAAAGGAATTTGAGTTCTAAAGTTTTGCCAGGACTGATTATCATACTGCTGTGAGTCCGTTCACGTGTGCAACAAGCACATGCCGCTCTCGGCCACCCCACAGACAGTCGAGTGACGAGACGAGGGGGGGGGGGGGGGGGGACTCATGACGCAAAACCCGAATCTTGGAACTCCCAGTTGTGTCGTCCACAATATATTTAGCAGAACATTCACATCTCCGAGTGTGTCAGGGAACTTGGACAAATGAACGCCGTCTCTCCAAGCGAGGAGAGGACAAACGAAGAGAATACAGCGCTCGTTTGTACTTCTTTGGGCGCCCGTTCGAGGTGCACCGGTGGATGGTATTTGTATCGTTCGTCCTGTGATTTCCTGGAGAAAAGACAGTCAGCAGCTGTTCCGGGCATAGTAGGGAGACTTGTTCCATACATCAGGTGGTTAGGGCCGTTTCCTCTCACCTTCACTGTTCAACATCTTGAATCATGATAACAGGAAGACCATACGGGACTCGCTCAGCATTGGAGAAGAGAGACTAGCCACCAGCCGCCGTGGCAAAGTGGCCAGCGTTGCGGACTCCCAGCAGGGAGGTCTTGTGTTCGATTCCCATCAGAGCCATGTGCGATTTTTCTGCCCCGACCGGCTCTACCCAGGATTGAGTTTGCTACGGGCTCAGTTGGGAAGACTGGGACCGCACAGTCGAGTTTCATACACTAAATAGGTGTATCTCTGAGAGCGTTGCTTAAATTTCCCGACCAACACTGCAGGCGTCTGTATCTCTCGGGCCTAGTTGACGCCAGGATATGAAAATTGTTATGAAAGTGAGCGTAGAGTACAGCCTTGTCATGCAGTCTCGGACAGGAATGAAATTCTGTAGCATCATCATCATCCTCATTCTCATCGATCAGATCTGAAAAAAAAGTCTCAAATTCTGTGACACTTTATGCCCTGCTCTCATGGTGACCTCAGTTTCAATATCCTCTCCACGTATGTGGCCCTGGTTTGATTTCGTCGGAGTCACCAGTATCGGCAAATTCATGGGTACTGTCGTTGGACGGACGTGGTGGCGCCCTCCGGAGGGAGAGCTCACTTACATCGGATCCGCGACTAAGCAATTATTGTCGTCAGTAGGGGGCTTAATAGGTGGTGTTCTGCGTATGTTGGATCAGAACAGGCACCACTGAACATCACTGAACTGACTCGGCAGCAGTGCAGTGTCTCCTCTGGTGGGTTGCCTCTTGGCGACTTGACATTCACTGCTCCCTGTGCATTGCCGGTGCCGGGACTCTGTCGGCCCGGACGGGGTTGCGACTGTGGACGGGGGTGGGGGGTGGGGGGGGGGGGGGTGGGGGGGGGGGGGGGGGGGGGAATGAGTTGAATGGGTGCAATGCCACTGAAGTGGCACAGAAGATGGGACAGAAAAAAAGGGACTTGCCAACATGATGAAGGCTTGAAATGGATCATGTGCCAAACAAGGCTTGGAAATCGGTGCGGAAAACAGCTGAGGAGGAACAGCACAAGGCCGATTGAGACCAAGATGGCCGTGGGAATACAGACCGAAAACAACCCCATACACCGCGGCGCCTTCGTCGGTCAAGGTCGATCAGCGCTGAAATCTGACCATGAGCTGCAAAGCAGCTGCAGCATTGAAAGAAAAAAAAAAACTACTACTAAACCTGATCAGGAGAGACTACAACATCGCTCTCAGATCCAAGCTGGAACTTTGGCATACACTTTCAACAGAAACATTATCAGCATTTTGCTGGACAAAAGGGACAGACAAAGTACAAGACAAAACACCCTTCATATTACAAAGCAAAGTCCATCAACAAATTGCAAGACAAAACATCATACATCTTGGCATACCATTGTACTGTCCCTCTGTTTGTAGGTGTGCGAATCACGGACTCTTATAGAAAGAAGAAAACTGTAAAAGATCCATGCAGTGGAGAGGAGACACTTGGGGTACTCAGCAATATTGAGCATATCAACAAACCTCGAAGTCCTCAAACTGGTTGGCAGTGTGTGACTCGCTGTCAGCCCTGTTGACAGCGCTGAGGTGAAGAAAATCGCAGGTAGGGACCTGTGATAAGATCTTGCAGACTGGCCAATAGCCTCTTGATGGAAGAGCGCAGAAGAGAAGACAGGACAGACAGTAAGAGGTGGACAGACATCATGGCTGAGTGGACAGACAGAGGTGGACAGACACCATGGCTGAGTGGACAGACAGAAAGAGGTGGACAGACAGCATGGCTGAGTGGACAGGGAAGAGGAGGTAGGACAGACAGAAAGAGGTGGACAGACACCATGGCTGAGTGGACAGACAGACAGAGGTGGACAGACACCATGGCTGAGTGGACAGACAGAAAGAGGTGGACAGACAGCATGGCTGAGTGGACAGACAGAGGTGGACAGACAGCGTGGCTGAGTGGACAGGGAAGAGATCTGACACCACCCAGACACTGGCTTAAACCGTCAGAGGAGAGGCAACCAGCGCACTGTTAATCAGGACAGGAGAACGCAGCCATGGTGAACTCCGTGCCTACTGACCGATCATCTGTGAGACGGTGAGATGCGTATGCATCGAAAGCTTTGTCCACTTCCTCACAGTGACGCCTGTCTGCTTTCCCGTTCTAATGCATACTCCAGCTACTGCACCAAAGTGGTATTTTTTGCCTGCGTCTGTTACTCTTGTGCCGTTTGCACGTAGGCCACTCCTTTGAATCGGTGAAGATGCTCCTCCGTGGTGCATTCCATGTCATGTTCCACACTCAGTGAAACATATTCTTTTAGAGTGTTGGGACTTGCATGATGTGAGACATGAACATTTTACAGCAGCAGACTCCATGAAAAACCCTTTCAGAAAAGTCCCACCTGATGTGATCTTTGAAGTTCTGAAAGAGATCAACATTTTTTTTATCTGGTCTATGAATTTACAGAAGAAAGATTTTTTTTAACAATATTTCTGGTGTGTTTTTTAGAAGGTGTATTTCAAACAGTTGTGTGAATTATCATCATTACGAATTTTTGTGACTTGTGAATTGATATCGACGCGGTGACAGCTCTGATATGGGCCTTTGCGGTCGGCTGGGCTATAAGCAACATTACCTTAATGTTTGCGTCTGTTGGTTCGTTGGTCTGTCAGTAAAATTACGTAAGAACTACTGAACTAATTTCAACAGAACTTGATGGAAAGTGGAGCCTAGCCCGAAGACGAATTCTTTGAACTTATGGCACGGATCCTTGAAGCGGATCTGGATCAAGTCGCGGATCCAGGATGCGTTCAGCAGAATGGGGTGCGTCACTTACTGAACTGATTTTTTTTTAGTGAATTTGGAATGATGGAACGTGGCCTAAGAATGAACCCGTGAAATTTTTTGTGGATCTGTGGCGCAGGTCTGTGGTTGTGGATCCATATGTGGATCGGTGGTTGGATCCATGGTGCGAATCTAGGGTGTGGACCTATCCTGTGGATTAACGATGGTAGATCCGTGGTGTAGATCCATAGTGCGGGTCCATGGCGTGTGGATCCTTATGTGAGAATCCGGATCTACAGTGCGTATCCGTGGTGCGGATCTATCGTGTGGATCCATGGTGCAGATCCAGGATCCGTTCGAGCTTGAAGATCTGCGCTCCCATGTCCTGTAGTCTTAGAATATGAACGCTTCAGGCAGATTCTCAGTATCTCCTACAAGGAATTCACTTGTTCCTTTGTTGCAGGTCATCCGTGGTGGTTGACGGCGCCCCAGGACAGTGACAGTGAAGACGACGGGGTGCGCTATGAGTGGCGAGGCAACACATCTCCGGCAGAGAAGCCGCTCTCGTCGCAGTGACCTAAAGCGGTAAGTTCGCCTGGTATGGGCATGTACTTCCATAGGACTCCCTGTCTGTGTTTGCCTGGTGTGGACGTATAGTAATAGGGACCGACACGGCTCAGCTGCTGGGAGCGCTGGACTCGTGAACTTGGTGACCATGGGGTTCCGAGTTCGAATCTCCGCTGGGGCGTTTCGGTACAGGGGAGTTTTGGAGTTAACATTGGTCCTGTCTGCACTTCCTGAAAAATCCTTCGAATCAGACTACAAATCGAGGTTCCGTGTGTGTGTGTGCTCGCATAACATCTTGTAAAATCCCATCACCAACTGTTGGAAGAGAAATCCCATCACCAACTGTTGGAAGAGATGACTAGTCGGCTGTTTGGGTGGATGACACAGATGCACGTAGCACGCACCGTAAGAAAGAAAATAATGCGTGAAGAACGCATTATTTTCTTTCTTACGGTGCGTGCTACGTGCACCTGTAGACACTGATCCAACGTTTTTGCGGATGATATGTTTTTGCGTCTTTCTTGCGTGCACACGCAAACATACATGATATTGTTTACGGTGTTGTTCATGTATCGATCATGCAGCAGAGGTGATCATTGCGCTGTTTTATTTCAAATGTCGACACGCTAATGATTCTCCGATATTTGTGTGTGTGTGTGTGTGTGTGTGTGTGTGTGTGTGTGTGTGTGTGTGTGTGTGTGTTTCTCCACAATGATTTTTATTCTTCCTAATGATTTTTATTCTTCCTAAGCGTATTCATTGTGTGTGTGTGTGTGTGTGTGTGTGTGTGTGTGTGTGTGTGCACGCGCGCACGCGCATGTTTGTGTATGCATGTGAGTAAATGCGTTTCAAACACCATTCATATATATATACCAACATATCTGGCACATTTTGACCTCGGTGTTGTGTGCAGGATCAAAGCTACGGGGTCAAGTTAACAGTTTCAGCATTCATAATCATCACTTGGGGAGAAGGTTGGGGAAGAGTCTGAAACCTGGCAGATGAACGTGTCGTCCAACGTCCTCCACAATCACAGATGAAGAGTCTGAAACCTGGCAGATGAACATGTCGCCCCAACGTCCTCCACAATCACAGATGAAGAGACGGGGGCAGTGAGTACCTTCACCTTTCGTTACTTGCAGTTCCGTGCGCATATTGAAGGCATTCCCCACTTCCGTTTCACCTGACTGACTCTGCCTGCTCCGTGTCAGGGATGGTGGCGTGTTGCCGCACTCTCTTGCCGCACAGAGGTCAACTAACTGTCCAGTTTGAAGCAGACACACGGTAGTTCCCGGTGCGGCCAGAGGCTAGGCGCAGGCAGTGGGCAATAGGTGAAAATAATGTTGTTTATAGTCCAGCCGACCACGAGGAGCCATGTCAGGGATGTCATCTCTTCACAAGTCAGTTCCTTATAGGTTGGTGGTAGGCAGGCGGTAAACAGGCAGGCAGACGGTAGGCAGGCAGGCAGACAGCAGGAGGGAGCGCGCGCGCGCGCGCGGACACACACACACACACACACACAACACACACACACGCACACACACACAAGCATCCTTCAACCAGACTTTAAAACGCGGAAAATGGCTTTAAATCTTTCTTGGGTTAAAAAAAAAACTGGAATGAAGAAGTGACAGCGATCACCTGGCCCTCATGTTGGCCAGCAGGGCATCCAGCGACTCCAACATTTCTCTGAACAACGCGTGGTGCCTGTGGCGCCAGGAGATGGTCGGCCACACGCCACAGTCAGGATGTGGCACCAAATCGCTATGCATCATCCACATCAGAGTTTTGAGGCCAAGCATGAGTTTGAGCCAGCGTTTGATATCAAACTGATCATTGATCAGCAGAACAACCCACCGATCATTTCACCCATTTGGGGAATTGCCACCAATGACATCATTCACATCTGCAAATACATGACCTTTCCCTTTGCTGACGTCACATTCATTGCTTCGCACTCGCCTGTGACACGATCTTTGCGCTGGCATCCCAGAAATAGTCCCATTCCTCTTAATTTATCCGGCTGCTTGGAACCATCCGGCTTCTCTGTTGATGGCCATGTGGAGGAAAACGAGGAGAATCAACTTTCAGACACGAGAAAAAATTTAAAACAATCTAATTGCGCCAGTCTGTAAATACTCGGCTCCTTAAAGCAAGGCATTAATGTTTGGTGAGCAGCCAGTTAGCGGCTTGCGCGAGAAAATGAGACTCGAGAGGCGATTGGCTGAAATCAAGGAAAGATCAGTCTGCATGAAAGCAAGACTCCTGTCTCTTTGATCTGCGCAGAGATCACCCTTTATCCCAACTATCCAGACCCCCGGACAGTGTTAGTCATTATCTGATTCGCTTGCATGCCGCAAGATTTCTCACCTACTTGGACCAATAGGGCCTACTAATGTCGTTTGCGCCAAGGACTAAAGTTTCCAAATTTTTTGGCCATCATCAGTTTTTCTTAACCTTGGTCTCTCATTATATGGCTAGAGGATCGAATGAATAATTGGTTCTTTCGGAGAAAAATGACTACTATCGGAGAGCAATACCAAGTTTTTTGTGCGTGAGTATAAAATAACAGCTTGAAATCCATTAGATTATTTTTACCTCTAGCCCTAAATGGCACGTTTTTTTTTCCATTTTGTTCCGAAGATTACGCGGTTTTTATATGAATAGAAGCTAAACCTTTGAAATTTTTTTCCCCTTTCCGTCTCTGCTCCTTTGGTGTACAAACTGTATGAATGGCGGCGTATGTGGTGTGCAGAATTTCGTAAACGTCTTTCAGCCGTTGGAATTCACATGTGCATTCCCGAACAAAAAAGGCAGAGGGAGAAAAGAAAAAGAAACCGGCCCATTTTGAAAAGTGCCATGTGTGTACAGCAATTGGAATATGGAGAAAAGAAAGAAAAAAATGGGGGTGGGGGTGGGGGGGTTGTCTAAGGAGTTCAAAGGGTATGTTTCCCCATATTTTTTTCGCTTCAAGCATATGAGAAATGTGCATTTCATGTGAATCCTTCTTCTGGGCATGAACAAAGCGTTTGGAAATGGGCGCGTTTGGGGGGGGGGGGGGGGGGGGGGGGGGTAACGTAACTTTCAAATGGGATGAGAATGGAAATTGTTATTAATTGATGGAATACACAGCATACCACCCGCACAGGACAAAGGGACCCGAGAAATATCTGTTTTGAAGGACAAGAACCAAATAATCACGTGACTGTCAGTATTTTCTACTCAATTTTTCGCTGGATTCTTTTTCGCCTGACAGTAAATTAAAAAACAAACAAACAAAACAGGTTTTCGAGTCAACAAAAAATTTCAAAAACTGATTTCAGGTCAAAACCTTCCATCCTTGAAATACAGTGCATTTCAGCCACCAGTGATATGGACTGGGGATCTAGTACCGCCTCATGTGGCACTGGGAAGGGAGGGGATAGGGGGGGGGAAGGGGGCACTGGTACTGCCTTATGTAGGACTAGGGGGATCGGTACTTTAGCTGTAGGTTGAACTGGGGGACTGGTGCCGTCATGTTGAACCGATGAAGGGAGGGAGAGGGACGGGAGTGGCGGTGGTGGAAGGAACCTAGTTCTATCTCGCACTGGGCAGAAGTTGGGGGGGGGGGGGGGGGGGGGGGAATGGTAAATAATGCTACCTCGTGTTTAATAGAGTGTGTGTGTGTGTGTGTGGGGGGGGGGGGGAGCAACATAAGATCATGATGGAGGCGGGGAGGAGACTTGGGGGTGGGGTGGAGTGGGGTGGGATAGGGGACTACTGCTGCTTTGTAAGACTGAGGTCCTAGAACTTCCTGATGTTGGACATGGAAGGAGGGGCGGGATGGAAAGATCAGGACTGGTGGGGTGCGGGATAAGCACAGGCACATGTTGAACTGTGAGGGGGGTGGGGGATGGGGAACTAGTACAGGCTCATGTTGAACTGTGGGGGATGGGGAACTAGTACAGGCTCATGTTCAACTGTGGGGGATGGGGAACTAGTACAGGCTCATGTTGAACTGTGGGGGGGGGGGGGGAACTAGTACCAGGCTCATGTTGAACTGTGGGGGATGGGGAACTAGTACAGGCTCATGCTGAACTGTGGGGGATGGGGAATTAGTACAGGCTCATGTTGAACTGTGGGGGATGGGGAACTAGTACAGGCTCATGTTGAACTGTGGGGGATGGGGAACTAGTACAGGCTCATGTTGAACTGTGGGGGATGGGGAACTAGTACAGGCTCATGTTGAACTGTGGGGGATGGGGAACTAGTGCAAGTCAGGTTGAACTGAGGGGGATGGGGAACTAGTACAGCTCAGGCTGAACTATGGGGGATGGGGAACTAGTACAGGCTCATGTTGAACTGTGGGGGATGGGGGTCTAGTACAGGCTCAGGTTGAACTGTGGGGGATGGGGAACTAGTACAGGTTCAGGTTGAGCTGCGGGGATGAAGTGGGGGGACTAGTACAGGCTCAGGTTGATCTGTGGACGGTGGGGAGTGGGGGGACTAGTGCAGGCTCAGGTTGAACTGTCGGGATGAAGTGGGGGACTAGTACAGGCTCAGGTTGATCTGTGGAAGGTGGGGAGTGGGGGACTAGTGCAGGCTCAGGTTGAACTGTCGGGATGAAGTGGGGGACTAGTACAGGCTCAGGTTGAACTGTCGGGATGAAGTGGGGGACTAGTACAGGCTCAGGTTGAGCTGTGGGGGAATGAAGTGGGGGACTAGTACAGGCTCAGGTTGAGCTGTGGAAGGTGGGGAGTGGGGGACTAGTGCAGGCTCAGGTTGAACTGTCGGGATGAAGTGGTACAAGTACAAGATCATGATGGAGGCGGGGAGGAGACTTGGGGGTGGGGTGGAGTGGGGTGGGATAGGGGACTACTGCTGCTTTGTAAGACTGAGGTCCTAGAACTTCCTGATGTTGGACATGGAAGGAGGGGCGGGATGGAAAGATCAGGACTGGTGGGGTGCGGGATAAGCACAGGCACATGTTGAACTGTGAGGGGGTGGGGGATGGGGAACTAGTACAGGCTCATGTTGAACTGTGGGGGATGGGGAACTAGTACAGCTCATGTTGAACTGTGGGGGATGGGGAACTAGTACAGGCTCATGTGGAACTGTGGGGGATGAGGAACTAGTACAGGCTCAGGTTGAACTGTGGGGGATGAGTAACTAGTACAGCTCATGTTGATCTGAGGGGGATGGGGAACTAGTACAGGCTCTTGTTGAACTGCGGGGGATGAAGTGGGGGACTATTACAGGCTCAGGTTGAACTGTGGGGAATGGGGGTGGGGAACTAGTACAGGGCTCAGGTTGAACTGTGGGGGATGAAGTTGGGGACTAGTATAGGCTCAGTTTGAACTGTGGGGGATGGGGAACTAGTACAGGCTCAGTCATGTTGAACTGTGGGGGATGGGGAAACTAGTACAGGCTCATGTTGAACTGTGGGGGATGGGGAACTAGTACAGGCTCATGTTGAACTGTGGGGGAACTAGTACAGGCTTACGTTGAACTGTGGGGGAAGGGGAACTAGTACAGCTCAGATTGAACTGTGGGGGATGGGGAACTAGTACAATTCAGGTTGAACTGTGGGGGATGGGGAACTAGTACAGGCTCATCTTGAACTGTGAGGGATGGGGAACTAGTGCAAGTCAGGTTGAACTGTGGGGGATGGGGAACTAGTACAGGCTCATGTTGAACTGTGGGGGATGATGGGGAACTAGTACAGGCTCAGGTTGAACTGTCGGGATGAAGTGGGGGGACTAGTACAGGCTCAGGTTGAGCTGTGGAAGGTGGGGAGTGGGGACTAGTGCAGGCTCAGGTTGAACTGTCGGGATGAAGTGGGGGACTAGTACAGGCTCAGGTTGAGCTGTGGAAGGTGGGGAGTGGGGGACTAGTGCAGGCTCAGGTTGAACTGTCGGGGATGAAGTGGGGGACTAGTACAGGCTCAGGTTGAACTGTCGGGATGAGTGGGGGACTAGTACAGGCTCAGGTTGAGCTGTGGAAGGTGGGGAGTGGGGGACTAGTGCAGGCTCAGGTTGAACTGTCGGGATGAAGTGGTACAAGTACAAGATCATGATGGAGGCGGGGGAGGAGACTTGGGGGTGGGGTGGGAGTGGGGTGGGATAGGGGACTACTGCTGCTTTGTAAGACTGAGGTCCTAGAACTTCCTGGTGTTGGACATGGAAGGAGGGGCGGGATGGAAAGATAAGGAGTGGTGGGGTGCGGGACAAGCACAGGCACATGCTGAACTGTGAGGGGGTGGGGGATGGGGAACTAGTACAGGCTCATGTTGAACTGTGGGGGATGGGGAACTAGTACAGGCTCATGTTGAACTGTGGGGGATGGGGAACTAGTACAGCTCATGTTGAACTGTGGGGGATGGGGAACTAGTACAGGCTCATGTTGAACTGTGGGGATGATGGAAACTAGTACAGCTCATGTTGAACTGTGGGGGATGGGGAACTAGTACAGGCTCATGTTGAACTGTGGGGGATGGGGAACTAGTACAGGCTCATGTTGAACTGTGGGGGATACAGGCTCATGTTGAACTAGTACAGGCTCATGTTGAACTGTGGGGGATGGGATACTAGTACAGGCTCATGTTGAACTGTAGGGAATGGGGGGGGAACTAGTACAGGTCAGGTTGAACTGTGGGGAATGGGGAACTAGTACAGGCTCATGTTGAACTGTGGGGATGAAGTGGGGGACTAGTACAGGCTCAGGTTGAGCCGTGGGGAATGGGGTGGGGAACTAGTACAGGCTCAGGTTGAACTGTGGGGGATGAAGTGGGGGGCTAGTACAGGCTCAGTTTGAACTGTGGTGGATGGGGAACTAGTACAGGCTCATGTTGAACTGTGGGGGATGGGGAACTAGTACAGGCTCAGGTTGAACTGCAGGGGATGGGGAACTAGTACAGGCTCATGTTGAACTGTGGGGGGTGGGGAACTAGTACAGGCTCATGTTGAACTGTGGGGGATGGGGAACTAGTACAGGCTCATGTTGAACTGTGGGGGATGGGGAACAAGTGCAGCTCAGGTTGAACTGTGGGGGATGGGGAACTAGTACAGGCTCATGTGAACTGTGGGGGATGTGGAACTAGTACAGCTCAGGTTGAACTGTGGGGGATGGGGAACTAGTACAGGCTCATGTTGAACTGTGGGGGATGGGGAACTAGTGCAACTCAGGTTGAACTGTGGGGGATGGGGAACTAGTACAGGCTCATGTTGAACTGTGGGGGGATGGGGAACTAGTACAGGCTCATGTTGAACTGTGGGGGATGTGGAACTAGTACAGCTCAGGTTGAACTGTGGGGGATGGGGAACTAGTACAGGCTCATGTTGAACTGTGGGGGATGGGGAACTAGTGCAACTCAGGTTGAACTGTGGGGGATGGGGAACTAGTACAGGCTCATGTTGAACTGTGGGGGATGGGGAACTAGTACAGGCTCATGTTGAACTGTGGGGGATGGGGAACTAGTACAGGCTCAGGTTGAACTGTGGGGATGAAGTGGGGGTCTAGTACAGGCTCAGGTTGAACAGTTGGGGACGGGGAACTAGTACAGGCTCAGGTTGAACTGTGGGGATGAAGTGGGGGACTAGTACAGGCTCAGGTTGAACTGTGGAAGGTGGGGACTGGGGGACTAGTACAGGCTCAGGTTGAACTGTGGAAGGTGGGGACTGGGGGACTAGTACAGGCTCAGGTTGAACTGTGGGGATGAAGTGGGGGACTAGTACAGGCTCAGGTTGAACTGTGGAAGGTGGGGAGTGGGTAACTAGTACAGGCTCAGGTTGAACTGTGGGGAATGGGCAACTAGAACAGGCTCATATGAAACTGTGGCTAGTGGGGAAATAGTACAGGTTCAGATTGAACTGTGGGGGAATGGGAACTAGTACAGGTTCAGATTGAACTGTGGGGGGTGGGGGAACTAGTACAGGCTCATGTTGAACTGTGGGGAATGGGGAACTAGTACAGGCTCATTTTGAACTGTGGCGAGTGGGGGGAACTAGTACAGACTCAGGTGGAACTGTGGGGAGTGGGGGACTAGTACAGGTTCAGATTGAACTGTAGGGGGTGGGGAACTAGTAGAGGCTCATGTTGAACTGTGGGGAATGGGAACTAGGACAGGCTCAGGTGAAACTGTGGGGAATGGGGAACTAGTACAGGCTCAGGTTGAACTGTGGGGAGTGGGGAACTAGTGCAGACGCATGTTGAACAGGATGGGGGGGGGGGGGGGGGGGGGGGGGCCTTACTACAGGCTCATGTTTAACTGTGGGGAATGGGGAACTAGTACAGGCTCAGGTTGAACTGTGGGGGAATGGGGGGGTGGGGAACTAGTACAGGCTCAGGTTGAACTGTGGGGAGTGGGGGGGACTAGTACAGGCTCATGTTGAACTGTGGGGGAATGGGGAACTAGTAGAGGCTTAGGTTGAACTGTGGGGAATGGGGGTGGGGAACTAGTACAGACTCATGTTGAACTGTGGGGAAAGGGAACTAGTACAGGCTCACGTTGAACTGTGGGTATGAATTGGGGGACTAGTACAGGCTCACATTAAACTGTGGGGATGAAGTGGGGGACTAGTACAGGCTCAGGTTGAACTGTGGGGAATGGGGTGGGGGGAACTAGTACAGGCTCAGGTTGAACTGTGGGGGATGAAGTGGGGGGGACTAGTACAGGCTCAGGTTGAACTGTGGGGGACGAAGTGGGGGACTAGTACAGGCTCAGTTTGAACTTTGGGGAATGGGATGGGGAACTAGTACAGGCTCAGGTTGAACTATGTGGAGTGGGGGACTAGTACAGGCTCAGATTGAACTCTGGGGATTGGGGCACTAGTAAAGGCTCATGTTGAACTGTGGAGAATGGGGAACTAGTACAGGCTCAGGTTGAACTGTGGGGAATGGGGAACTAGTACAGGCTCAGGTTGAACTGGATCAGAGGGAGGGGAGACCTGTTCTGTCTCCATTAGCTTGAGAAAATAGTTCTTTGTGGGACAGGGAGGAGAGATGCGTGGGTTGGGGTGGACGGAACTAATACTGCCTCATGTTGGATTGTAAGGTGGTGGCAAGTGGAGTGGACAGAATTAGTACTGCCTTGTGTTGGACTGGGGGGAGCGGGAGAGGTATGCCGTGGACAGAATTAGTACTGCCTTGTGTTGGACTGGGGGAGGGAGCAGGAGAGGTATGCGGTGGACAGAATTAGTACTGCCTCAAGTCGGACTGGGGGAGCAGGAGAGGAATGCAGTGGACAGAATAAGTACGGCTTCATTTCGGACTAGAAGCTACAACTCTTTTGTCTGATGTTGGACTTTATATTTGCCTCATGCTGGAAGTGCCTCGGGGGGGGGGGGGGGGGGGGGGGGACAAACAAAACAAACCAAACCACCACCACCTGTGTCCATGCGCACAAGTCACTGCTCTTCACCCTAGACATAACAATGCCTCTGCTGTGTTAAGGAAGAAAAATGACGTGGGGAGATCTCGCAAGTTGCCATCAAGACAAAAAAGCGCAGAATATTCAAAAAAAAAAAAAAAAAATCTGACTCCTGATTCGACCCCTCCTCCCCTCCCTTCAGCTGTTGATGGGTCACACTCTATGTACTTCCCATGAGAGTGTAATGACACGTGATCCACGACCACATAAGGTCATTTTTCTTCACTCAGTTAATGATAGGATTTCAATATTGCAGAGCACATTGCCGTCCGTTTTCAGCAAACATTTGTTGCCCATGCCCACACACGTGCATACAGAGACACATTCTTGCATAAACCAGGCATGATCTCTTGCGCTTGCACGCATACAATCCAACACTCTGCAGGCGATGGCAGTTGTACCATAGACTTTTAATGATTCAGCAGCGCCTACTGGATATGACCATGTTCCTCAAGGAACAAAGAACAAAGAGAGGCCAAAGATGCACAACACATTCACCAGAAAAACAAAGTCACCAACAAAACTTAAAGTGGGGGCACAACAGGCAGCAAAACATTCACCTAGGATCAGAAACAAAAGACACAAGCATGTCATGCAATGAAAATGCAGTTCACCAAAGAACAAAACGGCAATGAAAATCTAGCGTTTCCTATACAGTAAACACTGATTTCCAAACAAAGACGGCATGAAGCGTTTCATCAAGAAACAAAGAGGGATAGGAAACCAAGACGTAGCATACATCAATGTGTGAGGGGTTCATCAGAAACAGAGGGACAGGCAAACAAATTTGTAGCTTACATCAGTGATGAAAATGACATGCCTTGATGACCAACGAAAAGGGTAAGGTATGGAATACAATTAGACTAAATCAGTAATTTAACACCTTTTGGCCACCATGGCTCCTTTGGCCATCATGGTTAATAAATAAAACAATAATAAAACCAAAGGAAATAAAAGAGGGGTGACCCATGCACTTAAAAAAAAGAAGACCAACAGACCAGATGCTTTCAGTTGATAAATTGGTAATAAAGCCACTGGTTTCACCCCAGCCGATTGTCGGTCTGGTGCATCCAGCAGCAACCAACATTTCCCTAACCCCCCAACTCCCATAATAAAAACAAAGGTCACTTCACAAAAACATTCACAATATAGGAGGAGGAAAACCGTTAATATCCATTAAATACTGCGCTTGGCTCGCAATGGTTGACGCGGACTGAAAACACGTACATCTCTTTCAAAACTTGTACAGATACACAGTTCAAGCAGATCCTCATTGAAAACACGTCATCTTCTAAGGTTGAGAAAAATTCAAACTGAATGTCAGAACAAGGTCCCAGCAGTAAGAGAAGCAAAATGTAACGGTCCATCACAGGCCTACGTTACTAAGACACCATTTACTGTTCAAATGGACGTAATAAGTTATATTTAATTGGACAAGAAAGGGAGGATGAGACGCATGTTCATCCAAACACATAAAAGAAATCTGAAACAATCTTCTTCTCCGGCAGAGTCTCTAGCTCTAACCAGCCACCAAACAACATGGTTTGAACCAGAAACCCACTCACAAAAATGGTCTTAGCCGAATGCACAGGGTCTTTTCTGGGCTGTCACCAAGTCTGGAACAACCAAGTCTCATCCTAAAAGCTTTACATAGACGATATTTACACTCTGAGCCTAGCTGACCACTTAGGTCCCTCTCAGGGCTGTTAGCACAAAGGGAGATAAACCCTTTCCTTCAAAGAACACAAACAAGAAGAATAACCACAATCTATCAATGTACAACTTATATACATAATCCAGTTCGCCAACAACCTTAAGGCAGATAAAACCTGATTGTGCCGAGGGTATCAGCAGCCTTTCGCTTTGATTTTCACCACGGTGCAGATAAAGCCCTGATTGCGCTAAAGGTGTTGGCCATTCCCTTTGATTTTCATCCCATTTTTAAAACAAACCAGTAAGACTTCATGAAACTTGTTTACAACAAGAAAAAAAAGAACAATGATAATGAAACTGAAAAAAACAAGAGTAAAAAACACTGCAGAATAGACAGCGAGCAGTACAGGTGAAAACGTTGTCAGTGCAACCTCTGGATAATGACCTAGAAATCTTGAATCAGTGGAAGGTAGGAAGAAAAAAGCTCCAGGCAAAAAAGGTTCTAATAAAAAAAGAAAAAAAAAGAGGAATCTTTTGTGGAAAGTAAGGAAAAAAGTTCTTGACAAAAAATCTTGGGCAGGAGACTCATCAAAGAAGTAAATCTAGTTGTGCGCTACCCAAAGACTAAAGAAATGTCCTCACACAAAACCCAAAAGTTAGGGCTTGGGGAGAACCTCCGTATATCCTTGCCACAAAATAAATGCATCTGAAGGGTCAATCAGAGAAATTCTGATCATTTCATTTTACAATCAGAGAATATCTGTATCTATCAATGAAAAAAGAGTACAGAATTTCTTTTTAAATCCTCAGAAATCCTTATCTGACCAACAGCTATAAAAGACAATACTGATTTTATCTGTATCAAGATGCAGATTGACCACAGAAAGAAGTTGAATCAGAAACTAGATTGTTTAAAACTGTTCTCTGTCTCTCTCTAATCAGCCCAGGCTCCCCACTGGGGAGCAGTAAAAAAAGACCAAATCCACTACAGCCTAAGGAAGCCCCAGCTGCAAGCAAATCTGAGCATCAAGTGCTGCCCTGTTCACTTTTTGGTCCAACCAGAACCGTTCATTCACCCAGCTTTGTTCACGTATTTTCATCCTTGGAGCATTGGGAACCCTGATCACTTTATGTTGGGCAGTATGATTCACAGAACTCTGTCAACGTCCCAGTGACTGGTACCTGATACAATGGCAGTTCACTTGATGAAACAAGGAAACGGACACTGAGAAACAGATGGCAAGGGTCCACTGTTGACAGTCTGACCATAAGCGGACACAGAAACCTGCACAAGAATGGCCTGTCAGGAGTGCCATCTCACTGGAGACGTCTTCAGGTGTCCACTTGAAGAGCGAGTCCTTTTTTTTTTTTTTTTTTTTTTTTTAAACAGTATGGTGGTATTCGAGCTTCAGGTTTCACGTGAAAGTGGGATACGATCTTCACTGAAGCAGGAAAGAAAACAGGCCACAAACAGAACCTAGGAATGTCAAATTATCGACCATTTAATGTGGCTACCACTGTAGTTTCAACTCTCTTGAAAACAATATGTTTGTCCTTGTATTATGAGCCATGAGCACACAAAGGGCTGATTCCGACTTGTGTTGATAGGAAGAATATAGTGGCTGGCTGGCTGGCTTGTCTCCCTTCATATGCTTCAATTCAGTCTCCTTACCCAGTAATCATGTTGAATATACTTGGAAAAGGGCTAAAGACTTTCTAGAGCAAAGGGATGGACCAGTAAGGCAGGAAACCAACATGTGACAGCAAGGGAAGAAACAAAAGGCATGACAAAAAAGAAGAAGAAATTTTTGGCACATGATTTCCAGATGGTCATGATATAATTTACACTGAAAGAGTATCTCCAGGGCTTTATTGCTGATGACAACTACAATTAGTCTCTGTAAAGGTATGTTTGTTTTCTCTTGCAAAAAAGAACACCTATAAACAAAGAGTCATGAAACTAGCATGCGAAAAGGCTTTACTCATCTGAGGCAATATGCTGGAAGTGGAATGAGAGATGCATGAATAAGATCAGAGAGAAGCACATGGACTTTCCTCTCCCCCAATACTTTATAGACAAGATGAGAATCTGGGCCACAGAACAAAGTTCCCTTCAGCAATGAAACCATATCAGTGGAATCATCATAAACAAAGGTTGGTCAGATCAGAATAAATATATTAGTCATAGTAGATCAATATTGGTCAGATCAAAATAAGTATATCAATCATTTAAAAAATATTTCTAAACGCATGATCTGTCATTCTCTTTCTCTCTCTCCCAAGCATACATAATCTCTCCGCGCTGATGGACACAGATATCCTGCGCACCACTCGCTTACATGAAAATACAGAGTTCCTTTCAGTCAACTGACCAACCAGTCACGAACACAAACCCACACATGTATGCCATTTCATTCGTGGACACATACATCTCACAAGAAGGCAATTGATTTGTGTTCAAGAGGCTAACTCGGCCATGACACTTCCCCTTTTCAATCTCTTACACTTTCAATGTTTGCCGCCAAAGTACTTCCACAAAAGTCGTTTTGAAGCAACGTCCCCCCCAACCCAAAATAGAAGCATAGAGAATGAATTTCCAAAACCAGTCCGAAGAAAAGCTGTTACACAATGGACATGAAAAATTTACACTAACAAATTTATTAACATGATGCTGTACATGGCCACTGGACACTGCTTCCAACTTCAAACAGTTGAACAAGTAAATAATGATCAGAACCTGAAAACATGCAGAAATCTGCTCATCATGGCTGTGTTGTGCAACAGCCAGTGTAGCTGGTGTGAAATGTAATGCTAGGAAAGACGTCCTGCTCTACAGACGTTTTCAAGTGAAGTGACTTCTATGCTGAAGTCTTGGCATACATGCAGAGTCTTGGGACGTTGTTGGACGGACATAATGGACATGCTGATAATGCATCTGTGAAGGAGGAGGACACTGGCTCACACTAGTACTAACTCTGACAAAGCAGTCATTGTTATCTGTGAGGGTGCACATAGTGTCTTGCTCTGGGAGCAGGCACCACTGAACACCACCAGAAGTGAACAAGCAGCTGAGCAGTATCTCCTCTGGCAGGTTGCCTTGTGTGACGATGTGATAGTGGTTGCTTCCTGAGGGCTGTCTGTGGCAAGGCAGGACTCAGGCTGTGTGTATGGGAAGACTGGAGTGAGCTGATGTGAGAACTGCCATTTGGGGCGTTATGGAAGGTGAGATGAAAAGGACGAAGGCGCTAAGAATGCATGAACAGCCAAAGCTGTGCCAAAGACTGATCAGAGGTGTGCATGGTGAGAGGGAACTATCAGTCTGACAGTGAGAAAAGACAAGACAAAGCTCCATGACTGACACACTAATGCAGTGTTTGGACTTCAGATGGGGTCTCTGGAAGCCGCTTTTCATGGGTCTTTGCAAACAGCTTTTAAAAACAGTTTTTAAACAGGTCTTTGCAAACCGCTTTTAAACAGGGTCTTTGCAAACAGGTTAGTAAAAAAATAAATAAATACAAAAGACTGCTTCTATGTCAGGCTGAAAAACAGGTTAGTAAAAAAATAAATTAATACAAAAGACTACTTCTATGTCAGGCTGAAAAACAAACCTTAATTTCAGAATTGGGGCCATCCACTTCAATTGTTAAAAGTCCTTCGTGATGCTACAATTGATATGGTCCAATTCCTAAGAATCTCCCAATAACTTTTAAAAACAATGTCAGTACTTAATTCTTTGGGGATGAATGGTATATAACAAATTGTTTCCCTTGCTACAAAGCCTATTGTTACAGCAACAGAAATTTTGACTGTCCAACTTGAAAGTGTCCGACATTCTTTGTTCTATGCTATTTGCATCATCAGAAATACCACTTTGTTGGTAAACGTCTGACATTCTTTGTTCTCAGCTATTTTCATCACAAATATCACTTTGTTGAGCTTTTTGCAAACACATTTCTATTATTGAGAGAAATAAAGTTTCCCATCAGCTGACATTTCTATTATTGAGAGAAAATAAAGTTTCCCATCAGCTGACACCTGAGACTAAACACGAAAGGTGATTTCCCCCCCCCCCACCCCCCCCCTTCTATCAATTTGTTAGAGTACCTGTTTAGACTGCCATCACCTTCACCATGGCACGACCAACAGAAACCACCGCCTCACTGTCACCTACACACACTGCGTCATGAAAAGCAGCAGTAGAAATTGGCAAACCTAAGCCAGGTTTTGCTGACATTGAAATCCTCTGAAACGTACCCCATTTCACCTGAACAGTCTAAACATAGTGACAGACAAAAAACAAAAATCTTTATGAACAAATATAGGAAAAACTATAGCTTTCTGAAAAATATGATTCTTTTTCTGCAAGTAAGTTATATCGTTCAGAGAAACACTGCTAACTACATTTCAACACAAAACACCGTGACCCGGTCACCACAGACAATCCCAGAGAGAACACACACACACACACACACACATGTAATTGCAAACCATGGTGCATTCAGCAAACCTAATCAACAAGCAAATATTCTTCACGTGATGATGGCCAGAATCTTCTTGTTGACATCCTTCAACATCAAACAATGTTTGAAACGAGGAGGATGACAAATGCATGATGAATGACAAAATGCATGATGAAAATATTTGGCTGCATGTGTGAGAAGTCCAAAATAAAGAGAAAAGAAAGATGTAAGCTCAGAAATAGAAAAGCAGGCGCAAGGAGAGATGGGGGGAATGGGGGATTAAGAAAACTGGGACAGGAGTGAGGACAAAAGTGAATGCAAACCAGAGTATACACACTATGTACAACATGTCAGACAGGGTCAATCAGAGATGACCTTCCTGTAGAAGCAGCATTCCACTCAACTGGCCATGCACACCTTGTGATCATCTTCACTATCAACATCATCCCGCACAGCAAAAAAACATACCACCCCATCCCGGATGCACATATTCTCCTTCAACTAGGCATGAACTCACATCATCAATAACATCGGTGAAGAAGAACAATAAAAAAATAAAAAAAAATAAGACCAGGACGTTTTCCTGTCTAAACTATATACAACTCGAGCACTGACTCGACACGGCAACAAGACCCCTGACGTCTCTCCACTTGTATGGAAAGTGATTTTCCCTGCACAGGTTTGACCCGACATGTATGTGAACCCTCCTCCCTCATCCCCACCATTATGTGCTGAAAGACAATGCCATAAAAAGCAAATGGGCAGCAAACCCATTGCATAATTGAGAACTTTGGTTTTTTTACGCTGAAAGAAAATGCCATGGGGAAACAAAATGGTTGTTAAATCTGTCATCTGCTGTCCACAGTGCCGATGAAAATGTAGTCTAAGGATACATACCCTGTGAGGGGAAGATCAGCAGGGTAGCTTTTACATGCCGACACCAGGAAGATCTGGGCACAGGTGTGCACATTTAAGTGGAGGTGGGGGAAGGCATATGAAAATCATTCAAAAAAGAATGACTACTTGCGTTGTATAATATCCCCCCTCCATTTCCAAGCCCTCCCCTTAATAATAATTCTTGAAAAATTTTTTTCTAAAAATTGATGATATGAATAACTCCCCAGGTCTGCCACATCTTTAAAATCAAGTTGTACTTGTCCATAGCTATTTTCCAAAAAGATAAAATACTATTAAATTCATGTCTCTCTGTCCCATAGTCTGTCACAGATACAGAATACTCGGCATGCTGAAATGAGAACAGGGTCGGGAGGATCAGGGAGGAGGATGGGTTTAGGGTGTCTCAGAACCCACAACCAACTGAATGGTAGAAACAATGGAAAAGCTAACACTACAAAAAAAAAAAGGCAGCAGAATGTTTATATCCAATTAGTTTTAAGCTCCATTTCCCAATCCTTTCAGCAGAATTTAAAAATGTAACCCATTATAATTAGTCAACACCTATATAGTACACATATTTGTGTCACTTACACCTGAAGTTGGGTGGGTATCTGTGTGTCATTTGTGAAACTGGCTGGCTGTCTTCTCTGGACTACACTTGGACAGCGATACAGCATGAGGAAAAATAAAAACATTCATTAAAAATCCCACAGTTACTATTCTTCTGCTCCTCCCTATCTCATGATTTCCAATTGGTAATGCCCGCTTCGAATTCTGTACACAGTGTTTTCTACTTAGTTCCCAGATTACAACAGGCACAGGGCTACAGAAAAAGATCTGACAAAAAACTTTGAATCAAATGACATCAAAAGACTGGACTTGCCCATTCTCACGGTGTCCTCCTTATCACTTTCTTCTTATTCCCAAAAACTTTTCCAATGGCTACCAACTCTACAAAATGTATTCAATAGAACACACGCAAATCCAATTGCAACGTTCATCCAAATGGAATACAAAGAGAAACAGAAAGAACTACAAAATCTCTTCAAAAAGAGGGACCAAGTAGAAAAAGACTACAATAATACAATTACCAATGTGATGTCACCATAGAAAAAAAAAAAACATTTCATCAAAAACATTAGGCTCGGACTGCAAGTCTACACTAAAATGCTTTCATAACAGGATCAAGTGACAGGCTTTCTCCCCCCTACTCAGCACCTTCACACAGTTTAAATGACATGCAGCGTAATCATATCATTAGCAGAGTACTCCACCTGAAAGGAGCTTGGAGCACTTAGAAAGAAACAATAGAATCGATAAATAACAATGCACACACAAAATACCTATCTTAACAAGAATGTACACATACAAACAAGATAAAATGTACAGATATCAAGGTGGGGGGGGGGGGGGGGGGGGGGCGGCAACAGCAAAAGAGGGTCTTAAGTGGAATCTTGAATTATGATGGACTATGCATGCTTGACAGTTTATTTTCCACGACAGGGCCTACAAGAGAAGGTACGCTGCCTTTTTCTGTGTCTGTTAGGAAGGCGAAAGATGCATGCATCACTTGACCCCAGTAAGATCATGACAACAAATGAGTGAAGAGCCAGAAACATGAAATAAACCAAGCAAACAAATGAACAAAAAGGCAGTCTTCCATTTGCAAAGCAAAATGGAACTTTTGAGGGCACGCAAAGTCGAACAAACGCATACATCAAAGTGGAAAGAAACATTGCACACAAAAACTAACTTCTGGATAAACTTGTACAAAATGGAGTGAAACGTTGAAATCACCATGAAAACACTGTGAAAATCCGAATACTGTATACGCATCCAACATTCATGTCCTTGCACAGGACAGTCGGAATGACAATGATTGTCCGATGGTGACGACACAAGAATAAAAAAAATATTCCTCTAAACGCATGGGCTGAGTCACAAACCGATGCACACATTACAGAATCTACTAATGAATACTAAATTAAAAAAAGAATATCAGTTACAAACAATGTGTAGCCATTCTGACTTTTATCCACATTCTGCCTCCCCTCAACACATCAAGGCATTTCTCTTTGCTGCTGCTTGCTTTTAGACTGGACAACGAATTCCCCCTGATGGACGGTATGAGAATTGATCCCAATTACACAGTGCTAGGTCCATTTCATTGTGGGAAAAAAAAAAAACCCACCAGACTCAAAATGACAAGTCTGTTGTTACACAGCTTTGCACTCCACTATACTAATGTCACACTTTTGCCACTCCTATTTGATTCTTTCCATGAGTTGGGCAGCAGAACTCAAAAACACAGCTCCACAGAGGACTACATAAAGTCCTTGTCTTTGAGTACATCAAGCCAACACACCATAAGGCATGGCGACACCTATGAAAACTTCACTCAAACTATCGCAACCAAACCAGGTGGCCGACATAGTTTCTACTACTCATTATCCTCTCTCCTCATTTAGCCCCCCCCCCCCCCCCCCCCCCCCCCCCCCCCAAGAGTACTGCATTTGCGCACATCTCGGCAACAAAAGTCTGATTAAAAAGTGAGCATTCAACGTTAACTTTGATTGTTCATGCAGTACTTACAGATTTGCTTAGTCCCCCATCCCCAAATATGTCGATCTGTCGGGGAACATTCAAACATCTCTACACAACAGTTTGCACCCTGGATGTGGACTTAAAAAATTCAGACTATATATCAGACTATATTATACCCCACAGTCAACTGGAGAAAAGTAGTATCGCTCTGAAAACTAGAATTTTCTCAGGTGCGTTATTTTCACTGAGTTTTTCAGGTGCGTTATTTTCAAGTGCTTTGAGTATTTTGAATTGCGAGTGTGTTGCCTTGAGTATAAATATCATTGTTACTTGTTTTTTACATGCATCATAGATATCTATTTACATACATTCTACATATGGTACAAAAAAAAAACACACACCCACAAGTTTGATGCCTTTTCAATCTGATTATCATACATTTCTGGTTACATATACATACGAATCTTACTTCAGCTATGCATAACGAAACAGGACATGGAAATCACCATCTAAATCAATTGCTACAGCTGTGCAAGATAGAACATTTCATTCACAAAAACAGAATACTGAGCACAGGAAGCAATTCTTGGATTATCTGGTCAGCTGATCGATGAAACAACAGAAAACATCAGTTGTGACATATGACTGAGAAGGAAAAAAAGAACAAGGGATCTTGTATCTTGTTTAACTTGCAGAACAAAAACAAGCCAGAGAACACCTAAATCAGTGGCAAAGCGCTGCAAAGATTGGAGTTTGCCGCAATCATCCTGAATGTCGCGGTCTGAGGAGCTGGCATTTTGGCTGTACAGCTGCAACATGTACAGTTCCTGCCTTTTGAAGCTGCTTGTTGCTGCTATGTCCAGACTGTGCTGGCCCAATACCGCACTTGGTCTAGTGCAAGACCAATCATTGACAGATGAAGGTCTGACAATGAAGAACATGTTCAACTAGGGAACATTACTTTGACAGAAAAAAAAAAACAACCCAAAATCTGATTCTATCCTGAGCATTCGCTGATGGATGGTACATGTATTCCTTTCTCACTTTTTGAATTATTTCTAAATGTGCAGAGGCTTGAAAAATTTATTGGAAGGAAATGCATAGCAAACTTTCAGATAGTCTGTTGAATTAAAGTATGGCCAAGAAGAACTGTCCTGTGGATGACCAGTCTATTGGGCCTGCAAGTAAACGCCATCTCTTGATGTGTGGGGGATTCCAGTATGGTTAAATAGCACAATTTGAGCATTAAGTGCAATACCCAATTTCTGTTCTGTATCCTATGTATGACATTCAGCAAAATTTGACCTGTTTGTATAGTGTATCCTGTGAATGCCTATTATCCATATTCCTTTTCTGTTGATGAATTACTAGATGAAATGCAAAAAAAAAAAAAAAAAAAAAAGTCAAATCACAAGCAAAAAGTACAAAAACAAGTTTACTGGCACAGTTTCTGCATTCTCTGTGCATGCCTCATAAAATGCGAGCACTAAAAATACACACGATTTATAAAAATTAATGCAGTAATCAAGGAACATAAAGATATTGGACCTTAAAACTACCATTCTGCCCTATGTCGCCCTCTGCCATTTCCAGATATTTATTCCCCACTGTACCATCTGTCTTGAGTGATTCTCTACTTTGTTCTCACATAGCTTATTTGGGAAGTTTTTACCATTAAGATGCATCCTTCAAGGGTTATGCTGTTGCATAAGTGGCTGCCACTGGCAAAATGTTCTAAAACGTTACAGAGTGTTTTTGAACTCGAGTAAAACTGCAAATACCTTTGATCGTCAATTTGACATGATCTGGGCCAATTTAACATGTGTTTTACTGGACTGTTTTACAACAAAATTCAGAAAGCTGAATTTACTTTTATATCATACTTTCTGGTAAGCTGTGCTGACAGGCTCCTGAATTACGACATACTGTAAAGAATAACTTTTGGTACAACCTTGGTACAGATCCAGTTTATTTTTGTACCCCAAAGGCTGTACACACAGTGGACCCTGGATTCGGTTGAGCACCACATGTCCTGTAGAAAAAAGAACACTGCTCGGGTTCATCTTTTTCCAACTTGCTGGCGACGGCCAAAACTGTGCAACAGGTCTGACCCGTGTGACGAGAGCCATGATTTTGCTGGTTGTGCAAACCATACTTTCTCCAGCTGTCCAGGTGAAGGGACTGAACTCTTGATTCTTTACACTACTTGCTTTCCAACGTGGACAATGAAACTTATTGCTGCCATGAGGCTCGGATTACTTATTTACACAAGTGACCAGAATCATACCGACAGAGATTCTCTCTGCTGCTTGGGGCAAACATAGCACAAGAAGTGGGAGAAAATGGTAACAAAATACTTTTTCCACCCAAGGAACATAGTTACAAACAAATCTTCAACTTTAGATCAATTACTATTCATAATCAACAAAGTCCCAGTCAGGGGGGTACACTTTCTACAAAAATTCACTGACTTTTTTTTTTTTTTTTTTTTTTTTTTTTTTTTTTTTTTAATGATTTAAACATAATGTTTTAGATGAAGATCTATCATGCATCATTCATGGCCCGACTCCCCTTCCACTACCGGCATGGCCCAACTCCCTCCCCTTCCACTACCAGCATGACACGACTCCCTCCCCTTCCACTACCAGCATGACACGACCTCCCTCCCTTTCCACTACCGGCATGACCCGACTCCCTTCCACTACACACGTGACATGACTCCCCTCCACTATAAACATGGCATGTTTCCCTCACTACAAACGTGCCACGATTCCCTCCCGCTACAAACATGGCATGATTCCCTCCCGCGACAAACATGGCATGATTCCCTTCCACTACAAACATGGCATGATTCCCTTCCACTGCAAACATGGCATGATTCCCTTCCCTTCCACTACAAACATGGCATGATTCCCTTCCACTACAAACATGGCATGATTCCCTTCCACTGCAAACATGGCATGATTCCCTTCCACTACAAACATGGCATGATTCCCTTCCACTACAAACATGGCATGATTCCCTTCCACTACAAACATGGCATGATTCCCTTCCGCTACAAACATGGCATGATTCCTTTCCCTTCCACTACAAACATGGCATGATTCCCTTCCACTACAAACATGGCATGATTCCCTTCCCTCCACTGCAAACATGGCATGATTCCCTTCCCTTCCACTACAAACATGGCATGATTCCCTTCCACTGCAAACATGGCATGATTCCCTTCCACTACAAACATGGCATGATTCCCTTCCCTGCCACTGCAAACATGGCATGATTCCCTTCCCTTCCACTACAAACATGGCATGATTCCCTTCCACTACAAACATGATTCCCTTCCCTTACACTACAAACATGGCACGATTCCCTTCCACTACAAACATGGCATGACTCCCTTCCCTTCCACTGCAAACATGGCATGATTTCCTCGCACTACGAACATGGCATGATTCCCTTCCACTACAAACACGGCATGATTCCCTTCCACTACAAACATGGCATGATTCCCTTCCCTTCCACTGCAAACATGTCTTGATTTCCTCGCACTACGAACATGGCATAATTCCCTTCCACTACAAACGTCACATAGCACAGTCTGGCCAACTCCAGGACCCACTGTCCAGTTCCCCCAGCCCCATACACTGCACTTGCCATCCAAGAGTTTGGTACAACAGTAGGAGGCACTTCTACTGGGTCAGTTTCCTAGCAGACTGAAGTGCAGGATCAGCGGTACAATACCAACAAGGCTGGTACACTGCACATATCTGCCCTACGGATGGGTCACAGCTCGACAGCAGATCTGTTCCATTATGGGAGCATGTCATGTCTCCTCTTTCTAGTCTTTATCTGTTAACTTGAGCAAACCCCACTCTGGGACCATCTGCTTCTTTTGTTCTTTTTTTCAACAGCATCTTTTACTACAGGTTTGATTCTATTTACAAGAAGGTGGACTTGACTAGGATGCTCTTTGACCAAGAGTTGAGCTCGAACGATGGACAATTCTTTGTGGGGATGGAGTCTTTATTTGGGGACAGGGTGGAATCCACAAACAATAGAGGGACCCCACCCCCACAAATAAGTTCCAGAAAAGTCTTGAAAGGGAGAGATTGCCTTCCCTGAGTGGATGGCGATGGAGATGTTTAGATTTAAAAAAGAAAAAAAAAAAAATGACTGGATGGGATGGGGGAATAGTTGTTGGGAGGGTTTTCACAAGGCCGCCCCACTATAATGCCAATCAACTGATTCAGTCGGTGCACTTGCACACCCTTTAAACATCTTTCTGATAAGAATCACAGCTCTAGCATAAAAAAAACACATATTCAAACCCAACTGGTTCTCTTCATGTTAACCTAGCAAAGATGATAGCTTAAAAAAAATGTAACGTCTATGTCCCAAAATTACAACCTGTAAAAGACATTACTCCAAACAAATCGCATTGTTCATTATCCAACATAAACATTCCATTCAATAACCACCAAAAAAGATAACCGTTTTTAGAAACAGCACATCCACAACATAATCTGTACACTCCTCACATTACTGAATCCTATAGCAAAAGAATATATCCTAAACTTTATCTAAAAATATGTATACATTCCACTACATGCTGTAAAAAAAACAATGACTCCCTCCCCTTCAAAAAGAACAAAAACAGGCGCGCACACACACAAGAAAACCCACAAAGAAAAACAAAGCACAATCTGCGTAGAAGTCAGCACACACAAGATAATGCACTGATAAGGGCTGCAAGATACACCTTCCCCCCTTCCCTCTCCCCAAACCTCCTCCACTATAATGCTGATTTTTGCAAAATGTCTAATGATTTTAACAAAAAAAAGATTTGATGTAGGTGTGGATGAAGGAGTTGCACAATTGCCCCAGAACACCCTGGAAGAAAGTCCAAGAAGATTCTAGTAAATGTTTTCATCAGATTTCATGCATTTGGATTGAGACGTTCTAGTTTATTCCATGCATTTCAATTAAGCAATGCAATGCAGTGATTTTCTGACTTTTGATTTGGAAGCCGTTAATGCCATTCCTTTCTATCCGTGTTCCATTTTGTCCTGCAGAGTTGTCAAACTATCCTAAAAGCTTTCCTGACCTGCTCACCACTCCGCGCTTGCTGACAGCATCATTCTTACCTAGCATCCCCCCCCCCTCCCCCTCCCCACCTGGCAATCTCATCACCAAAATATATTTACACACACACTCCCTCTCGCATACACACAACTCCTCCCTCCCTCCCTCTGAATACACAAGCAGTGCTACATGACAAAAATCTCCAACAGGGACCCCCCCCCCCCCCAAACTGTACAGTGGACTTGCAAGAGGAGTCAGCTGGGGTCATCGGCCCAGAATGTCTCGTTGGTGGTTGAGGATAAACTCGATGACCCTCTGTTCAAACTTGGCGGCCATGAGGCTGACAATGGGGTTCGTCTCCAGGGGTCGCATCAAGGTGGGCGCGAAGACGATGGAGAGGTTCTCTGCAGACATCATGTTCTTGTTCTTGTGTTCAATCACCCTGCAACATGCAGACACTGGTGTAGGTCTGAGATAGGCGGGAGGGGGGGGGGGGGGGGGGGGGGGCGTATCTGTATATGTGTGTTAGGGGAGGGGAGGGGGGGAACACTGTTGCTTCTAGGATTTCAGAAGACTCCACTGGCAACACGAGATTGAGAAAAAAAAAAAACAAACAAAAAAACTCTTCATGTCCTCTACTGATGATAAATCATCTAATTAGCACTTCGCTGCTGCTTGGTACAGACTAAGACAACTCCTAATACTTCATAATGCATGCTTGTGGTCACTTGTCGTAACTCAGCGACAGAATTTGCTTGTTCAACTCAAACAGCTTGTTACCTAAACATGTTTAATTTCCTGTATACCACATGAGGCATGAAACTAAAGCAAAGTTCAATTGATGCAGCAATACACTTGTGATCCTGGCAATCCTGTGGTTGCCAGTTCAAATCGCCACCAGGCTGTTTTGGTACAGGGGGTGGTGGTGGGGGGGATTTCTTCTTCCTTTGAGTTAACCTCAATTTTGACTCCATTTCATAAAAAGTTCTTGAAGTTCCACATGTGAATGCATGCGTGACTTCTTGCAGACATTAAAATCCCATCAGTTTTCTTAAAAAGGCATCCTACTTGACTGCAGATATGGATAAAAATATACCAGATCTCATCCTCTGTGGGGGAATAGTCTATTCAGATTCTCTGAGGCCAAATTCCCCCCAGTTTTCAGATTTTTTTTTGGTGAATTTAGCCTTAAAATGGGTATGTATGGTTCATGCTTCACCACAACCAAGAATAAACCTCTAGAGCTACGAAATTCCGCATGTATGGTCACAAGACTCTGTTCTATACTGTGAGCAAGATTTTGTGTGTCTCGAGGTGAAAGGTGTCACTGTCACCAAAATGTCACCCAATGTGTCACATGCAATGGTGACAATTCTAATACAGCACACCACCATGCAGTTATCCCATGCACATGCATGTTAGTGTTGTAAAATGAAAGCTGCGGCCTAAGTGAGATGATCTGTCTTCTGTCCGCCTGTTCAGTCCCCACAGGTAATCCACAGAATGTCACACACAACTAGTGTCAATTGTCACTGAACAGTTACTGTAGATTCAAGCACAGTTCCTCATTGTTTTTCTGTCACTGTTCTAAGCACCTTATACATGTCCATATGTATTTACACACTGTATAGCTGTACAGTGAGGAAATTGAGTAGAGTGTCACTGCTGCCAAGTGTCATCAAAGCACTGTCACCATGAACTACAGGTAAGCATATATACATGTACACACAAACACAGAGACTAGCAAACTGCCCTACTGTTGAGCCACTTTCAGCGCATGGTAGTCATGGAAACAGTCATTCTTATGAAAGCATAAAGGCACCTGGCAGAAAAAAAACATGTATGACGTTTCTACGCGTCGTCGTCCCTTAGTTGTCATACGGAATAATCAGTACAGAGACATAGCCCCGCATTTCGTCAGGTGTTGTGTCGAACCACACAGGGAGTCAGGTGTGCCCTTAGCTGATTGTTTTGAGAGTATCTGTTAGTTTCTTCTGCTACTAGTTGAAAAAAATATGAGAGGTAGAAAAAAGAAATAATCTAGTGCGGTGGCAGTGTTCGGCAGTGAGTACGCAGGGCCTGTCAGCTGTTGGAATGGGGCCACGCGGGCAGGATGTGTAGCCGGTCGCCATTGTTTTGCAGAGTGGCGAGTAGCACGTGGTTCTCAGGGTCGCTTTCACCATTTTCCTCTCCTTCACTGGTGCCGATTTCAACATCATTCTCTTCTCCTAACTCTCCATTTTCATACTTCTCTAATTCTTAAATAATTTGATCCCACTCCTCCGCTGAACACTCAGGAATATCATCAAACTCGCTGTTGTTAGCAGACGACGCCATTGCGAAAATCGGTCAGTCTCACGCACAACTGTTCGCTTGCAGTTTCTCCTCTTTCTTAGTGAATGGAAGTGGTGCCAGCATCCAAAAATAGTGCTGCCACATTACTGGACTATAGTGGGAAATCCCCAACAACTTTTAGTGCTCTCCGAGTATTTTCACGGAGTCAGCACGTGATGGAAAAGTACCGTACACATGCGGCGGGCAGCTCCCGTCTGCGACCGTTACGAAATCTAGCGCGCTGTCTCAGCGCTCCCGTCTGCGCCCGTTATGAATACAAGAGCATTCATATCTTCTACAAAGTCTTCTACACATGCTTCTATTGCACAAATGTACAGGAGAAATCCAGTACAGTAGGCAGCCCATTACCTTGGCAGAGTACACTGATAAGCTATGCTGAGACAGCTCTGCTCATCTAGGTAACAATTTTTCTCAAAGCTAAACTCTGACGCCTTATTAGGTCATTCAGCAAGGAAAAAAAATGATTACCTATTGACAGGAGAGAGAGATTGTGGTGGTGTGTTGTAGCTGAAACAAGTCTTGCCAATGAAATCCCAAACAGAAATGCACTCGTGAAAAACGGAATCTGACTGCAACTGGTTTTATCTTGTTTCCCTCCGTGACTCATCTCTGAGGGCCGATGCAGAATGTTTGAAATGCTTGCAGCAAACAAGCCTTGCCCAGACAGAGCTCCAGTCTGGTTTCAAAATGTTCTGCCTGGTCAATGTGTGGCTGCTACACAATGCTTTCTTGCTGGGAAAAAACCACAGGGACACAGACCACCCTGACAAGGCCAGTTATTGAAAACAGACTTCCAGTTCCCTTTTACACACTTCCTTGACACCTCAATTTACAATGTCAGGGTTCATACAGACTTTCAAGAAAAAAATTTGGGGCCTTTTAGGGGCCTAAAATTAAAAAAAAATAGGGCCATCAGGGCACACGAAAAATGTTGAAAAGTGTTCACCATTGCCTCCCACAGATGCCATTTTCTCCAATACAGACCTCCATTCAGCAGCAAGCACCTAATCACTTTCTGGTATGAATCTTGTCAATTCCATATCCGTATGAAAACAATGAAATCTTTTACAATGGCTAGAGTACACACACAAGGCGGAAGTCTTATGAATACAAGTCACAAGAGGAAGAAAAAAGCAGGCCTATGCTTTCTTTCCACCTGACTAACAGCTGCCTTGTCCTTGATTGACTAGCACACACTGCCTCTGGCTGAAGGCGAGAACAGTCCAGTGAGAACAGTCCAGTGCTCAAGTATCCTCCTATTTGTCTCCTTGGAAATACTTTTGATTTATTCCAAGGAGGCTACCTTTTACAGTTGGGGCTGTTGTCCTCCTTCCTTTGTCAATTGGTCAGCTTCTTCATTTCCATATATAGTGCAGTATGAAGGTGTTCACTGGATGGGAGTATTTCAGTAACTGATAAATGGGTAATCATCTTAGATCAGTAGTACCATAGGATGATGACTATTGTTATATAAGTGGGGAAAATGTAGTAGTGATGATGCAATGGTGCAAGTTGGGGGATAAAAGAAAATATCAATGACCCTGTGGGTGATGCTCATTGGCATGGGTGAGATCAATAGTACTGGACGGTGATGGTCATTGTGCTAAGTGGAATATTAAGGTGGCATTAGTATAATGTTGCAGGTTGAGAAAGGGGGTGGAGGGGGGTAGGGGTAGATGACTGATGGGTGATGATCATGTATCATTTGAGATAAAACAGTACTGTAGGATGATGATAATTGTTGTATAAGTGGGATAATGTTGTGGCACTGGTGTAAATGCCGGGTGGGGGAATGGGGGAGGTGTTCAAGATGGGTGGATGATGATCATGGTCAAGGTGTAGGTATGATCCACAGTGGTGTAGGATGATGGTCATTTTTGTAAAAGGAGTAGGATAGTGTTTTGGCAAGTATGATAATGCCAGTGGGGGAATAAAGGAAATGATCAATGACTGATGGATGTTGATCACTGAGATGAGATCTACAGTACTATAGGGTGGTGACCATTGTCGTAAGTGAAATAATGTGGTGGCATTGATGTAGTAATGCGGTTGGGGGATGGGGGGAAAAAAAAAAGGACTAAAATTGATGATTCATGGATAATTGGTCATTGTCATAAGTTGGACAAACAGTAATACAGGATGATGATCTTTGCCATAGGTGAAATAGCATGATAGCATTGGCATGATAATGCCTGTTGAGATAAAAAAAAAAAAAAAAAAAGAAAAAAAAAAAAACACTTTGTGGGGGGGGGGGGGGGGGGGCATGATCAATGACTGATTGATGGCGATGGTTGTCATAGATGAAATCATCACCGTCTCTCACACACACACGCATGCATGATACATGCACACACACACATGTACATACACCCCCCCCCCCCCCCCCACACACACACACAGGTACATACATACAGGCACATCCACACACACATACATATGCCAAAAAAAAAAAAAAAAAAAAAAGGATTGGCATACACAGGACATTTTATGAGTTGTGGTAATAATGATAGCGGTCATATATGGGAATCTGTGTATTAAAAAAAAAAAAAAAAAAAATACACACACACATGACAAACACATGTACATACATCTAAGCATACCTGTATGTAGAGGGGAGAGGGGAAACACAAGCCCCTTAGTATATTTGTACACAGAGGGGTGGGGTGGGGGAACATAATGTGGACAAAGGAAGTGGTGGGGGGGAGGGGGGGAAGTGCACTGCAAGTTAATATGGTGTAAATGGGTGTGTGCTTTGTGGGAATATATAGTGGGGGGCTGTTGAGGTGGTGGACAGGTGTAATCATGTAGTTGTGTTAGGATGCTGTGATATGGGGGTGAAGGGAAAGAGCGGGGTGTTAGAGGGGCAGTAGGGCCAAACGAAGTTGCAGCAGAAGCATTAGAACTCATTGAAGGACCAGCAACCAAGTGCTTTTCAGAGCAAAAACTTGTTGATATACTAGTACTACTTGAGGCTTGCCCACTGTCACGATCTTTTCAGAAAAAAAAAATATATATTTACGGACACTGCCGCTGTAACACTCGCCTTCCCTTTTGGTGAGTTTAAAGGGCTTTTTCATCCATTTTCCCAAGCTGAAACCCCTTCTTACAAAAAACTACAATAGAACCGATATTTGTCCAAATTATCTCGTCGAAGCCAGAGTTTATATTCAGATTTATCAAGCCACAGATCTTGGAATAAGCACTTCCCCATGTCTCTGAGTGAAACTGACGAAATCTTATAACGAAACTCTCAATGAAATGTCAAATTTCATTGAAAAATGAACCGTGGTCTTGCTTCGTTCAACACATGGGAAGTCCAAGATGGCGGACAGCACCGTTACTTTGTCGTGGAGTTACTTCCCTTGAACGACTTTACACCATGATCGATCGGTACTGATTCGGCATTTACCTATTATGAAAATCATTTTTTTTTTTTTCTTTTCTGATCATTTTTCTTTGATTTTTTTGTTGTTTCACAAGTTTTCTTCTTATATTTTTTTTTCTGAGGCTGTCCTGGTTTTAGGGCCTTTTAGGGCCTCCAGCCTCTTCATTTTGATTTTTAAGGCCTTTTAGGGCCCCCTAATTTTTGCCTAAAAAGGTTGGGGCCTTTTAGGGCCCTGTACGAACCCTGCAATGTTTACAGCCCAGCCAGCCAGGGAACCACATCAGGACTGCAAGCCATTCAACAAGTGGAACTCCACACCAGTTATGCCAGACTGAAAAACCAAATCAACACCAGCTCTGAAAACTAACAAACTGAGCTAAATCAAGCTGATCTCCACTAGCTAAAATCAAATTAACAGCACTTTGATGGGATAAATAGCAAATACCTGCCAAATGCCCTGAATCCTCATGAATGTGTGTTGGAACAGATGACATCTATGAGGGTATCATCATGTCTTTCTGGCGTGGGTGAAGCAGCCTTTGTTTTACACAATTTTAGTTTTGTTTTCGTTTCTTTTTTTTATCCCGGCAATCCTACTGCCTGAAAGCAACACTGATTAGCATGAATGGGGGGGGGGGGGGGGGGAGGAGAAAGAGAATGAGGAAGGGATATGGAAGGATTCAGTTTCACCCCAACAAAAATGTATAAAATACACTTATGATGGTTAAATAATACATCTACTGGTGCTGAAAGCACTAGCCATCCCACTTCATTCAACACCATCAGTTACAAAATGCAAAAAATAACAGGTACAAAAAAAATCCTCCCCCCACACACACATGATGAAAAAGGATGTTTAGCAAAAAGAAACGGCAAATTGGACAGGCGATGTCTTCTCTGAACGACCTTCCCAGTATCGCTCTCATGTTGTGTAGGGTGACCTAACTCCCGATACTCTCACGATCCTAGTTCATGAGATAAAAAGCCAGCAATAAACGTCATAGTTGGGGGATGGTCTGGCCCATGCTCACAGCCATTTGCTTTGTCAGAACACTATTCAGTTCAGTGTTTTATTGACTTTATTCCGATTGTTTTTTTTTCATTCACTATGACGTCACCACCAAGCACTTTACGTACTCGACCTTGCCGTACATTTACCACAGATCAAGTGCTGGGAATATTGAATAGACAGTTGGTTGTTCCTAATACAGATGAAGAAGACCCAGACAGTCACGAGTAAAGAACGATAGTGAGGGCTTGACCGAATTATTCCAACGTGAAGCGTTGGACCGTTGCCAACTTGTTATGAGAGGCTGATAAGACGCCCACTTACTACCCTACCGCGTGTGCCCCAGTGTTTTTGCGTTGAGCCAGCCAGCACTGACTGACTGTTCACTAACTCTATGTGAGGGAGCCAACTAAGACTTTAGGCAACGAACTTCACACACACGCTGTGGGCCCACTCTCGCTGGTCGAGGTTGAAGGGGGCGTGGCCAACTGACTCGTGAGAGGCGAGTATCACAGACGTCTTTCGAGTGGGTGTACAGCTGATTATATAGATCAACTGAATGACAAGGGTTCAGAGACCAACAGGCACATGAATGACTTTGTGTTCATAAAAAAAAAAATATATATATATATATATATATATATATGATGTTGAGTGTGAAAGGGTGTGTGTGTGTGTGTGTGTGTGTGTGTGTGTGTGTGTGTGTGTGTGTGTGTGTGTGTGTGTGTGTGTGTGTGTGTGTGTGTGTGTGTGTGTGTTCCCTTTTTCTTTCTTACATGTGTGTACCAGTTAGGCATAAGTGTGTGTGTGTGTGTGTGTGTGTGTGTGTGTGTGTGTGTGTGTGTGTCTGCTATTGGAGTAGTTGTTGTTTGTGGCTGTTTCATGCACTTTTCTGTTGGAAATACCATACTTTCTGGTCTTCAGTTGTGAGTGGAGTATTTTTCCTCCATTGTTGAGAGTTTGTTGGCATTCTTTCTTTATTTTTTACGCTTAGAAGAAACATAACATTCTTTTTTTTTTTTTGCATTTTTTTTTTTGCACTGAAATCACTAAAAAAATTGAAATTGTTGTTGACTTACCATTACTAACATGTTATGATATAATAAAAGTACAGTGTATCTCCTCCATTTTACAAAAAAATAGCATGAGAATTGGTTGTTTAGTTCCAGAGATATCCGCGTTTCACATATGCTGGTATACAATAAGAGCTTTTTTGGAAAAATGGCTGGCGATGGAGATTTATGCAAGCATCTATGGGGAAAAAAACTGTTAGAAAATTAAAAGAAGAGATGGTAAACTTTCAAATGCTGTACAATTTGTTAACTTTCAAATGCTGTGCAATTTGTGTCTTTGTCATTTTACGCAAATGTGTTGATTTTCTAAAACAGGGCCAGAATAGTTCGTCACAGCAATATTACTTAGACCATTTGGCTCAGTCTCCAAAGAGTTAAATTCCTGAACACAAGATTCCAGATGATATGCATCTCCATCTCTCTCTCTCTCTCTCTCTCACACACACACACATTGTGGACCCCCAAGACCTACTTGACAAGATGTGCCGTGAGGTACTTCAGCGTGTGGAAGTGGGCAGGGGGCAGGGCGTTCAAAGCTTCCTTCATCTGTTTCACCATCTCCGTCTCCGACACATTGTCCTTCTCTGCAGACACCACATGAAAACATATTATGGGCGATGTGAACCTGGCAAGGTTCAACACGACAGGTGCTTCTAGTCCAGGTGATTGGGGAAGGAGATCAGGGAGGGCGAGGAGGTTGAGAAGGGAATGCAGGCAAGAGAGGTTTAGTTTGGTAAGGTAATGTTGCTTATAGCTTACTCGATCCCAAAGGGCTCTATCAGGGCTGTCACCGTGTTAAAGTCAACTCAGGTTTAGTTTAGCTTGATTTTTATACAAATAGTCTAGTCAATAGAACAGAGTCTTTTCAAGGTGTTTACACCACCACCTCATCCTGTAAAGAAAAAAAAAAAAGGCCATTTCCACATACATATATTATATATATATATATATATACACACCAATCTGCTTTTAGCATCTGAACTCATTCCAGATGATTTACAAGATAACCTGTAACAAGATGGCCACTCCACATGCCGTTATGAGATAACTGGGAACAGCAAGTGCGACCCTTAATCCTTTTACAAGTTGAATCATTTTTCATTAAAACCAAGTTTTCATGCTGATCTCCCTTGTACAACTTGCTTCACAAAACTGAATGTGTGCTGTCACGGGTTGCAATTTTTGGATCATGGGGTTGGAATTTTTGGATGGTTATTTTTACTGCCTGCCTAGGCCCAGGCTTTGGGGGCAATTAAACAGGCAGACGAGACTTGGTCGTGTCAAGCACCACCCTTTCAACTTAAAATTTTTTTGCTCCCTTCCAATTTACATAGAATAAAAAGACCTTTTGATGCAAACAGAAAAACGCAAACAAACAAAAAAACCCGAAAACAAACACACACACACATAGACACTGGGACAATGTAGATAGACTACCCAGCAGGAAAGAGTGCAACAGGAAAGCTGACATCACCAAAATTGTGACCAGAGAGAAATAAATACTAAAAATAGAAACAAACGGAAGAAAGGGGTCAAAAAGGTCGGTCAAGTTGCACATCCATGTCAAGGATGTGTCTCTCCCAGAATGCTGCTTGAATTTTCTGACCAACAACACAACATTTGTCTGTATCCCTCGGACCTTGGTTGACAATGGGATACATTTGGGAGGGAGGTGTAAAAATTGGCACTTTGGCCGACACCATATGTCAGGAAAGGAGGTGTAGAATTCAGCACCTTGGTTGACACCATATGTCAGGAAAGGAGGTGTAGAATTCAGCACCTTGGTTGACACCATATGTCAGGAAAGGAGGTGTAGAATTCAGCACCTTGGTTGACACCATATGTCAGGAAAGGTTGTGTAGAATTCAGCACCTTGGTTGACACCATATGTCAGGAAAGGAGGTGTAGAATTCAGCACCTTGGTTGACACCATATGTCAGGAAAGGAGGTGTAAAATTTGGCACTTTGGCCGACACCATATGTCAGGAAAGGAGGTGTAGAATTCAGCACCTTGGTTGACACCATATGTCAGGAAAGGTTGTGTAGAATTCAGCACCTTGGTTGACACCATATGTCAGGAAAGGAGGTGTAGAATTCAGCACCTTGGTTGACACCATATGTCAGGAAAGGAGGTGTAAAAATTTGCAACTTTGGCTGACACCATATGTCAGGAAAGGAGGTGTAGAATTCAGCACCTTGGTTGACACCATATGTCAGGAAAGGAGGTGTAGAATTCAGCACCTTGGTTGACACCATATGTCAGGAAAGGAGGTGTAGAATCAGCAGCACCTTGGTTGACACCATATGTCAGGAAAGGAGGTGTAGAATTCAGCACCTTGGTTGACACCATATGTCAGGAAAGGAGGTGTAGAATTCAGCACCTTGGTTGACACCATATGTCAGGAAAGGAGGTGTAGAATTCAGCACCTTGGTTGACACCATATGTCAGGAAAGGAGGTGTAGAATTCAGCACCTTGGTTGACACCGGGATATGTCAGGAAAGGAGGTGTAGAATTCAGCACCTTGGTTGACACCATATGTCAGGAAAGGAGGTGTAGAATTCAGCACTTTGGCCGACACCATATGTCAGGAAAGGAGGTGTAGAATTCAGCACCTTGGTTGACACCATATGTCAGGAAAGGAGGTGTAGAATTCAGCACTTTGGGCGACACCATATGTCAGGAAAGGAGGTGTAGAATTCAGCACCTTGGTTGACACCATATGTCAGGAAAGGAGGTGTAGAATTCAGCACCTTGGTTGACACCATATGTCAGGAAAGGAGGTGTAGAATTCAGCACCTTGGTTGACACCATATGTCAGGAAAGGAGGTGTAGAATTCAGCACCTTGGTTGACACCATATGTCAGGAAAGGAGGTGTAGAATTCAGCACCTTGGTTGACACCATATGTCAGGAAAGGAGGTGTAGAATTCAGCACCTTGGCCGACACCATATGTCAGGAAAGGAGGTGTAGAATTCAGCACCTTGGTTGACACCATATGTCAGGAAAGGAGGTGTAGAATTCAGCACCTTGGTTGACACCATATGTCAGGAAAGGAGGTGTAGAATTCAGCACCTTGGTTGACACCATATGTCAGGAAAGGAGGTGTAGAATTCAGCACTTTGGCCGACACCATATGTCAGGAAAGGAGGTGTAGAATTCAGCACCTTGGTTGACACCATATGTCAGGAAAAGGAGGTGTAGAATTCAGCACCTTGGTTGACACCATATGTCAGGAAAGGAGGTGTAGAATTCAGCACCTTGGTTGACACCATATGTCAGGAAAGGAGGTGTAGAATTCAGCACTTTGGCGACACCATATGTCAGGAAAGGAGGTGTAGAATTCAGCACCTTGGTTGACACCATATATGTCAGGAAAGGAGGTGTAGAATTCAGCACCTTGGTTGACACCATATGTCAGGAAAGGTGTAGAATTCAGCACCTTGGTTGACACCATATGTCAGGAAAGAGGTGTAGAATTCAGCACCTTGGTTGACACCAGGATATGTCAGGGAAGGTTGTGTAGAAATTCAGCACCTTGGCTGACACTGGGATACGTCGGGAAAGGTGTAGAATTCAGCACCTTGGTTGACACCGGGATATGTCAGGAAAGGTTGTGTAGAATTCAGCACCTTGGTGACACCAGGATATGTCAGGAAAGGTGTAGAATTCAGCACCTTGGCTGACACTGGGATACGTCGGGAAAGGTTGTGTAGAATTCAGCACCTTGGCTGACACTGGGATACGTCGGGAAAGGTGTAGAATTCAGCACCTTGGCTGACACTGGGATACGTCAGGGAAAGGTGTAGAATTCAGCACCTTGGCTGACACTGGGATACGTCGGGAAAGGTGTAGAATTCAGCACCTTGGCTGACACTGGGATACGTCGGGAAAGGTGTAGAATTCAGCACCTTGGCTGACACTGGGATACGTCGGGAAAGGTGTAGAATTCAGCACCTTGGCTGACACTGGGATACGTCAGGGAAAGGTGTAGAATTCAGCACCTTGGCTGACACTGGGATACGTCAGGGAAAGGTGTAGAATTCAGCACCTTGGCTGACACTGGATACGTCAGGGAAAGGTGTAGAATTCAGCACCTTGGCTGACACTGGGATACGTCAGGGAAGTAGTAGAATTCAGCACCTTGGCTGACACTGGGATACGTCAGGAAAGGTGTAGAATTCAGCACCTTGGCTGACACTGGGATACGTCGGGAAAGGTGTAGAATTCAGCACCTTGGCTGACACTGGGATACGTCGGGAAAGGTGTAGAATTCAGCACCTTGGCTGACACTGGGATACGTCGGGAAAGGTGTAGAATTCAGCACCTTGGCTGACACTGGGATACGTCGGGAAAGGTGTAGAATTCAGCACCTTGGCTGACACTGGGATACGTCAGGAAAGGTGAAAAAATTCAGCACCTTGGCTGACACCGGGATACGTCAGGGAAGGTGTCGAATTCAGCACCTTGGTTGACACCAGGATACGTTAGGAAAGGAGGTGTAGAATTCAGGCTGACACCAGGATACGTTAGGAAAGAAGGTGTAGAATTCAGCGCCGTCATGAAGTCTTGGTGCAGAATCGAACTCCAGGCCATTATCTCCCTTCATCCTCACAGACCATCCTTACCTCTCCAATGCCCAGTACAACATTTGCCCAGTTCAGACAACTGTCATGAATGGTTCGGGCAGAAAATGGCCCAAAATGGGTCTGTGCATTCCAATGACCACAATACCTTCATTTGTCAACAACAAAAAATGGAGGTATTGCAGGCAAGACATTCTTGTGCTGAACTGGTTTTCTTTCACTGATAAAGTAATAACAATGCCAAGAAGAAAAAAAAAAAAAATGAGAGTGTGACTGCTTGTAAGAGCATGCAAGTAGTTATACATACATATAGACATGAAGGTCACAAACCCCAAAATATGCTTTATACTGACCTTAACACAGCTTACTTTAAGCATTAAATGTACAGGTGTAAACAAAGGGTGTGTGGAATTATCAGATAACAACAAACAGTACTGTGGATCAGTGTCAACCTAAGCATGTAGTAAAGAAAAACTTTACCTACAGGCCTTGTGTTCCGTCCAAAAGGTATTTTAGGCCCATCAAAAGTAGCTAGTTCATTTCTGATACATATATCTGTAACGCCTGATGAAGATCTAACAATCTGAAGTCAGGACAAATCAACTGAATGCGCTGATGATACAATATCACCATGGCATTTTGTTCTGATAGTCCAATTCAAGTCTAATTGCTCAGTCTTACACTAATCCATTGTGTCAGTTGTGGGACAAGTCACTACTGATTCACAGCCCCACTGCCACAAACACACTTTTTACTTCAAAACAAAGTGAAATAGAACTCTGCACTACAGAGAAAGCCTTCACTCTGGACCAGAAGTCGAATTCATTTTAAGTGGACTAAAGCTTCCTTTCCAAATAGAACCAGCGCTTCCTTAGCGATGTGACCAAAGTCAAGTGACGCAGCACTCAAGTGACGCAGCCCAGGATCATGCAGTCTGTGTAGTGCGGGGTGGTATAGGAGCTGATGAGTTCAAAAGCTTGGAAGTCTGTGGCCCCTCATGCAGTGCCCTAACAGTGACTTCCCTTTGAATTTGACGTCCGTGTCCATGTCGACGGTGAGTTCATTTCACAGATGTCTGTACCTTCAAGTTCATGGGGACTGTGGGGTGGATTTGGTGACATCCTTTATGAGGGACGTTCGAACATGCTTGCTCCATGACTCTGCAGTTACTGTCAACAGCAGGGATCTTTGCAGGTGGCACCTTGAGTATGTTGGATCAGAACAGAAACGCCACCAAAGTGATTCAGCAGCAGTGCAGTGTCTCCTTTGCTTGGTTGCCTCACAGTGTTTGAAACTGACTGGTCCCTGTGGGCTGCTGGCACTGGGGCTGTGACAGGAAAACTTTGGATGCAGATGAAAAAGCCGGAATGAACAATATGAGGTTGGAGGGGGTGCGGAAAAGGGGGGTAGAGAAGGGGCAGGGGCCCATGAAAAATCAAACTTATGAAACAAAAAAAAACAACAGCATGAAAATCTATGACAAAAAATTTACAGTTTCATGGAAGGCACACTTGCCGACACATACACATACTGTACCAATACAGGCACTGATCATAAGCAGATACTGACTGATGATATCCAGAAGTGGCTTGTACACTTCAAAGGTGATGAGTGGAATGGGCAGCAGACGGAAGTACAACTTGAGGGCGCTGCAAATGGTATTGATGTCCTCGTACTTTCCTGATCCGATGTCGGTGTTTTCCCCATCTGCGCACCAGTCAGAAAAACATGGTGTAGAGGTGACTGGTTGTCATGCAAATCTGCTTTCGCTGGTTTCACCATGTACAGTGAAATCTTCCCCTTAATTCTTTCCAATACACCTTTTCACAATTGACAGTCTGTATTTCACTTATTACTGATCTGCCTGTCAAAGGTCGGCCTACTTTCCATCATTGTACTAGTTTCTGGGAAAATAGCATTTTGGGCAAGTAATTTCAATTCAATGGGTGCTACATGCATTACCATTAGCGCAGTCTTGAAATTTTCTTAAATGTTTTAATTTTACCCCTTACTGAGTGTTAACATCATCTAGTGACAGTGATACTGAGAATACATTATTCTAACATGTGTAGATAACAACTCAGACGCTGATTCAGCCTACATTTATGCGACTGAAATTGATCCAAACTATGCAAGATGATGATTCTTTCCATTACCAATGTTTCAGCAAACATACATTTTCTGTTCTCAGATTCCTTAGATTTGTTTAGAAATTAAAAGGAATGAGTAACATATGTGTAACTGATCAAAGATAGGAATGAGTAACACATGCATAACCAATCAATAATCTGCATAACACATACTTTTTCTCTTAACAGTTTCTGACAACAGATGGAAGGAATTTCTTTACATCTGGATGGATCTTAAACAAAAAACAAAAAAGTCAGAAAGGTTAGAGAGTCAAGACCAACAAATGACAACTTTAGAAGATAAATCACCAACCAACCTTTGTCAAAGGAAACACGAATAGCTTCCACATCGTCGTGGAAACCCGCCAATCTGTATAGGCCCTCAGCATCTACACCTGAAAGAGACAGAATACAAGAGTACAAACACTCCAGACAAACATGAAAGAGACAGAATACAAGAGTACAAACACTCCAGACAAACCTGAAAGAGACAGAACACAAGAGTTCGAACACTCCAGACAAACCTGAAAGAGACAGAACACAGTCATACAAACACTCCAGACAAACGAGAAAGAGACAGAACACAGTCATACAAACACTCCAGACAAACGAGAAAGAGACAGAACACAGTAGTACAAACACTCCAGACAAACCTGAAAGAGAGAACACAAAGAATACAAACACTCTGGACAAACCTGAGAAATGACAGCACAGTGAGATATTTTTCCAGACAAACCAGAAAGAACAGGACATAGTGTATAACATTCCAGACACACAACAACAAAAAACAGTGAACTAACATTCCAGACAAATCAGAAAGAACAAGACATACTGTATAACATTCCAGACACACTTAAACAACACCAAAAAAAAAGTGAACTAATATTCCAGACAAACCAAAAAGATGATGACACAGTTAACATTCCAGACAAACCAGAAAGAAGCGAACTTTGAGCAAAACATTCCAGGCACACTTAGAAAAACAACAACGACAATGAACTACAATTCCAGAAAAAACTGAAAGAAGACAACATAGTTGAGTAACACTGCAGACAAACCTGAAACAAGACAACACAGTCTACTGAAAATTGCGGTTTTATTTCTATCATTTTAGCACAATGCACCCCTTGCTCCCTCCGCAAAATGACCTATTTAGGGCAGTCACCAAATAAAAACATTCCATCCTGAAAAAGAAACACTGTTTAAATACAACCAATAACATGACAATTTACATCCAATGAAAAAGATAGTAGACATATCCCAAGGCTGATGAAATCTGCCTCTGCCACGATGACCGACATTCTTCTTCACTTGTCGCCTCTATACTACAAAAATCAAGTTATAAACAATTGATCAAATGGATGCACATGTGGCGACAAAATACATAATAAGGCATGCTGAGAAACAGAAATATATAACAAGGCATACTGAGAAATAAGAATACATAAGGAATACTGAGAAACAGAAATACATAACAATAACAAGGCATACTGAGAAACAGAAATACACAAAGCATACTGAGAAACAGAAATACATCACAAGGCATACTGACAAACAGAAATACATCACAAAGCATACTGACAAACAGAAATACATAACAAGGCATCCTGACAAACATAAATACATCACAAGCTTACTGACAAACATAAATATGTCACAAGCATACTGAGAAACAAATATATCAAGGCATACTGAGAAACAAATACATCACAAGGCATACTGAGAAACAGGAATAGATCACAAGGCATACTGAGAAACATAAATAGATCACAAGGCACACTGACAAACATAAATAGATCACAAGGCATACTGAGAAACAGAAATATATCACAAGCATACTGAGAAACAGAAATAGATCACAAGGCATACTGAGAAACAGAAATCGATCACAAGGCATACTGAGAAACAGAAATAGATCACAAAGCATACTGAGAAACGTAAATAGATCACAAGGCATACTGACAAACATAAATACATCACAAGGCATACTGAGAAACAGAAATAGATCGCAAGGCATACTGAGAAACAGATCGCAAGGCATACTGAGAAACAGAAATAGATCACAAGGCATACTGAGAAACAGAAATACATCACAAGGCATACTGAGAAACAGAAGTACATGACCAGGCATACTGAGAAACAGAAGTACATGACAAGGCACGCAGAGAAAACGGAAGTACATGACAAGGCACAGAGAAAACGGAAGTACATGACAAGGCACGCAGAGAACAGAAGTACATCACAAGGCATACAGAGAAACAGACAGTGTACACCAACAGCTGGTGTCCACTCTGGACAGTGGGTGCAACCTCACTACCTAGTTCCCTGATCGTAACAAACTTGTTGACATGGCATGAACTCTGTGCAAGAAATAAAGTGTGAATCTTCTGAACAATAATGGCAGAACAATGGTCCACATGACAGGCACAAGTCAAAGACAGGACAGAAGAAAGTAGTACCTCAACATTTCCCCTAACTACAGACACCAAACAAGTACGGCAAGAGTTGGTTGTTGCTTGCTGTTCCCTGCCTCATTTCATATTTACTTTCCCCAAACTAGTGAAGTGTGGTGATGACTGTCGCCGGTTTGTGGATGAGAAGTTGTTTGTTCAAATGTTACATTCATTGTAAGACTTTGTGGCCCTATCCACAATCGAGTGTGCTATGGAGTCTAAAGTGAAGACTGAAACCCCCTGATGGATGTTGACTTAAATCTCTTGTCAATCGGGCGCCCGCTAGCGCCCAACCGGAAATCACACAGCCAAAACGCTGAGCGCCTGCCAGCGCCCGGTAAAACACGTGGCAACAATGGACACCGCCATGTTTCTCGTAGAAAAGGAAATCTCGCGAGAACGTGATTTCCTTTCTTCCTGTAGCCATTTTCTACCGTCTGCAAAAAAACGCGAGTTGATGCGTGCCGTGGTTCTCGAGTTACGAATTTTTAAAGTTTTGAAGTCGAAATGCGGTTTTTCACCATGGCTTACCTTGATTTCTGCCGTTCTATAATGAGATTTAGTGATGGAGATACAGTGATTTGTAGAATTTACGGCATAAGGCTAATTGGAAGTGCTGGGTGATGAAGCTTGGAGTGACCTAGATTTCGACTGGGATGAGGTTCAAGGCATGATGAGCAACGATTCGGAAGAAAGTTCTGAAGATTTTTTTGCCCCCAGTAAATGGCTCATGTGACATTCTTCAAACTTACAATATAGCAACATATATATTCGTAGGAATTTTAAAAATTATTTTCATTTCATTCTTTCCTCTCTTTTAAATTATTTTTTTAATTGAGTAACCATGTTCAAATTACGGAGTTACCTATCTTGCCGATGGTTTTCGGTGTGTTACTAAGCTCGGATAAGTGCTTACTAAAGAGGGTTAAAGAGTGTTGTTCAAAATTCCAGGAAACACCTCTGAGGTATCTCACAGGCCTGGTTGATGCTGGGATGTATTACAAAACAAAGCGTGGAGCACATACCTGTCAAGCAATGTCTGGCCATAACTAAACTCCTCACCATCATTATGTTCACTATCAGCATTACAATCCATGTACGATGTGAGTGTGTGTGAGTGTGCGCGCACGCATGCGTGTGTGTGTGTGTGTGTGTGTGTGTGTGTGTGCGTGCATGTGCGCGCGCGTGTGTGTGCGTGCGTGTGTGCGCGTGTCGTGTCTGTGTCTGTGTCGGTGTGAACATGTGCATGCCTGTATGATTCAATTACAATAACAAATAAAGCAACCCCCCCCCCTCCCCCGCACCTCAGGAAAAAAACATTAAAGTGAAAAAAAATCCAATTACACAATATGTAAAACTATAGAGAGAGCGTCCAATGGCCACTTTGTCAGTTCTTGAGCACCGTCAATCATATTTGGAAAGGTAGTACGATGCAGGTCAATTAATGTGTAGGATGAACGGTTAACCACTCAAAAAAAAAAATGTTAAAAAAATTTAAAGATAAATACCAACTGAACTACGTGACAAACTTTTGCAAATGTGTAAAGATAAAACCAGTCATTTAATAATCTAGATAGAGACAGGGAACCGGATCCATCAGATGGAGTATCGTCACCAGTTTTGCTAATAATCTCCTTTGCTCTTGGACAGTAAATTAATAGATGTTCAACTCCAGCTCTTTCTCCACACATACATTTAACATTTTTGCTGAATTTTGTTCGAAGTGAATTCAAACGCATTCTGTGCATTAAGCTTTGTATTTCTCTAGGTATGGAGACAAAGCTGGGTCTTGATGAGGCCAATATATTTTTTTTCCAGAATTGGGTTTAATACAGTTGCGGTAATAATTAATTTCTGAGTTCTCTAATACATTTCTGAATTTTTTACTGGATGTTTCGTTTATTAAAGAATAACATTCACTTAAATCTAAGGGAATGTCAAGTGGTATTGATCCTTTGACATTTCGGGCTGCCTTTCTTGCAGCCTGATCGACCCTCTCATTAGGTACCCAGCAAAATGTGACTGTAATGCATTTCTCCTTGTTTCTATGCCTCTGATGGGTTCATGAACAGGTTGTCCAAACTGAAGTGGACTGTTGATGGCATCACAACTGAGCAATTCTTGTTGTTGTCACTATGGGGTTTAGCGTTAATGTCTGGCATACACTGAATCGGAACATAGGTATGGAGACAAGGCTGGGTCTTGATGAGGCCAATATATTTTTTCCAGAATTGAGTTTAATACAGTTGCGGTAATAGTTAATTTCTGAGTTCTCTAACACTTTTCTGAATTTTTTACTGGATGTTTCATTTATTAAAGAATAACATTCACTTAAATCTAAGGGAATGTCAAGTGGTATTGATCCTTCGACATTTTGGGCTGCCTTTCTTGCAGCCTGATCGACCCTCTCATTTGCTGAAATTCCACAATGAGAAGGTACCCAGCAAAATGTGACTGTAATGCATTTCTCCTTGTTTCTATGCCTCTGATGGGTTCATGAACAGGTTGTCCAAACTGAAGTGGGACTGTTGATGGCATCACAACTGAGCAATTCTTGTTGTTGTCACTATGGGGTTTAGCGTTAATGTCTGGCATACACTGAATCGGAACAGGCATCACTGAAGGCATCACTGAAAACAACCAGAGTGACTTGGCAGCAATCCAGTGTCTCCTATACGGATGGCTCTCTACAGAAATGCTGATGCCAGAGCTGCTGCTGGACGAACCAGGGTGTGGGTGTGGACAGTTGGCTGAAATGAGTGGTTTTGAAGCAATGCAAAAGAAGTGGCATGAAAGATGAGGAAAAAATTCAAAAGGTTGGCATGCACTTTAACATGATATAGCTCTAAGTATCCTCTGCGGGGCGCTTATCATCAGGCACACACTTAGACACAAACTCATAAGACACATGCAAAGATATACCCCCACACAAAGATATATATGCACACACAGATATCATGAGGCACACACAAAGACAGACAAACACACACGCACAGACTTTATGAGACACGCACAAAGACATGCATGCACACACAGATATCATCAGGTACACACACATAGACAGACATACACAGACCTCATGAGCCACACACAAAGACATACAAGCACAGACATCAGGCACACACAAAGACATAGACATACACACGCATAGGCATCTCAAGGAACACACAAAGACATACACATACACTTGCACAGACATCAAGAGGTACACACGACACAGACATACAAAAGCACACAGACATGGATCATGAGATGCACACAAAATACAGACATGAAGCACACACAAAGGCATACACATGCAAAGACCTCATAAAGCACATGCAAAGAGAGACTTGCATACACACCCTCACATGATCACGAGGCACACACACAGACATACAGAAATACACACACCCACAAACATCATGAGACGCACACACTGCACTGACATACACACACACCTCTCTTTTCAATCTCCTTGATACACTTCTCCACGACGATGGGCAGGACCTGCTTGTTGGCCTTGGTGACGGTGGTGAGGTCCACGCCGTACCAGCCGCTTCACGTACTTCATGTTGGGCATGCACTCGTTGGGCATGCGCTCCGAGCACTTCTTGTGAGTCTGCACCCCACAGTCTGTGCACACACGCAGTGAACACCACAGACCTGAGCAAGCTGATAAAGTTGGGAGAAAAAGACCTTGTGTTTGTGCACACGTGTGCCTGTATGTGCATGCATGTGTGTGTGTGTGTGTGTGTGTGTGTGTGTGTGTGTGTGTGTGTGAAAGGGCACAGACAGGGGTGGGGATGGAATGGAGTTGAAGGGTAGTGGGCTGATCTACAGTATCTACAACCATATTAGGAATGCAGTCATTTCTGTCAATGACTTTAATGAAGAACTATGACAGTTGACAATTTGTGTGTATATGCATTAATGTTGACAGCAACATGCGTTTACTTTTCTGACTGTGTAACAAAGCAAGTCTCTCTGTCGTAACAGTGATTTAGTCATCTTTGTGTGCATACATGTGTTTGTGGGTATGAACATTTTTTTGTCTTACATCATATTAAACTGACAAGAAAGTGGTTTCAGAGTGTGTGTGTGTGGTAAATGTCAATTACACAGGATAACTAAACCTAGTACTAAACCTGGTACAGTGAAAAAAAAACACTTTGGAAGAACTTTCCAGTCATCCCTGAAGAACATTTCCTTGAGAGAATGCCAATGTTAAAGTTTACCACAGACAAAATCTGCATGCCTTTCCCCTTCCCCATATGCCTCACCAATCATTTGCCCTTCATTCTCCCTTTCCAGAATTCTTGTGGTGATGTTTTCATCACATGTGAGCTGAAGGGGCAAAGTGCCTCATTTGTTTGTTTGTTTTTAGCAACAAGAAGTCTAACTAACATGCAATAAATAATCACACTCACATACACATATGTTAACACACACACACAAGGAGAAAAGTTCTGTGATCTATCCTGTATGTGTACCCTGTGTGTGAGTGCGTAATCATTTAGCTCATGTGTGCAACGGCAAGCATGCACACAGGCATGTGTGCAAACGAGTGTGTTCATGGAAGCATGCTTTTGTCCCATTTCCCTAAACAGCACGTACATCATGAAATAAACTGACTAAAATTAAGTGAAACTTTGATGAGGTATGCCACCAAAGCAACAACAACAAATATCTGAAAGAGGAAGTAAGGAGACTCAATGATATTCTTTCTGATGTGTGTTCAGTTAAATCCTGAAATCTGGGACCCAACATATACTCCTCAAACTCTAATACAGGTCTCTTCACATTAGGTGCGAACGAGAATAAATCATTTGTGTAAACTGTCAATAAAATAAAAATCATCCACAAAAAAGATCACAGATCAACCTTCTAAAGACTCAGTAACATTTACCAAAGAGTAGTTTGTTCCTGCAGCCACCCCACCCTAAAAACCAATCCAGACAAACAGCAAACAACGTTTTGGTGAGGGAACAAGTTGACTTCAGTGTGTCGGTGCAGCAGCCCAGACACACCCCTCCAAAATGTAACAGATTCTCCCTTCTGAAAAGGAAGGCAGCGCTTGTGCTCGTATGGGCTTTGTTGTCTGGTTCTACCCAAGAGTCTCAGGTGTTGAGAAGAATCCCCTCCTCCCTCCCCCCCCCCCTGACATGCACTGAACTTTGACCAGAACAATCAGCTGAATCCCCTCCTCCCTCCCCTCCCCCTGACATGCACTGAACGTTGACCAGAACAATCAGCTGAATCCCCTCCTCCCTCCCCTCCCCCCCCTGACATGCATTGAACTTTGACCAGAACAATCAGCTGACACAGGGAGTGCATTGTTTAACGTGCTCTATCACGATATGTAAACACATAAACAAAATTGTTAAACAAGAAAAAAAATTAACCCTGTTTTTTTGGTTGACTGCCAATAAATGTGTATACATTGGCACACATGCATACACACACACACAGACACATGCATACACACACACACAGACACATCCATACACACACAACTTAGTCTGCATGCTTGCAAACACACACACACACACACGTGTGCACACACACACACACACGCACACACACACAGAGCAATGAGTGTCATCGGCCTCCTTACAGAACATCTGCAAATTTCCCATACTGAAGTGAAGAATCACAATCCCATGCAGCTGGACACCACCACAACAGCGCAATCACCTATCTCATCAACCATCACATCACAAACACTTCCCCACCACCATCAGCAGAAAACCAAAACCCACTGCCAAACATATCAGTGAATCCCCTGACTTCAGCTTCATAGTCAGTCACTCTGATTATGAAACAAAGTATAACAGATTAGGGGATTACTCAGCAGCTGTATGCCTGACCTGTAATCCACATGGACTGCAGGGGATTACAGCTTAGCAAGCACCTGAACAGAGCACCAACATTTCAGCAGGGAAACTCCTATCAAAACGCTATAGGATCTGTATGTTGTGTGTCTGCAAACAGAAAAAAGGGGGGGGGGGGGGGGGGGATCCATCAAGTAAGGTCCACCTCTCAATCTATCCTTTAGTGAATAAGAGCTAATCGATGACTTTCAGCTTGGTGATAAATGCTGTAATCATCATCACTGGATAACTGCTGCAATCATCAATACTGCATAAAAGCTGCAATCACCACAATCACTGGCAATCATCAATACTGCATAAAAGCTGCAATCACCACAATCACTGGCAATCATCAATACTGCATAAAAGCTGCAATCACCACAATCACTGGCAATCATCTATACTGCATAAAAGCTGCAATCACCACAATCACTGGCAATCATCTACACTGCATAAAAGCTGCAATCACCACAATCACTGGTGATAGCAGCAGCCACAATGGTATCAAATCACTGCTTTCACCATTCGCTGATATTAACTGTCATGATTACCACCATCATGCAGCTTCCAAGGAACACACACACAAAAAAAACCCCCACATTGTTTACACTCTACATCCTCACCAAATCTTGATTTCATCATGTATACAATTAACCCTCTAAATGTGAAACTGACAGACTGAATCACTTTTCAAAATCATAACCCAGCATAGTTCTCTCTGTTCAGCAGCTTTCAGCTGCACTAGAACACACAGAGAAAAAAATAAATGGCCTCAGGTCATGCTGTCATTCAAAAGCTTGTTCTTGATTGATCAGATCTGTAAGTGCTTGATCTTCTTCCTGTCATACCAGAAACACACTGGCTCAGTGACTTGCTAAAATGGTGCCTGGCAATGTTGACACTGGTCATGTATTTCTACAACTGATTAGTCTTTGATGACTGGATGTATGAGACATTTTCCCTTTTAGCACTTAGCATGTATTCATTTTGGCAACTTAGACAATGCACAGTTTATCTTCTTTAAAAGAACCTGGGTCCTTACTTGACAAGTAGAGGAAGCGTGTAGAAAGGCGTGACTGTGACAAAGACCATACCCCACCTCTCCCCCTCAAAAAAGTTTAAGAAAAAACCAAGAATGGGTTGAGAACCCAGTAAAAAATCACTGCCACCCTGCATTGAGTTGCCTCCTTATTTTTCAGTCTGTTATTACTTGCGAACCATGGTGTAAGAATTTCTATCTTTTTTTTTTTCAATTTGTTATTACTTATGAACCATAGTGTAAGAATTTCTATCCCTTAATTCACTCAAGGTTTGCCATTATTAAATGATGTGGCAGCTTCTGAGGCCTTCATGACATCAAACAAGGTGGTGTTAACGCAATAGTCAGCCTGTTTCACTGGACAAGCAGGACTGAAATTGCTGGACATTTTTCATCCTGACACGCCCACTTCTTCACCTGACTTTCATCAGCTTTTCAGTATCTTCAGGTGCATTGAATTATTTTGTGTATTATCCTGATGTTTTTTTTTTTTTTCTTCCTAAATTAATATAGTATTTACTACTTTGAATCCATCCAAATTTAGCTTGTGGATCTGAATTGTGCCCAAAGCAGCAGCAGCAATAACACTAGAAATGTGTTTTTTCTGTACACCATTTTCTTACATTTTTATTAGGTCTGTGAAAGGTCACCCACTTACCCCACTTCTTTTTTGCTGTGAAGTTTGCAAACTAAATACAACAGACTGAAAAAATATCTAACTTCACAATTTTTTTTTTTTTTCATTTCATGATACAAATGCTCTATGTAGGCAAAACTTCCCAGGCCAAAATGGTGTACTTTCAAGTTAAAGACTTTCACTGCCACAGGTGACACATGTCAAACAACATAGCAAACTCCTGTTCAGAGAACTGTTTGAGTGTAAAGATGATGAAATGTACTTCAAAATAAGCCCATGAAGTGTCAAAATACTTCTTTCCATCCTGTATTCATCATGACTGGTAAATACAAGACAGTGACGGTCGAAGTCCATGTAGCATGTCTGAGGACAATTTAACGTTCCATGGTCCACTAAATCGACGACAACTCAGAAATCTTTGTAGACTACAAGAATGTGGAAACAGTTAACCCTAAGTGACAAGATGAGGCGAGCTGGCACTGATGTTCAGATCCATCAGAAAGCAGATGGGCAACTGTAATGTTAAAGTAAGTAACGTCAGCAACACATGTACAGATATGCATTGCAAACCATATCCACTACTGGATTGTAAATTTTGGAGTGATTAAGATATGAAAGGGAGGAAAGAGAATTTTAAAAAGCAGCGTCCCAATTTCATGTGTTCCTCTGGTGCTCTGGGACATCTTCTTGGTAGTTTAGTATATCCATGTCACACACAGAAAAAAGCACACTTGGCTGATAGATAGTTGATCAGGTCTGCACAGAGACAGTCACAACCTACCTTGACACTTGACGCCCTGAGCAATCAGCCCCCACATGAAGTTGGCACACAACTCACACCAGTTCAGTCCGCTGAAGTTCTGAACCTGTGAATCATGACACACATCCAGTGAGAACCCGACAGTGATGGGGGGAAAAGGACGGGAAAAAAGAGAAGAATGGAGGGACAGTGCTGTATACAGAGCTGACGACCTCTGAAATACACTTGAGAGGAATGATTTTGAACACCGAGAGGAATTTCTGACAGTTGAGAGGAATGCATATGCAATCGCACACCAAAAAAGAAAAAAAAAGAAATGACATTCCACACACTTTTCTTTCCTTTCCTTTTGTCACATGTTTTCTGGAATTACTGTCTCAGCCAATACATTGTTGCTCTTTAACATTCTTGAAGCACATTGTCACTAAACATCTTATGACTTGGGTCATTTTTTCACTTCAGAATCATCTGCGCCTCTGCATGTCTTGACCCACAGAGCGACCAAAATCTGTGAGGTTCTTCCTGACAAGGCTGAACACTTTCACAGGCCGAACTGCTGACTCGGACGTGCACTTCTGTTCTAATTTTCTTTAACTTCTTTTCAGCCTCAGGGTCAATCGGCCCACTAGATTGTTTCGACATGATGGCGGCAAAGAAGCTGAAATTAATGCAAGTTTCCAATTAGCTCTTTGGCTATATGAATGGCAGATGTGCAAACGAACAAATGAACACTTTTTTTTTCCCACAAGCAGTTTTTTACGTCTAACAGAATGACGCATTTCAGCATAACAAATTTTGCCGAAAGCAGGATGGTTGGCAGCTCTGGGTATATAAATGTGCAAAGATTCTGTCGTGGATAAAAGGGGGAAGATAAATTTCTGTACTACTAAAGCTTGAAGGAAAACAGTCAATGTAAGTTCAGAACATCAATATGTGAAAGGGAACAAAAGCTGTGGAAGAAACCTCCACAGAACAGATTTTCAATGTTACTTGGTGCAAAACAACCACTGTTCATACAAATACGCTTCATTACATGTAATCATTTTGGTGTTTTTTTTTTGTTTTGTTTTTTTTTCAATGACAACTTCCTTTGAGATATTCCAGTTTTCACCAAAGAGGATATGATGATGTCCACAAAAAATCAAATCATGTCAGCTCATCATCATCATCTTCACACCCCAAACCTTCTCCCCGACCCCTCTTCCTCCCACACCTGTATCAATCTTAACCTCATCTCCCAACCCTATCCCACATCATTCTCACCCTGCCCTACCACCCCCCCCCCCCTCTACCCCACTATCTGTGGCACCTTTTATCAGCTCTTTCTGCCCATTATAGCTTCCTGTCCTTTACCACTCCTCTTCCCTCCACTCCACACTGTGTACCTTCCCTCACCTGTCCTTTATCACTCCTCTTCCCTCCACTCCACACTGTGTACCTTCCCTCACCTGTCCTTTATCACCCCTCTTCCCCCCACTCCACACTGTGTACCTTCCCTCACCTGTCCTTTATCACCCCTCTTCCCCCCCTATTCCACACCTTGTATCTTCCCTCACCTGTCCTTTATCACCCCTCTTCCCCCACTCCACACTGTGTACCTTCCCTCACCTGTCCTTTATCACCCCTCTTCCCCCCACTCCACACTGTGTACCTTCCCTCACCTGTCCTTTATCACCCCTCTTCCCCCTATTCCACACCTTGTATCTTCCCTCACCTGTCCTTTATCACTCCTCTTCCCCCCACTCCACACTGTGTACCTTCCTCACCTGTCCTTTATCACCCCTCTTCCCCCTATTCCACACCTTGTACCTTCCCTCACCTGTCCTTTATCACTCCTCTTCCCCCTACTCCACACTGTGTACCTTCCCTCACCTGTCCTTTATCACCCCTCTTCCCCCTATTCCACACCTTGTATCTTCCCTCACCTGTCCTTTATCACTCCTCTTCCCCCTATTCCACACTATGTACCTCCCTCACCTGTCCAGTCAACCTGTGTACCACATCATCACTTTTATCTCGCTCCTCTTGCCAATCTCCTTGCCCTCAATGCAAGCTCACCTTAAAGACATGAGGCTTTTCATACTTTGTCCAGTCAATGTTCTGCTCCGGTTCATCATCTTTCCGGTGTGGAATTCTGCAACCACACGTACCCACAGATGCATACAAGAGCGCGAGCAGGTGAGTGTGTGCACACACACACACATAAAGCATAATTACACAGACACAATGACATCTATATGTATGTATGTGAGTGTGTACATACATACATATCTATCTATATATATTCATATATATATATATATATATATATATATATATATATATGGTTACATTTTCTTTTTTTTTTTTACATAAGCACATTGATACATATGAATACCCACAACCCACATCATCAAAAGTCAACCACCTTTTGCCCAGCAAACTTTCACAATAGATTTAAACACAGAAGTTTTGCTTTTCTTTTGAATTAAAAAATATGGCATATGCTTACGTGTACATGTTCATACACCTAAAGTACATGTGCACAGGCACTGGAGTGGTGTCCATAAGACAGGGAGAGACAGAGAGAAAGAGGGAGGGAGAGAGAGAGAGAGAGACAGAGAGAGAGAGAGTGTGTGTGTGTGCACGTGCGAGTACTCTCTAATTTGGCAGCGAGATTTTGGTCTTAAATTCTTACTTACTTTTTTTTTTTTTTTTTTTTTTTGGTGAAGAGGGGGGGGGGGGGGGGGGGGGGGGGGGTCTCAAATTACGCTTCTGATAATCAAAATCAAAACCAGATCAATCCCACCAGGTGCTAAATTGACCATTTCCTTGGCGAGTTGTGCATCTCCCTTTCACAGTCACTAAAATTCTGTTTTCTCTATCCCAAGGGGTCCCAACAATAAAATCATTGTTCACTGAGAGGTTTGTATTACTTTTCTGCACTTTGTCACTGCTCTCTTAGCTATGGAGGTAAAGTTCTCACTCATATCTGCTGGCCAGTCTGTCGACAAGCTTACACTACAGAAAAATGACCATTTCACACTTAACAAAATTTGGTGGAAAAGTTAAATATTGCCCTAAGACGAACACACTAAAATATGATGTGCATACACATAATGGAGATCCAGATCAAATGGAGATGCAGATCAAAGATAGATTCAGGATGTATTCAACAATGATGGAGGTCTGCATTTCCCCCTGAACACCTTTAGTTACTTCCAACAAACTTACATTCTTACCCACGTATAATCATTTGTCTGTTTGTAGGTCAGATCATGCAACAAGTTCTGCACAGACTTTACCCATGGTGGAAAGATGGACAAAGGCTGACATACAAAAACCAGTAAATGTTGGTCTTCATTCTGATCAAAAGCAGACCAGGATCCTTTCAGCAAATTCATTTCAAATTCCGCACAGAATCGGAACGATGTGAACCTACTGTTTATGAACTGATAGCCATTTTGGGAAAATTAAAATCTACCAATATAAACCTGTCCATCCATATTTTTCATACCCTATCACACACACACACAAACCAACAGAAGTAACTTTCAGACTGTGCCTACAATTACATTCCCTGACAGTAAACACAATGTGTGGTGTGGAGGTCTTGGCACTCCTGAGACCTCTACTTGTCTTTCAATTTGTCTTTCAATACAAAAGGTCATTAAAGCAACCCTAACAGCACATCTAAAAGACTCGAGGGGATAAAAAGTAATTACATCCACCTGCAGATCACACTCACACACACATAGTTGCACTGGTCTAGACCTCGCTCCCTCTTTTCTCAAACAAGGAAAAAAAAGCAAGATAAAATGCACCCCACACCTCATGTCGGCATTGGCTGAACTGTCGTCTGTCAGGTCTGGACTGACTCCTGTACGTTTGTATGTTCCTGTCGGCCGAACCCGGAGCGTTTTTGTCGTGACGCAGTCGGCACTGGTTGTAGGCCATGTAGGGGGACTCTTCGTAGGTCGACTCACTCGACAGCTGCTTGATGTAGTCTGCTGCCCGCAGCTCAATGTAGAAATGGATAAGTCCATCGGCCACCAGGTCGTAGACGGTGTCAAAGCGTTTCTCTCCCACAAAATGCTGGCCATCGTAGTACAGTTTGAAGTTCTTGGTTTCTCCGTTAAATCTGCACAATGAAAGCTTATGTGAAGCAAACAATTCCAATTTAAATACCTCGCACAAGATGAAACCAAGGCATAAGCTGGAGCATAATTAGTCTGCACTGGATTATTGTTAATTCATTTCTTGCTGCCTGTCCACAAAACCAAGTCAGATGTCTCAATAACAGTCCAAATGACACCGCCAATGCTATCCTTGAAGCACATGAACCTAAATACTGTCAACTTCCCAACAGAACTACACTGGCTTTGTGTTGAACAAAGAATAAGACACAAAACTTCACATTTCTGCTTAAGTATTTTGGGAACTGCACCTATTATCTCTCTGAACTTTTGCCTCAAACTTTCTCTGCTCTTCTTCTGGAGACATGATTTCTAATTCATTAGAAACAGTGCATGTCTGCATATGTGCATGTGCATTATGTGTGTGCCTGTGCCTGTGCTTGAAGGTGTATGGGAAAGTGGGGTGTGGGTATGTGCCATGTGTATGTTTCATGGGGTGGAAACTGTGGGAGGGGAATGCTTGTTGCTAGAGGTGCATACGGGTAGGTAAACAGACAGGGTAGGAAGCTGAAACATGCAAGTCAGAATAGAGGAGGGGTAACGGAAGAAATAGGTTTGGGGGTAGAGGAGCACAAGTCAGGTCTGGTGGGGAGATAGGCAGGCAATAACTAAGGAGGGGGGGGGGGGGGGGGGGGGGAGTACAAAGGAGGGAGAGACTTGGGACAGCAGGGAGCGTAAGTGCAGACATGTGATAGTGTAGTCAACTGATGCTTAGTGTAGTCAACTGATGCTGTAAAATTTTCTGAAGTGTTGGGAATCCCTTAGGAAATATCCCCTTACAAACATGGTAATCGTAAGTGCATCTAAGATAAGCACACAGAACCTATGCGCTTACAGCTATGCTCAGCATCAGTGGAAAGACCCCGCTTGTTCTGTGTTACTTAATTGAGAAATTGGGTTCCTTCTGTGTTGTCATCACTCTTCCACTCCAACATCTGACATGGTCCTCCTTTTGTAGTTACCCCACCAGCCACCCTGTGCATGTGGGCAAAGATCTGTTGCACTGTTTTCCTATTATCTTTCACTCAGACAGCGTGAACATGGTGGAAGACAGACATACAGATAGACAGTTCAAAGAACAGTCTCTTCCCACAGCACTTTTTCACCACACAAGAAGAGCTTTCTTCCCATTTGGTTCCAGCGTGAACATGGTGGAAGATGGACATACAAACTGATAGTTCAAAGAACAGTCTCTTCCCACAGCACTTTTTCACCACACAAGAAGAGCTTTCTTCCCATTTGGTTCCTTCAAACTTCTGCAGGCATCCTTCTGTCCTGGGAGACCACACAGCTTAAGTCACGGTCAACTTGAAGAAACTGCAGCGCCTACCGTGGCTATACAATACATCCCTGTTCTGGAGCAGCAGACCTTGCTGCAGCTGCTTGAGGGGACTGCCATGTCTGCTGGTGAAGGTGCTGCGACTGTCCTCTGCTACCTGCATTCTCCCATTCCCTCACTGCTGGTTCCTCTCCTGGTCACTCCTCAGCATGAAGGCCCGTGGTGGTCTGTCTCCACTGGTTGCTGTTGGCCTTCAGAGCTTCCCAGCCTCCTGGGCTGATGCTGTTGGCCTTCATGTCTCGTTTGCACACATTCTTCAAGAGTAGTGTGGGTCTTCCCATTGATCTGGTGCCAGGGAACAGCTCTCTCCACACTGCAAGTCCTCAGGGATTCAGCCGTCATGTGCTCTACTGACACAGACTAGCTCCAACGTCGATATTACTAATGTATTCATCAATCAACACTATAAACAGGACTTAAGACATGAAAACAAATGTAACGGAAAAAAAAGAGGAAAGCATGTGGGCAAGAGGATGAAGTTAATGATATGATCTAAAACAAAACAAAACAAACAAAAAAAACTGAAAGATCAAACAAATGCACGGTAATCGAACATACACAATAACAGACAGAAAGTGCACGATACACCACCACACATCTTACCTAATGGCTAAAGTGAACGCATCTGGGGCTCGTTCACTCTTTTCGTACTAAGTAGCAGCCATCTTGGACTAGTAGACTGTCGGCAGCTGAGCGACTGATGCTGCCATGGAATCTGTCACAGGTAACACATGTAAACTTAATCAGTTCTGTGACTGCCAAAGAGCGCATCAAACCTAGATGCTAATCTATTGCTGATTTGGTTATTTTGACTGCCCAATTCATGTAAGCTGGAAGTTCTTCGACCATTTTACTGGCAGTAAGATGTAGGTACTGCTGCTCTTGCCGCGTACGTACATGCCAGGTCAGTATGGCTGGAAATTTCTTTTGGTGGGGAAAGTTTCTTTCACTTTTCTGTATGCCTCTTGTCTGCTAGCCCAGTAATTGAACTGATACTGCAAGCAGCACTGGTTTACAGTTAGATGCTTTGGATTACTTTCTTTCGACAGCAAGAGTTTTGTTTCTTGTCCAATACAGATGCACCACTTAGTTATCTAACATGTTCATTTAATTGTCGTTTATTGAGATGACGACAGACGTGCCACTTAAAATACCTGGTATGTATGATCCAAGGCTATCAGGGATAAACCATGCAATCAGGTATGACCGTTTCATTGTTCTGTGTGTACTCTAGATCTACCACTTCACATACATAATACGCTTACCTCATTCTTCCATCTATATACAACGTGTTCCTTTCATTGTTCGACGTCAATTGTGGGTGCACTTCATAATCTAAATGGCATTTTCTTTTCATATTTCCTTGTCTATTATGAACTACATAATGTGTCTGGTCAGCGGGTTTTTTTCTTCCTTCCTCCATACTGAGGAAAGCCACTCAGGTGTCTGGTATACCACTTTCATTATTACTCATCTGCTGATGGATGAACCACTTCCCACATCTGGCATGTTCTCTTCACTGTTACTCATTCTGTAATGGATACCCAGTTCAACATCTGGTATGCATGTTTCACTGTTCCTGGCCTTTACAGATTATACAGTTGTTGAATTCATTCTTCCTCCTCTTACATCTAGTATCTTCGTTACCCCATCCTTTGTCTACTGCAGCCAACCTAATATATTATTATACTGGGTGTTTATATAGCGCCTGTCCTCAGTCACAGACCAAGCTCCAAGCGCTTTACAATAAACACACTACCTCACTCACTGAATGGGTTGCCTACCAGGTACAGCCGGCCGAGAGCAGCCTACTGGTCATTTCCGCTACATTCAAATATCAGTCACTCATTTTCATTTATCTAATTTATTCTTCAAGTTTCTCACATAGGATGCATGCGATGTTTATACGTGTCCTCTATTTCCACCGGTACACAATAACACTAAGTGACAATTTTTGTGGCTTGGTAAGAAATACCAGGCGGATATCTTCAATTTATATCAATTTTGCCAGGTCAGCGGGGAAACCCCCCCCAGCTCTTTTTGACTTTGAACTGCTGTGGGTTCTTTAACGCGTGCAGGGGGCCAGGAAGGCACACGGGTCTGACTTGCTTATAGTCCCCATCCGATGGACTTGACGTTCAGTTTGATTTGTCATTCAAACTGGGAAAGAAAGGGCGGGAAAGGCAGGGCTCGAACCCATGCACTTCACACGTTGGATTGGCAGGCGAACGTCTTAACCACTCTGCACCTTTCTTCCTTAATTCACCCCTTCAGCCCTGCCAAAGTGCGTGGCTGAGTCACTGTCTCAGCCTGGCCTGTCCGGGCTGTTTTGCTCAACATCAGGGCTGCTTTTCTCAACACTGTCATACATCTGCAGCAGCACATTAAAGAGCACACCTCTACAGACTTTAACCTTTCTAGGACAATGCATTTTCACTGTTTTTAAATTGCCCAGTGATGCATGGTTCCTTGCTAAACAGGGGCGGATCAGATCCTTCCTAAAGCTCTGCGCTTCTCATTTCCACTGTGTCACAGTCAAGTATGTTCCTGCAACTAAGTAAATTCAAACGGCTTTTGTATAATTATATTTTCAGGACTGTGTCACAGTGAAATATACCTCTACAGCTGGTGTAAATAGGAATAGCTTTTTTTTTTTTTTTTAAAGAGTCATTTGCAAAGACTGTCCAACAATTTTAGCAAAACCTTGTATCACTGTAACATGACTTCACTGGCTCAAGCCGTCTAGGGAAAACAAACAAAAACAAACCATGCAAAATCATTCGTTTGTCTCTTACCCAAAGACACAAATGATACAAAAGAGGGAAATACACTTCAAACACTCTCCCTGTGCATATCATTTATGCACAGAGCAAGGGCTAAATGTGCTAGATGTGAAGTGAAATGGATGCCCCCCGCCTAGGGTGAGGCCCAGGCAGCCATCTGTGTGTTCCTATGTACCTGATAGGAAGTTCAGCACCAGTCAGAATCAGTTTATAAATCAACCACATTCATTTCACCATTCCGTGTGGTCTTCTTGTCCCCCAACATGCACCTTTCAATACTTTAAGGCACAACATTAAACAGGATAAAGGGGGACCAAAAACAATCCTCAGTAGAAATGGAAAAGACATTTTCTTAATTTGATAACTGCTTACTACACATCTGACAATGTTCTTCTGCAGCGTCAGTCAGGATGGGTGCCACAGACAAATACATGAGACCACTTGACACTCAACTTAGCGGCTGGCAAGTTCGAGTCCTGGCAGCACCGGTTAAATGCAATGTGGGAGTGTGGTATTTCTCCCATCTGCCAGGTCAACACACCTCTGCTAGTGGCTGAACTCCAAGTAGGCATGTTAAAGGTCCTGTGATCAATGTCGGTCTTCAGTGGATTCGACACAAAAGTACCCAGCATGCATCTGGGTTGTACAGAGGAGACAGGGTCTGACAGATGTTCCCCACCATCCGCTAATGAAGAACGCTTACATAGCAGCAACACTGTACATATGTCTGTTACTGACATGTCAGGATGAACAAATTACATAGCAGCAATATAGTACATATGTCTGTCACTGACATGTCATGATGAACAAATTACGTATCAGTAACATTGTACATATGTCTGTCACTGACATGTCATGATGATGAACAAATTACGTATCAGTAACATTGTACATATGTCTGTCACTGACATGTTGTGATGAACAAATTACATAGCAGCAACACTGTACATATGTCTGCCACTGACATGTTGTGATGAACAAATTACATAGCAGCAACATTGTACATATGTCTGTCACTGACATGTTGTGATGAACAAATTACATAGCAGCAACAATGTACATATGTCTGTCACTGACATGCTGTGATGAACAAATTACATATCAGCAACACTGTACATATGTCTGTCACTGACATGTTGTGATGAACAAATTACATAGCAGCAACAATGTACATATGTCTGTCACCGACATGTGATGAACAAAGTACATAGCAGCAACATTGTACACGTCTTGTCACTGGCATGTTGTGATGAACAAATTACACAGCAGCAACAATGTACATTTGTCTTATCACTGACATACTGTCATGATGAACAAATTACATTGCAGCAACCTTGTGCACATGTCTTGTCACGGACATGCTGTAACATTGTACATTTGTCTTATCACTGACATGTTGTGATGAACAATTACATAGCAGCAACATTAATGTACACGTGTCTGTCATCGATGTCGTGATGAAAATTACATAGCAGCCACATTAATGTACATGTGTCTGCCACTGACATGTCGTGATGAACAATTACAATTACATAGCAACAACATTAATGTACATGTGTCTGTCACCGACATATGATGAACAATTACACAGCTGCATCATTAATGTACATGTGTCTGTCACCAACATGTCATGAACTATTTCACAGCAGCATCACTGCTTGTATGTGTCTGTTACTGACTGTGACATGTCATAAGGAACGCCTGAACAGCAGCAATATCATATGTCTGTCACAGGCTTGTCAGAATGAAAACAAATGGTTGCAACAATGTTGCACATGTATGTCAATGATATGTCATGATAAACACTTAAATAACAGCATTATGTTGTACATGTACATCACTGACGTGTCGTAATGAACACTTAAATAGCAGCACTATTGTTGTGTGCGTCTGTCACTGGCATGTCATAATGAACACCTACATAGCAGCACTATTGTTGTGCGTGTCTGTCACTGGCATGTCATAATGAACACCTACATAGCAGCACTATTGTTGTGCATGTCTGTCATTAGCATGTCATGATAACACTTGCAAGGCAGAAACATTGTCATACAAGTCTGTCACTGAAATGCTGTGATGAACACTTACATGGATGAAACATTACTGTACATGTCTGTTACTGAAATGCTGTGATGAGCACATACACTGCAGAAACAATACTGTACATGTTGTTCACTGAATTGCTGTGATGAACATGCACATAGTATAAACATTACATGTCTGTCACTTAAATGCTGTGATGAACACATACATAGTATGAACATTACATTATGTCACTGAAATGCAGTGACAAACACGCACACAGTATAAACATTACATGACCGTCACTGAAATGCTGTCACGAACATGCACATAGTAGAAACATTAGATGTATGTCACAGAAATGCTGTGATGAACAGGTACATAGCATAAACATTACATGTATGTCACAGAAATGCTGTGATGAACATGTATATAGTACAAAATTACATGTCTGTTACTGAAATGCTGTGATAATCACATACACAGTACAAACATTACATGTCCGTCACTGAAATGCCGCGATGATCAATCATATAGTAGAACACATTACTGTCAGACCTGTTTAACCCCCAAATTCATGTACCTGTAATATCTCAGACGAAAACCTGTAATTTCAAAGAAAAAACTGTGATTTTCATAATTGCAAGACTTTCGCAACTTTTGAAGATTTGGAAGAGCTGGCCGTTCGCACTTAAGACTGCTTCGTCGCCATCTTTGACAAAGTGAAAGACGCAAGGTACACTGGGAAATGTCTTCTTACTGCTTTTGACAGAAACAGTAGCAGACGAATCTTCACGTTTAACAATTTTTCTTCTGTTTTTCTCCCGTAATTCCCATAACTTCCGATTTTTTTCTGTAAAAATTACGGCAAAATCGTAAGGGTAAAGAGGTCTGTACTGTACATGTCTGTCGCTGAAATACTGGGATGAAGACTTTTATAGCACAAACATCACTGTACATGTCTGTCACTGAAATGCTGTGATGAAGACTTTTATAGCACAAACATCACTGTACATGTCCCGTCACTGAAATGCTGGGATGAACATGTACATAGTGGAAATGTAACTGTTCATGTCTGTCACTGAAATTCCTGATGAACACTTAGACAGCAGCCATACTGCTGTTCATGCAGCCATTCCAGCACCCTTAGGACTAGCTGGTCAAGGCAGAACTTCAGACTGTTTTGAGGTATCAGGGACAGAAGGAACTGTTCATGTAAAAATGAGGAGTATAGTTTGACTAGCGAGGTTTACTCAAATTTGTTCCTAGGGGAGGGAAGGGAGGGAAGGTGGAGAAGGAGGAAGTGATGCAAAACTAGAAGGGTTGGGGGGCCAGGGGAGGAAGAGTGGGCGGTTTAATCTGACATTTGCATAAAGTGGTACTGAACGAAACAAGGACCCTATTTCTTTCTCTCTTTTTTTTTCATGGGGTTTATTTGGTTTGTAAATTTGAAGAACTAACTTTACGGCCTTTACCAACTTACGTCGTAGTGTAAGCTGCATCAGTCTAGACATTTACAAACATGATTAGGGCATACAGCATTGAATTAAACTGTTTAAATCAGAATTCAAAAACACAACTAACTGCACTACAGAAAAGACCAATTAAAGTTCATTAACAGGTAAAGCCACAGCTCACTGGCTAATAGAGCTTAAAACAGACAACTGAAACTGATGTAATGCAGTTTCAAATAAAAAGTTAAACACTGTTAAACGCTGATGACGAGTGGTTTCAATGGTATGTTACTGGCTGATCAATAGCCACTTGGTGGGCGCACCTGATCAAAAGCACATGCCATTTTACATTTCTCTGTGCCAATGGTGGAGGAAGTCATTATGGTCATGGCATCTTTTAATCTTTTCTTGTGACTGTTGCCAACTACATGTCATTCAGTTTGGCCTAGGTGTAGGTGCTATTTGCAAACACACACACACACATGCACGCATGCACGCACGCACACACACACACACACACACACACACACATATATATAGATCATATGCTCAGCAAACTTACTCATTGCCATAGAACGCTGGCTTGCTCGGCACCTGCACACACACATCATCTGTTTAGCTTACACAAAGATTATCAAGAATACTGGATTTTTCATCACTGTACACAATACAAGCAGCAGTTACAAAAGAACAAAAAAAAAAAATAAACCCTGGCCCACAGAATTGATCACTCGAGCATGCATCTATAGACTGCATGCAAGTGCAACCCATACAACCTATTGGCATGTGGGGAAAATAGCTGAATACCACAAATTTTTCCTAATTAACAATAGACTACAATCTGTTACAGAGACAAAGTACACATTTGAGACATGCTACAACACTGGAGAATACCACTGACATCTGTTCACTACTGAGCAGCGCGCCATACAGTCAGCATTCTCTATAAAGAGATGTGACATGCCTCCAACTGTCCAAGGACTGCACACTGACGGTGCGTATATTCGGCACAGTTTTCAGTCCCAGTCATAATCCACATGTCACAGTCTTTATTTACTAAGCAGCTTACAGAGACTACTCACACACACACACACACACACACACAAATATTATGAAAATAAAACCACCGTACAGAAACAGTCCCCACAAACCATATGCGCACAGTGACACACCAGCTGCACAACTTCAACCCCCATGACAATCTGCAGCTTGAGTCTAAACACATGCACAATGACATACACTCCCATGACAACCAGGACATTGCCTGTGGCAGAGGCAAACCACCCACATACAGTGACTCACACGCCATCCTAACGTAATCTGCAGCAGTCAAAACTGTGCAATCCACACCAATGTTGCTTCCCCCTCCTCCCCTACTCAATCATACAATCTTTGTCATAACAATTAGAACTCTAAAGCTCAACCACCACCATCACAGCCATAATGATAATAATTATAACAGGCACAGTGCAACCATCCACTCGCCAAATTCCATGTTCTTAATAAAAATGATATATAACTGTTGCCTAATTTGCAGACTAGGGGTCCCCACCCAGGGAAAATCTGGTCAGGGATACAGGCCCACTTGTGGCAAGTTTTGGGAAAACAATACGTTTGAAGTGTCACAATTTTCCTGTTATTCCTCTGGGGCGCATAGTCATACTCATGTCACAACATGCAAAATATATTGAAATATATTAAACACTTGTGACCCTGTTTGTTGTTAGTTGATGTAGGAATAAAAATGCTTTTATGCATCACTCGGCCCTCTGACTGTTTGAGATTGAAATGTGGCAGCCATATGAGTTAACCCTTTAAATTCTGCTGACTGCATAACCACAGCAAATCAAAGTTTGCACAAAGCCAGCAATCATTTACAGGGTTTTCCGAGTCAGCATAAATACAAAAGAGATTTTTCATTACCGTACAGCTGCCAATCTCTTCTGGAATCAAAACTCAGAAACCTGGGATAAAGGGGGTGGGTACACTGAAGACTGGACAGTTCAGCTTTTGACAAACCATGTGTTTTTCAGTGTTTAAAAAGAAAATGTATCTTCATAAACGATGCCAACCCCTGCATAACATCATGTGTGCTTCATTCTGCAAACCGTTATCGTCCCTGTACAAAAATGACTGCCCCCTCTGGATGTGGCCCGAGTCTCCTCTAGAGGGTTGCCTAATATCCACTGATCTTGGCTGTTCTCTGTACTGCCGGTGCCAGGGCATGACAGGACTGGCCTGAATGTGGCCGAGTCTAGGGGAAGATGATGTGAGCAGCATGGGGACGATACTACTCAGTGAGCATGCTAGAGCACATCACAGATTACAAAAGAAAAACAAAAACAGAAGGGCAGATGGTGATCAGAAAATGTATCACTGATCTGTATTTTACAAAGTGAAGAATGGTCAACAGGATCAAATAAAACAAAGTATCAAATTCACTTAGAAGTTCAGACAGATGTATGGAATCAAATGCAGAATGTTGAAAGGACATGTTTCATTCCCATCAGTAGCTTTGATTTGTGGGGGTTTTTTCCAGCCTGCCCCGTACCTACCCAGGGGGGTGTGTGTGTGTGTGTGTGTGCGCATGCGTGCGTGCGTGCGTGTGTGTGTGTGTGTGTGTGTGTGGGTGCGTGCATGCACGTGTGTCTGTGTGTGTGTAAGACAGAGAGAGAGAGAGAAAGGGGGGCCGGGCCAGAGGGGAGGAAGGTTATGGAATTAGAATACAACATGACTATTTGTAACAGTATTGATGCCGCTAACATTCAATGTCCTTTTAATTGAGAAAGAAGTGAGGCAGGGAACAGTAAACAATAAACAGTTAACAAGTAGCATAACTTTTGCTCCAGCAGGAAAACCTAACACAGAGTAACTTTTATTCAAGACTGGCACAGCCTTTTAAACTTGAATAAAGTCAGACAAATACAAAGACGAACAATCTGATAGTGGGGGAAAAAACAAGCGCAGGCCAACAACTCAACTGTCTTCATAGTAATGACTTGGCAAAGATTTGGACGGGGAGGGGGTTGAAGATGGAGAAGCTGGGAACATGAAATTAAGAAAATATATTATAGTTATGAAAACTCTTCAATAGCTGCATGAAGCAACCATCAAAATACCCCATGTTCCCAGTTTCTCCATCTTCAACCCCCCCCCCCCCCCCCCCCCCCCCCCCCCCCCCCTCCAAGTCCAAATCTTTGCCGAGTCATTACTATGATGACAGTTGAGTTGTTGGCCTGCGCTTGTTTTTTTCCCCCACCATTAGATTGTTCGTCTTTGTATTTGTCTGACTTTATTCAAGTTTAAAAGACTGTGCCAGTCTTGAATAAAAATTACTCTGTGTTAGGTTTCTCATGGGAGCAAAAGTTACCCTACTTGTTTTCAATGCCCTTGTCAACACAGCAAACGGCTTCCAAATTGCACGAATCTGACACAGTGCTGAAATCATAAATGGAACCTGTTTGTAAACTGTAGAAAAAAGTCAACATGTCCTGAGACAGTTTCATGGGAAATAATTCTTAAGGCATTTTCTTACAGTATGCACAACTGGATTTTTTTTCCCCCATGTTAACAGCAGCATAGAGTGATGGCAGAATTAAAACCCCAACATTTGCTAGTCATTCTTTTCGTAACTTGCTAAGAGTTTTCACTGTTCAATACAAAACAATCCAAAGTGACTGTCCACACATTTCATTGGCATTCATGCCCTAAATACACTGTATCATCAGGCTCAGCAGTGCAATGATAGTGTAATATATTGCAAGATTATGGATTCCAATCCCTTTTGTTCACACATCTGTGGGATGTTTTGCCTCCAGATGGTTTCCTACTCCAAAATTCTCAAATGTGTGCTGGAAGACTAGAACCACACAGATGAACTGCATCAATTTCATGGATGCACCCCTGAGGATGCTGTTCAAAAATTTCCTGACCAACACTGCAAGTGTCTGTATTACTCAGGCATGGCTAGTCACACTGCTCATAGCTCTGCTGACAAAAGGCCATGTCAGGATGTATGCAAGTGTTAACAAAACTTTTGTGCAAATCACATTTGTCAAAACCAACCAGTCTGAGAAAAAGACTGGTTTAAATAATGCTTATCAAAATCCATGTCTCAATCCATATATATATATATATATATATATATATATATATATATATATATATAATCTTTTGAAAAAAATCACACATAGTGAAAGATATCTGAACACTACCAAGTTTGTACTAACAGTAACAGACTAAGATACTGTTATACATATTCCAGCAGTCAGTAATAGTATACTCCCTATCTGTTGTGCGAGAAACAGTGTTGTGTCCAGCCCTGTCATATTATGACCCAGATGGCATGACTTCACATCTCACCACCCCCAAGACCTTGTTTTTGATTTCCTCTCCACAGCCATACTAGTGACCTTCTGAGTGAAAATCACAGGTGTCCTCAAGAATGTTAGCTACTGGAAAAAAAAAAAAAAAAAAAAAAGTTACTTTGAGACCCACATCATGGAAACAACCATGTACAGGGAGGTTTGTGCAGCAAAATTCTTCAAGCATATATCCCTAGGTCTCATTACATATGGAACAACCCATCATCATCACCAATTTTGAGACTATGGTTCAAATCAAAACTGCCCCCACACCACCTGGTGAGCTCCTTTCCCTCACTAGTTTCCCCCTCCCTTCCACTTACACCTGTTCTGTGACAAACCAATTGTTTCAGTCAGTATGGGGCTTACAATCAAGATCAAAGCCCATTTCTGGTGTGAAAAAATCCTTGGGCTTATCTGGAAATGACTCCTCTAACATCTAAATGCAGTTTATGCTCCGGAGGGTTGTTTTCCTAGGGAACCTTTTTATAGCAGGCTACGGACTATCCATACTGCTAAAAGAACAATGCAGGATATGGCTGAGAAATCTGCAGCTGGAGCGAGCAGCACGGGACTGGATCTGATGTGGGGAAAACTGGAGACAAGTTGTTGAAAAACAGATTAGATACAAGATCCCTATGACAGAAACAGACATGCCATACCAGCCAAACCCATGGCCCGCTGACAGACAATGCATAATACATGATCGATGCCTGGGGAAACTAATGAATTCACGAGTGTACGTGCTGCCACAGCTTACGCCACATCTGACACCAACAAAGTGGTTGACAAGCAGACAACTTGCGTAAATCACACACGCACACTGAATTACACAATATCATACACTATTTTATCCCTTTGTTCATATATATATATATATATAATAATTCTATGTATATACACATCAGAGAAACGACTGAATGAAGCGCCAGTAAGCAGCTCTTCAGTTGGCTCTACCAGGTAGGCAGCCCATTGTGTAAACAAGAATGTGGATTGTAAAGCGCTTAGAGCTTGGTCTCTGGTTGGGGAGAGGTGTTATACAAGTACTCTATCCAAAAAAAAAGTCCTTTCGCCCACCCACCATCACCAGCACACTGATCTTTTCCAATTAAAATCTCAGGCACAGAAATCATCATCATCCACCTGACAGAATTTGAAAAAAAAAAAAATAAAAAAACAAAAAAAAAAAAAAAAAACCTACACAGAGACACAACATGGAATGTCCTCAACAACTGGGATGAAAGAATCTGGCTTTTTTCAGCACTGTAAGCCAAAAAACTATTTTCAGAAAGATCAGTATGTTCACAAGTAATAGTTGATTTTTAAAAACCTGACATATTTGAAAATTACCTCAGAAAAATCAGCACAGAAAAAATGGTAAATCAAGCATATGATGGAAGAATTTGTGCTAAATATTCATTAAAAGCATTAAGTGATGAAAATCATTACAACCTGATATATATGCCCGTTTTTTCACTGAAGAATCAGAAGATACAGTAAGGCTGTCAAAATTCTTCAGAAGAGAAAAAAAGAAGAAACAGACACACTGAAACGTCATACTGAAAAGAGACAAAGGCCTGAAAAACATCATTTTGGGGAAGACCTTCATGGCTTGTGGAGCGGCATAACCAAAGAGTGTTACAACTCCTGTAACGCTGTCACTGCTGCAAGCCTTGTAGTGTCCACTGTAACCTGCCGATTTGTAAAAAGTGCTGATTTGTAAGTGCTTACAAATTGGTGCACACTGCATGACTTGTTTTAAACCACCGATTTGTAAGCAGCGCCGATTTGTAGAGCACTTAAAAATCAGCGGGCTAGTTGCAGGAATAATCACTGAAAGCATAATAATAGTTAAGCGTTTTATTCCAAAGAAGTAGGATATAGAGTGCCTGCCGTTTTGTAAAGCACTTTACAAAATGGCGGGGGCTTAACCTGCCAATTTGTTAAGCACCTGCCGATTTCTAAGCAGCGCTTACAAATCGACGGGGGCCTAGCCTGCCAATTTGTAAGCGCTCTACAAATCGGTGCTGCTTACAAATCGTCGGTTTTACAAAGTCATGCAATGTGCGCCGATTTGTAAGCGCTTACAAACTGGCGCTGCTTACAAATCGGTGGGTTACATCCACATTCAAGAATCAGGGATGAAGGTGGCAGGTGGTGAGTTGAACAGGGGACTGTCTGCCTTTCAAGTCAAAGCATTTTACCCTTTTTATGTTTCAGTTGACAAATGAAGGGCTTAAAAAGAATGAACTTTCTGAATATATAATTCCCAGCATCCGCGTATGATATTATTTGGGATTTCTTCTGCACTATATTATTATCCCCACTCAAAACTGACCCCCTAACCCCCCCCCATTTTCAAACAAAAATGTGGAAACTCTGGCTTTCCCCTGCCACTGACCTCTGAAGTTTACAGGGGAGGGGGATTTCTAAATTAGGGAAATTCCTTAAAAACTTCAGGAGGCTTGGCAGGTAAACTCTATTCAACGTTTAGCATAGACCTTAAGGCATGATCTGTGCCCAACACTGACACAACTCACATCAAATCTCAACTGATATAACTAGATGAGACAAAATTCGAAAGAGGATGTGAGCAGAGGAGACAGCGAGGGACAGAGGGGTGGAGACTCACAGAGAGGCAGCACCTACCTCCCGCTGGCAAGCGACGCAAAAGGGTTGGGGGGCTTCCTGCTGCAGTCGATACACTGAAAACCAAGAGCACATGGTCAACAGGACCGCACAGAATTCAGCAGTCTAAATACTGTATAAATTTTAGAGTTTCTCTGTACAGGTCTGCATTCCCCAACTTCCCATCCAACCCTGCCCCTATAATACCTGCTGGCTCCTCATAGCTTTAGCCTTTGTCACAGACTCACACATTCTCATCTCCTCCCTCTCTCTCATGTGCGCATGCACACACCCACTCACACATGCACAGGCACACACTTTTGTTTCTTTTAACGCATCTTGATACTCTCCGGAGTATTAAGTGAATCTAAATTGTTCTGCTTAACAGTAACACTGGCAACATGTTATAATCTGCAACTCATTAGCTATACAAATTACAATATTCTTATTGACAGTTACACAAGAAATTGTGTTCCAAGGAATGATGCTCAAACAATACACTGAAGATACATCATAAACAAGTCATAGATCAATAAAATACTGAATGATGCATCAAAATAAAACATAGAGACGCTTATTAAACTTGGTTAAAGTCTAACAAATGAACGAAAAACAAGAAGAGACAAGAAGAAGAAAGCATAAAGAGGACAAAGTTTATTTAAAAAAAAAAAGAAAGAAAGAAAAGGAACAATGTTCGTAAGACTGTTTACATGCATCCAGATATGAAAACTTGCAGACAGTTGGCTGTCAGTATTTGTGAGCAAGTGAGTGTGTGTGTGTGTGTGTGTGTGTGTGTGTGTGTGTGTGTGTGTGTGTGTGTGTGTAAGTGTGCGAGTGTGCATGCTTACCCATACGCATGAGACAAGAGTATAATAACAGTTCTGTATGACTCCGGAGTTTGCATACACATTTGTTAGTGCATGTGCACCCACGTGTGTGTGCATACTATGTGAGTGGGCATGTCAGTGTACAGATTACTATGTATGTTTACATGTGTGTATACACACCTTTTGTGTATGTGTGTTTTGTGCATGTCACTGTGTGTGTGTGTGTGTGTGTGTGTGTGTGTGTGTGTGTGTGTGTGTGTGTGTATCCATGAAGACAAGTTCTTGTGTGTATACAGCCACAGGTTTCTTGTTACATGTGAATTCTCAAGTTTGTTCATTTGTGCTTATGCACCCATGCGTGTGTATGTGCATTATGTGTGTGGGCATATCAGTGTACATATTATGCATACATGCACATGTGTACATCCTACACACATCTTCATGTGTTTCTGTGCATTCATATGTGCGTGCATGCGCATGTGTACACACATGTAGACAAGTTCACATGTGTTTATACATGTCTCCACATCAGAAAAGACAGTAAGACACTGACATTGACTGCTCCCTGTGGACTGCTAGTGACAGGACTGCAGCAAGCCAGGCCAGAGTGTGGCTGTGGAAGGGGGGTCAGAGTGAGTGGTGTTGGTGCAATGCCACGGTGGTGACACACAAGATGGGACAGCAAGAAGAAAAAACATAACAAAAAAAGACACTACGACGCAAACAGAACCAAACAGGAGACAAGACCACAAACCACAGAAACAAAAGACTTCAAGACACAAACAAAAAACAAACAATAGACAATACTAAGACACAACACACAACACAAGACCACAAACCACAAGACAAAGAAACCAAGAAAAAGAGATGAGAAACCGCAAACAACTGACAGCAACAGAGCTCACAGGCCTCCATCTATCAGAGGCCTCCATCTATCAGACCCCCACAGGCCTCCATCTATTAGACCCCCACAGGCCTCCATCTATCAGACCCCCCCCCCCCCCCCCCCCCCCCCCCAGGGCCTCCATCTATCAGACCCCCCCCCCCCCCCCCCCCCCCAAGGCCTCAATCTATAAGACCTCCCAGGCCTCCATCTATCAGACACACCCCCCCCCCCCCCCCCCCCCCCCCCAAGGCCTCAATCTATAAGACCTCCCAGGCCTCCATCTATCAGACCCCCCCCCCCCCCCCAGGCCTCCATCTATCAGACTCCCCCCGGCCTCCATCTATCAGACCCCCCTCCAGTCCTCCATATATCAGACCCCCCCCCCCCCCCCCCCCCCCCCCCCCCCCCCTCCCCCCCCCCCAGCCTCTATCAGACCCCCCAGGCCTCCATCTATCAGACACCCCCCCCCCCCCCCCCCCAGCCTCCATCTATCAGACCCCCCAGGCCCATCATCTATCAGACCCCCCCCCCCCCCCCCCCCCCCCCCCCCCCCCCCCCATCTATCGGAGCCCAGCACTTACACACAGCCTACAGATAACCACTCACAGTAAGTGTTCCACGGCGGCAGCTGCTGGGACTCCCTGTCATCTGCAAGCACAGACACATAGTCATAAGAACGACGCACACGAGCCCGCCGACGTGCTACGTGGTCCACCGCACTCAGAGTCAGATTGTTCATGTCCAGCGACAGTCGGTTACTGACTGATGACGTTCGGCTGGCCGCCATGGCTGTCAGGTTAGGTCAACACACTCACACTTCAACACGTTAAGAAGTTAATTCCATCCACAGATGGGAAAAGCACAAGTTGACATCCTCAGTATCAAAAAAGGCAAAGAGAAGGCTTCACTGTCGGTTCCAGAATGTGCACAACATCCATGAAAACAGATTTCATTCCACATGGAGAGCTGTCTGAAACAGTGAAAGCCAGTAGTCCTCTCTCCGCCAGATGGTCAAGCAATTATATCCATTACACTGATGAGCACTGTGTGCAACTGCAAGATATGCCGCTGTCAAGTTTCCACCGATGCCAATGTTGCTATAGTCCAACATCAACGTTGTCTGCTTCTGTTGAACAACACATCATAGGAAGAAATTCTAACTGGTTTTGCTAATCTAGTACTAGCCTATAGTGAATATACTACCTCTAAAAGCAGTGCTGATAGCCGTATATACTGAAATCTCCCACTAACTGCATGGAATACAGTGCATTCCGTAAGACCACAAATCTCTTCTCACACATACACTGTACCTTGCATCACACTGTCAACCATCTCCATATATCATGCTAAAAAAAAAAGAAAAAAAAACTCACACACAATACATTTAGTCCTTAGTTTGGAATTGAAGTCACTGTCATGTCATACACAAGGTAAGGTAAGGTAAGGTAAGGTAAGGTAAGGTAAGGTAAGGTTGCTTATAACCCAGCCGACCGCAAAAGGCGTGTCAGGGCTGTCACCGCATTGAAGACAACTCACAAGTCATTCATTCACACAACCCTTCAAAATACATCTTCTAAAAACACACCTGAAATGTTATTAGAAATCTTTCACTGTAAAATCTCAGATCAGATGAAAAATGTGTGTGTGTGTGTGTGTGTGTGTGTGTGTGTGTGTGTGTGTTTTACTATTTTTATTTCTTTCCTCATTCTCTCTTCCATTCCACAGTACCTTTCTCTCTTCTCCATTCTTTCATCAACATGATCTTTCTCTTGCTGAACATTTCCGGATGCAAATTACCACACATTTTTTTTTTGGTTATTAATCATATTTATGCATGTTTGACAATATTGTTGTAAATAAACAGTGAAACATATCAGAAATTAGTTACCTTTTTCTTTTCTCTCGGTATAAATGGATTTGAGTGAAAATTCAACGTATGCCAAGGAAAGGTGTTTTTTTTTTTTTTTTTTTTTGTTGTTGAATATGCCAGACAAGCAGTGGGCCACAGGTTGCAACCAACACTCAGTGATACTTGAATACCACATGAAATTACCCACACATCCTAAACATATCCTCTCATACAAATGCACACATTAAATCAAGGTGTCTTAAGATTTTGATTATCAATTTTCAAATAATATTTCATAACTGATCCAGCTAGTGTTAAGTTTTAGCAGATTCAATTGTACAGTTGCTATGCACTTTTCAAGATTATATCTTCTCTTTAGTATATTCAGAAAACTGTTATTGAAGGCTTACATTTGTTTATTTTACAGCTTAAAAGAGATGAAAAATGCTAATCTCTTTAAAAAAAATTCAAAGATCACATCAGGTAGAACATCCCTGAACAAGGTGTTCATGGAATCTGCTGTAAAATGTTAATGTCTCACATCATGCACATCCCAACACTCTAAAAGAATATGTTTCACTTTCAGTGAGTGGTAGGGATACTGCAAAACCTGTTGATACATGCATGTGCACACAATACATTTTTGCCCTTAGTTTCTGATCGCAAGTCACTTTAAATGTCATACACTAGGAACAATGCAAAACCTGTTGATACATGTGCACGTGTTTCAGCCCACTGAAATTGTGGGTCCTTGATACAAGAAATGTCACTGTCACAGTGTCAGCAGTGTGTTCCAGCAAACAGAGGCCAATACATGCAATGAAAACTGATTTTAAAAAATCCTGCCAGCTTCAAGCTTTCTCTATCCTACAAGTTTTTATCCGCTATCATAGTAGGCCTGCCTAATTAATTAAAACTCCATCCCATTCCACATCCAGTCCTCGGCATTTTCTGGTGATTGTTCTGTTGGAAATTCTGGCAACATCCTTCATGCATGATTTTCAAGGTAGTCCTGTCAATGACCACACATCCACCCAGCCCACAAAAATCTCAGTATTTCATGCACGCACGCACACACACACACACACACACACACACACACACACACACACACACACACACACACACACATATGTACACACACACACACACACACACACACACACACACACACACACACACACACACAGACACACAAAACCAGCTCAGGCCAGGGGACTTTGTGGCCAATTTGCAGTTAACCCAAACATTTCCTCCTCTGCCTGTCACCAACACAGGGTAGAGTTTTGCTTCCTGCTTGAGAGCTCTGTGGGCCGATATAAACCCTGCTGCTGTTACCCCTCACCGCCACCACCACCAACACTCACACACAGGCAGCAGCGCATCCATTCCCAATCCAGAGTAACACCAAGACATACATTTCCCATGTTCTGCTCATCATGTTTTTTTCCAAAAGAATCCCACAGAACTCCTGCTGTCAGAACAACATTGTGAGCACACAACCTCATGGAGAGCAAGACATCCACACACAATCAACTACAGACAGGGGAGACTCTTTGAAGATCCTGGATACAGGCTGGCCTTAGTACAACGTCTCTTCATGCTTTACCCGTAGTCTCTCCTCTAAGCTCAACATTCTATAGTCACCCAGCCCTGGGATCGTTATCATAAGCCCAGTATCACTGTTCTTTGTGTTGTTGGTTGAGTTCAATAGCCACAGACTAAAACTACATCTTGTTTCCCAGTGTTCAACAAGTAACGTGCTGGCACATCTTCAGGAAAACAAGCTGTAGTTCACACACTTGCACGCACACATGCACAGACACACACATGCATACACACACACACACACACACACACACACACTCACATACACGTACACACCCTCACACAGAGATTATGCCTAAATTATTCCTATCTCCCCTTCCATCAACCCCCAAACCCCATCCATTATTCACTTTCACTGTGTGTGTGTGTGTGTGTGTGTGTGTGTGTGTGTGTGTGAGAGAGAGCAAGACAGACAGAGAGCGATAGACAGACAGAGATCGAAACTGACAGAGTGACCATGACTGAGGGTGTATCAGGGTAAGACATAGAGACGCTCCCCACAATAAACATTCCTAACAACACCCAAAATGAGCCAACTCATGGACTCCATCATGAAGCACTCATTCACACATACACATAATTATGTGAACTCACCCCCACATCTCAACTATTCCTTTACATTAAAGTTGGACAGCATCCTGTAAACTGCAACAAAACTAACGACACACTCCACTGGTAACACTATACCCAGCTGGGCCAATGGAGGAAGCTAAACACACACACACACACAGAGGCTAAAACAAACCATTTACGCAGGGGGAGCCAACAGGCTGCACTGCGGAACTGGTGTAAGAAGTACTGGTGTAAGAAGTACGGTAGAAGCCAACAACACAGTCAGAGGTAGTGGCCTCAACTGTGCAGGGACCAACTGTGGCTGGCCCAAATCACCATATCAGGAAGGAAAACCCACTTCACAAAGTCTGTCACTGTGGTAAACACTGGTCTTCACCACTTTCCCCTCTGTGATCTTCAACCTCCTTCCCATGTCTTGGGAAGTGTGCGGCTGTTTGAATGAACTCCTCCACAAAGTATAGTGTTGACATGTTTTTGATATCATCGTTTTGTCATGAACAGGACAAGAAATCAACAGAACATAATGGGGTGCAGACAAGAGATTTCTGATCTGTCTTCAGTATGGGCATGGACTCGACCACCGAGTTGTCATACAGTTGATCCTGTATCTGTTGTAATCACTGCTTGGGATACCATCACAATTACCCCAACTATTGTAGCAGTATTCTGTGTGCTTATATCCAGCAGAACGTCTTAATATTCTCAAGAACTTTAATTTTAATCTAATTCTCTGCACCATCTATTCAAATGTTCTGTACAACTTATTTGTAACACTATACTGAAATGAGTGTGTGTGTGTGTGTGTGTGTGTGTGTGTGTGTGTGTGTGTGTGTGTGTGTGTGTGTGTGTGTGTGTGCGTGCGTGCGTGCGTGCGCGCGCACGTGCTCGCACACGCATGAGCACATGTCATATATGTGCATGTGTGCGCGCATTATATGTACGTGTGTGCGTGCGTGCGCTCGCGCGTGCATGCACATATGTGTGTGTGTACATTGCGTGCCAGCGACACATCATTCATTATGAATGTGCAAATGTTGCATGATCACAGTTTCCACACAGGTATGTGTTTCTAAACATGTGGCTGGCATGCCACGGGCTCCCAAATCAGTTGTGGCTGATACTGGGTTTGAAGGAATGGGGGTAGGCACTTGGGATACAGTGTGCCTGCAGGAGTGAGGATGGGGACATACATGTGAGTGTATAAAGAGGTGATCAGATAATGTTGCTTACAGCCCAGCTGACCGCAAAAAACGCAGGCATGCTTTGAAGTCAACTCTCAAGTCATTTCATATATTTAAAACATGCATGTGCACACACATACACTACACACACACACACATTAAAACACACCTTCTAAAAACATACTGCAAACTTTGTTGAACTCTTTCTTCCATAAGATCTTAGATCAGATGAAAATTGTTGATCTCTTTCAGAAATTAAAAAAATCACACGGGGTGGGACATCCCTTGAACAGGGTTTTGGGAGTCTGCGGTAAAGTGTTTGTGTTTTGACATCATGCAAGTCCTGACATTCCAAAAAGAACAAGTTTCACTGTGAGTGGTGCATGACAGGAATGCACCACAGAGTTTTTTTTGTTCACCTTTTGAAGTATAAGAATGGGTGTAAAAAGAGAGGCCTGTATGCACACCCCACAGACTGGAGGGATGTGGGAGAATGTGTGGAAGGAGGGGAGGGGTGTTGGGATGGGTGGAACAGTAGTAACAGTGGATGGAGGGAAAGTGGAAGAATGTGGAAATTGGGGGGGTGGGGGGAGAAAGGGAGGAGGAATGTGGAAAGGTGTGTGGTGAAGGCCTGAGGCAAGTGTATGAAGGGAAGGTGTGAGGTCTGAGAGTGACTCAAAGAGGTGGGGAAGGCTGAGAGAGAGAGAGAGAGAGAGAGAGAGAGAGAGAGAGAGAGAGATGGAATTGGGATGAAGGATTTTCACACACCACATCTTTTTCTCTCCATCCACCCATCCCCCTTATCTTTTTATTCTGGACTCTGACTCCTTCACTATTACCCTCAACCTGTTCACACCCCCCCCCCCCCCCCCCCCCACCAAGTCAACCCTCTCCCATCCATTCCTTCATGGCACCATTCACAGACCCGTGCTGTAAGCACCCCAAGTCATGGAAAGCTCCATCACCAACTCATCTCCTCTCCTACTGTCACACAACCCTGGGACAATGGATGGGCAAAGAGGACACTTGGGGATCCACTATACAGTACACTACTTCAGCTGTAGGGGCAGCACTATCTAGACAAGACTGTAACCCCTCAGGGACACTTAACACACTGCAGACCAAACAACCACACACAGACTGACGAAGTGAGAAGGGAGCATAAGTGGGATGGAAGAGGCTGGAGAAGGAAGATGGGGGGGGGGGGGGGGGGGGGGGGGAGGGGGGCAGCAGCTTCTCCTCAGTGGGCCCAGGAAAAGGACTGCAGGGAGCTCCCAAACATGTGGAAACACAGGCAGGTGGAAAAAGTCTGACTAGCAAGACCAGGGAAGTAGTTTGTGACACAGAAAGACAGAAGTGTGTGTGTGTGTGTGTGTGTGTGTGTGTGTGTGTGTGTGTGTGTGTGTGTGTGTGTGTGTGTGTGTGTGTGGGGTGTGAGAGAGAGGCAGACAGACAGACAGAGAGAGAGAGAGAACCCAGGGAGAGAGACAGTGACAGAGAGAAAGAGAGGGAGCTCTAGACAGAGAGAATGTGTGTGTGTGCAAGAGAAAGAGACACTGTATGGGGGGGGGGGGGGGGGGGGGGGGGAGAGAGAGAGAGGTGTGTGTGTGTGTGTGTGTGAGAGAGAGTGCATGTGTGTGTGTGTGTGTGTGTGTGTGTGTGTGTGTGTGTGTGTGTGTGAGTGCATGCATACATGAGTGTGTGTGTGTGTGTGTGTGTGTGTGTGTGTGTGTGTGTGTGTGTGTGTGTGTGTGTGTGTGTGTGTGCACTTCCCATACTGTGCATATGTGCGCACACTGATGAGACAGAGCGAGAGTGAGACAGAGCGAGAGCGAGAGAGAGAGAGAGAGAGAGAGAGTGAGAGCTTTGACAGTTTTATTATAGCCTGATCAGCCTTCATGCAGAGGGGGGATGGGGGGGGGGGGGGGGGGGGGGGGGGGGGGGGGGGGGGGGGGGGGGGGGGGGGGGGAGGGGGGGGGGTGGGGGCATTAACAACATTCTTGCAAACAGCACACAAAAATAAAAACAAAAGACAGATATATGTCCAAAAAAGAAATAGAACAAAAAGCCAACTGCACTACAGCAACATTTCATCAGCAGTCAAAATAATCCAGCCTAATGTGTTATGGATGAAATACATGGATCAATATTAATTTGAAGGAAAAAGTTTTTTTTTTTTTTCAAATGTTAAAAAAGAAAAAGACTGGCCATTGTTACTCATCATACACTGATAAAATGGCAATGAGTAACACTGTTACAAGCTGGATTGGCTTCTGATTCTTATTTGTGTAGTCAAGAGACTGCTACACAAGGAAAGTATTTTCTTCCTTTGTTCATATGCCCCAGCAATAAATTTTGCAAGCAATTATATTATAGGAGGACGGTTTTAAAGTGAGGCTACTGCAGACAGAAACTGAAACAAACTTAAAAGAAAAAAAAAAACTGTTCTGCCAGACGAAAGGGGCAAATTGTCTTGTAATTGATTTGTCCCTTTCGTCTAGCAAGAAAAGTGATTTTTCTTTGAAGATAATTTGATAGGAGAGAGACAGATAGAAAGATAGACAGAGCGTATGCAAGTGAGCAAGCCCAAATACATCTAGAGGATGGTCTGTCCCTGGCACAGTGTCAGATAATTACACAGTCATTGTATCTAATTTAATCTTTAATGGAGTAATTCTTTGTGTGTTTGTATGTGTGCATGCAAGAATACACATGTGAGTGAGCGAAAGTGAGTAAACGAGAGAGAGACAGATAGAGACTCAGAGTCAGAGAGAGAGACAGAGAGAGAGTGTAGGAGAGAGAGAGAGAGAGAGAGAGAGAGAGAGAGAGAGAGAGAGAGAGAGAGAGAGTCTCTGTTTTCGGTCATCTAATCTATATTTCTTCAAAAAAGGAAAGAAAAAAGAACAATGCCATCTCTACCATCAAGTAACTATAGTCTTGCATACCAACAAATACATCTGCAACCCCCCAGCCCCACCTCTACACACACACACACGCATGCGCACACATGCACATATTATGTATACGCATGGAACATATTTTTCAAAAACACATGCCATGTATTTTTTTGATTACTGTGATTAATGTGTTATCAGTGTTACACAGGTATTCTGATCATGGACAACATGGATGCTTAACATGACCGTCTCAACTGTCTACTGTCAATGGTCGATTCCAGTCACCAATGTTTCCGACAGAGGCATTCCCATACTGATCCCCCCCTCTACGACCACGACCTGCGTAAAAATGATCCTCTGATCGTGACTGAACTGTCAACAGCTGAGCATGGGATCGGCCGGCACAGGCGCAACACAACGAACCCTTAAAGAGCAGCTGAGCAATCCACACCAGGAGCAGCAGCCGAGCAATCCCGGGGAGATACTGCGTCACACGATCAGCAACTTCACCTTGAGAACTTGGGAGAGTTGTTGAGAGATACCCTGCGTCACACGATCCAAAAAAGAACAAACCGACACCTTGAGAACTTGGGGAGAGTTGTTGAGCCCAGCCCTCCGTGACTTCCTGGATGCACACCCCCCCCCCCCCCCCCCCCCCCCCCCCCCCCCCCCCCCCCTTCCCCCCCCCCCCCCCCCCCCCCCCCCACCCCCCCCCCCCACCCCCCTGGATGCCCCCCCCCCCCCCCCCCCCCCCCCCCCCCCCCCCCCCCCCCCACCCCCCCCCCCCCCCCCCCCCCCCCCCCCCCCAAAAAAAAAAAAAAAAAAAAAAAAAAAAACAGACAACAACAATGTGATCAAAAGGAAGGGTCAGAAAAGGAAAAGATCTGGTTTGAGAGAGGGAGAGAGAGAGAGACTGACAAAGAGAGAGAGAGAGACAGACAGACAGAGAAAGAAAAAGAACACGGGAAGAATGGAAGCAAGCAAACACAGCAGGAGGGAAGGAAGGGCAGAGTCTTATGGGGAAGGGGGCGGGGTGGGGGACAAAAGATGACGAGTTAAAAAAAAAAAAAAAAAAAAAAGAAAGACTTGCAAGAATGGGCGAGAATGGAGGTGAGTCCAAAAAAGAAAATCTTTCAAAAGAAAATGATGAAAGGAAACAAGAACAAATGAAAGAACGAGAGAAAAAATCAAAAGATAGCAAGAAAGAACTATTTAAGAAAGAAACCAAGAGAGAAGACGGCTAGAAGCAAGAGCACCCTCTCGCCATCTGGCCCAGCAAGTGGTCCCAACCCTCACTGCACACAGTGGACTGGTCCACACCAGGCCATGCCACATCTGTTCAGCCCCCAAACCACAATGCACTGGGGACACAGCTACAGAAACAACGCAGACAACTCAGGCGAGAAATGAGTTGAAATGAGGGTGGCAAGGACCAGACCTAAACAGATGCCTGAGAGTTATGCATTCCTTTAAACAGGCTGGTTTCGGGTGCCTCGCTAATCTGGCTGCACCACCACTTCAGATTGTGTGTGTGTGTGTGTGTGTGCGCGTGCGTGCGTGCATGTGTGTGCCCATGCATTAATGCATCTCTCTCTCTATACACACACACACATGTGCAAGGGTGCAGCAGTAAACATGTATGTGCATGTGCAATTAACACATTTTGACGCCTGCATGTGCACATACAATATATGCAAATACCCGCATATCTAAATCTGCATAACTGTCATATAGTACCAACATTTGTCTCCTGAAAGCTCAGCTGTCCTGGATCAGATGGGTGGTTATTTTGAGCCTTCTCTCACACACACACACACACACACACACAACAAGCACACACATACACACAGGCAAATCAATAGTATGGGCCTATCTGTGTGGATTGGCGGTTCAGAAGACGATGGTGATACATTTCAATTAATATCTATATAGGTAATGATAAAATGAAAAAAGTAACAGAGATATTACCGATTTCTTTCAAGTAACAGATCCTTTTCTAAAATGAAAAGAAAACTTAAGAAAATCCACAGAAAAATATACAATCACAATAATTTTTTTTTCATCTAGTACAAGTTTGATAAAAACACACACACTATTGCACACATACATGTGTACACTCTTATACATTTGTACTAGACCATGCGCAATGACACATATGAGATAGCCATCAATAATCATCATTGAGCACAACCATCCATTAATACCACTACAAAGACTAACAATTTCACCAGCAACTATGGTGCAAAGGTTAGCATCGCGTCCAAGTTGGGAGGTCATGGGTTTGATTCTCATCAGTGCCACTGATATTTGGGGGCATATGACCAGATCTTAGCCACAGATGAGTTTGCTATGAGGTTGAAAGGGAAGACTGGAACTGTACTGTCGAGTTTCATCCACTTCATATAAATAAATTGCACCTCTGACAGTGATCTGAATTCAAAACTGCCTGACCAAAACTGGAAGTGCCGGTATCTCTCATGCCTGTATCAGAGTATGATGACAAAATACATTATTGATATTCTGAAATACAGCCCTGTCAGGCCACCTCTCTTTGTTCATCATCTTAATCTTCATCAATCAGCTCTCATGGTGACCTAAGTTTCAATTTTCTAACACCATGTCTATGCCTTCGGCATGTTCAAATCAGGTCACTGGTTTAAAAAAAAAAAAAAAATTGTAATGACAAGTTCACTGGGACTGTTGCTGGCCGGATATGATGGTGCCTCCTGGAGGGGGACGCTCATTCATGCTGCCTCTGCAACTAAGCAGGGGACTTAGTGAATGGTGTCTTGCATACGCTAGATCAAGAGCAGGCACCACTGAATAATCATCGAAGTGACTTGGCAGCAGAGCAGTGTCTCCTCAGGTGGGTGGCTTCATGACAGCTCAACACCGATTCTAACTGTGGACTGTCTGAGCTGGGGATGCACCAGGACAAGCGAGGGTGTGGCAATGGACAGGGAATGGAATGAGCAGCATGGGGGTGATGTCACTGGAGTGGTTCAAATGCAATCCAATGAAGCCACCCATCCCTAAACAAGACCTAACCACCCTAATGGTTCAGAGCAGACATTACAGGAGAAGTGTGTGTGTGTGTGTGTGTGTGTGTGTGTGTGTGTGTGTGTGTGTGTGTGTGTGAGTGTACATGTTGTGTGTGTGCGCATGCGCGTGCCTGTGCAATGACATTCACATGTTACTACAGACAAATCGGGCTAAAACAATAAACACAACCTCCACTCCCACTACAAAGAACAACCAGCCTAGCCTCTCCAGCACAAACATACACCTCCTTCCACCTGTTCTTCCTAACCTCCCTTCCCATCCTCCTCACCTCCCTTCTGCCCCCATCCTTCTACTCTTTTCTCTTTCCTACACACACGTGCGCATATGGATGCATCCCAAGAACCCTCTCTCCAACATGAACAAGCAGACAAGTAAGTATACAATAACTGTGTCTACATATAACGTACTGGAGTCCTGATGGCTTAAGTGTCTTTGATCTCTGACATTCTGTATGCAGTCATTAGCTTATGACACATCTGACTTGCCATTAATTATTTGATACAGGGTCTACTATTAACAGTAAACAAGTGGGATAGTTTTTGCTCCCATAAGGAAACCTAACACAGAGCAACTTTTATTCCAGACTGGCACAGCCTTTCAAACTTGAATAAAGTCAGACAAATGCAAAGATGAACAATCTAATAGTGGGTGGAGGGGGGGGAAGGGGGGGGGGGGGGGGGGGGAGAGACACAAGCACAGGCCAACAACTTAAACTTGAATTTATAAAGTCAGACAGATACAAAGACGTAGTTTGAAAGGCTGTGCCAGTCTTGAATAAAAGTTGCTCTGTGTTAGGTTTCCTTATGGGAGAGCAAAAAACTACCCACTTGTTTACTGTTTATTGTTTACTGTTCCCTGCCTCATTTCATTTCCAATACCTACTATTAAGTATTATTATCATATAGAACCTGGGGGGTGGGGGGTGGGGGGTGGGTCTTTAAAAATCAGATCAAGACATACAATTTCCATTATCTCTAATTCTTCTGTCACTGTAAGATAATGTTCTTTCTTTCCAAGTGAACACCACCTAAGTTCTCTCCCTTGTAATTATAATGCCAAAATGCAATTTATACACAAAACATGTTCATTTTTCCTTGTCTGTTAGTAAAATCAAGATTTTTAGCCTATTCTTGTACATCAACCTAAAGAACAAGTTATAAATGTGCTGCTGTGACACAAAAATACTTGAAATTTTGACTGCCTGACACAAAAATGTCCATCATTCCTTGTTCTAAAGTCATTGCATCAATTTAACACACACACACACAAAGAAAACAGTGCTTCATTCCATTAGCTAGGACCTAAAACTGAGTATGAAATACCAGGGTCAAATAAATGATAGACCTGAATTAAAAACAGAATTTTCATGACTGCTGACAGGAACAGGTCTCCTGCAGTCATGCACGGCATGTGGAGAAAAAATTAGTAATACACACTTGACAAAGTCTCTGTTTGCCCTGCATGAGTGCATCCTCTGAAAGTAATCTATACTTCAAGTTTTAATTCACCTTTTTGTTTACATGAAACATACATGTTTTCAAGTTTTCTGGCAGGAGAATCATAAACTGTGCATAAACTAGTATGATATGGTGTGCGATTCAGATGAAATCATCAGTGATACCTGGGATTTTATTGAAAACAAAAAATTGAGGAAGTACTGAACATTTGAAAGAATAAAAAAAAGCTGTCCAGCAAAGAGGCCCACTAGAATGAATGGAGTACATCACCCATAGCTTGAAAGGTCTATGCATGGGTGGGAGGGAGTTGAGAGGCAGGGTCTTTCCTAATCATGCCTGTCACTGCACTGGTGCACCAATGTTCAACTCAATTCCTAAGTTGCCCCTGAGATAAATTGATCATAAATACCACCCTCTCTTATAGGAGAATGTATGCCCCGAGTGACAGCGGGGGATGACAGAGGTTATTGGGTCACCTGTCATATGTGCACAGTGTGCGGAGGTGGAGACCTTGTGGAAGGGATGTCTCAGGTTTGGGTGGGGATGGGATGCGGAGGTGGTGGGGAAGGGGGCGTTGTAATACTAGAGGTTGGGAGAGGGCAGGGACTGAGGCAGTCAGTCAGGTTTGACATTCTGGTGCCTTCTGCTTTCTACAGAATTGGATTGCATACGATACATTCACAGAGAGAAAGAGAGAGAGAGAGAGAGAGAGAGAGAGAGAGAGAGAGAGAGAGAGAGAGAGAGAGAGTCTGATGGTTTGCCCTGTGGGAACCGGGTGAAGTCTCTCTCCCTCACAGATCCTGTTTCTGGAAGCCTGGTTTCTTGAAGGGCGACAATGTCCATCTGCAGTCTGCTCAGTTCTCTGTCGATGACGGCTGTTTTGCAAACATCGTTTACTTCCTGAAGGTCGTCAGAAAAGCCTGGTGTCATTGTCCTTACGTTCCACGTACCCAATTTAAGGGCGGAAGTTTTCATTTTTCTGTTGCCTGGTGCATAGTTATCTATCCGCTTGTCGGTTTTCACCCTAAACCCCACGCACCCAGTGAGGCTAATTGACCATGGCGGGGCAGCACCTTACTGACTGGGGGCTGCCCAGCTTAAGGCGGGCGGTAGCTGCCCAGTGAGATGCGATGATCTCTCCCACTGTCGGAAGCAGCCCCTGGCGTCTGACTCTACGCCAATTGAGTATGCAGACTTATGACCGGTAGACTGCTGCTTCCCGTGTTTTGTCGACGCTGCAAAGGGAAGCTGGAGTGACCTCTCCAGAGCCCAAAGCCTGGGTAAGTATGGAGGGCAAGCTGTTACCCATGCAGCAGGCCTCCCCTCTTCACGTCGCTGGAATGGTCCATTGGAAAGGCAAACGCTGATACACATGGTTCCAGTGCCATCGCAGGAGTTGCCAGAACGTTGCTGTATACAGCCTCGGACTGCCTTAGGGACTCCCACTCCCGATTTTTCCTCAGGGTTGACTCCCGAAGCCTTTCCCTAGAGTGGGTATAGTTGCAAGGCAGCGGAGGTTTGAGATCAGAGTTTTCCTTCTCTTACTCTTAGGTGGGCTGTCTTCCAAGACTAATGAGACCCATCTGCCCAAGAGGGGGTGTTAGCCCCACACAAACCCGTTTAACCTCCGGGTGATTTGGTCTACATTAGTCTGACCTCTACCCTTCGACCTGTCCAGCTTCATAAACAAGCGAATAGAAAAACTGCCAGGATAGCATACAAGAACATGCTGTCAGTCGTGTCAATGACCACGTGAAATGACATGATAATGATTAGTATTCAAAGATCTGAGGTCTGCAACCACTGTGTCAGTCTGCATTTCACATGCAATGAACATTTTCTCCTGTTGGCATACAAGTGCGGACGAAAAGAAACATATGTCCAGATATCGCTGAGGAATTAGGATCCACCGCCCCTGGAAAGCAGAAATTCTAGGAACAAAACTCAGACACTTTCCTGAAGTTGCTGACCAGTGTGACACACAATGCATCAGGATGGCAGATTTCCAACTGTATCACCGCCTGTCTCACAGTGTCTGGCACCACTTCCAAGCAGTACACCTTGTGTAATTAGGCAGTACATGTCAACTTTTTTAATAACTATATAAAACTGTAATATAGTTCTATCAAATTTTAGATACCATAGTTAGAGAGAGAGAGAGAGAGAGAGAGAGAGAGAGAGAGAGAGAGAGAGAGAGAGAGAGAGAGTGTGTGTGTGTGTGTGTGTGTGTGTGTGTGTGTGTGTGTGTGTGTGTGTGTGTGTGTGTGTGTGTGTGTGTACATGTGTGTGTGTGTGTACACATGGGCCCATGCCCACACATCATACATGTGCATGTGTACACCCACTACACACACACACGAAAAAAAGAATGATAGGAAGGCACTCAAGGTCTGACCAGCGCGTTGGGCTAAATGCGTAGGTCAGACATTTTCTGAGTCTAGCCACAAGACCCTCTTCTTCAATTGTCTCATCTTTGTTTTTAATTCATTTATATAAATCCATCAGCTTCTAATCATGTATAATGTGGTCTCAAAACTTAGCGGATGTGGTGTAGCGTATATGGACTAGTCCGCACGCAATGACTTCTTCTTGATGAAACTGAAACTCTCTGTGTGTGTGTGTGTGTGTGTGTGTGTGTGTGTGTGTGTGTGTGTGTGTCTGTGTGTGGGAGATTCTTGTGATGTCTGTGTGGAACTTCTTTGATGTGAAGTTTCATCAAGTTTTTACCGATTAGGAGTTGTACAGTGAAGTTACGGCACAATCTGAATCTCCTGAATATTCCCGTTTCCCTGACCTTTTTCCTGACCAGTCATTTTTGCCGAAAAATGGTACAACAGACTGGGGGAAAAAATCATAAATTTCCCAAATCTAAGAATCTTATGCTTGATCGCACTTGAATACCAGAATGTAGTGTCTTATGATACAGATTACACCAACTCCATTTTGTTGTTGTTGTTTGTTTTGAAAATGATCAGTTTAATGGATCATGAAGTCTTTTCCATCCTGATCTACCAATCTTTTAGTATCTATTTACTAATGATTTTCTTCTTCTGTTCAGTATTGGGGAAAAAAGAAATCCCAAACTTTCCCAAATTTCAATTCAAGCCAAGATTCCAAAAGTTTCAAGTGATTTTAGAAAGTGTTTCTGTTTTCCCTGACTTGTCCAGCTTTCTCTGACCTATGCTGTGTGCTAAATAATGACTAATGCACACATTTTTTCAACTTGATTTTTTCAGAGGGCTTTTAGTATACATATAAAATTTATGTTATTGTTTGCTTTCACGGAATGGCAGACAGTGTTTAGAAATTTTTTTTTTTATTTCCCTCATCTTTCCAGTGACTGGAAGAAGCTCCTTGTTTCATTTTCATGACTTTTCCATCTTTTTTCTTACCTTTTTCCAGACAATATACATGGATCAACTTTATCTAATAATTCTAAATACATTGTAATTGAATTTTATTTATTCATCAAGGCACACACAGACACACACACACACACATCTTTTACTAGTGTTCATGATTTTACTTCATGTGAAGCTTTCATCATTGTACCCCGACCCGAGGAAGCTATCCGCTGATGCAAATTTGAAGAAAAATGTAATTAAAAGTCTAAAGACATGAGAAGACTGTTGCTTTTCTTCTTCTTCTCTATCCCCCCCCCCCCTCCCCCCCCCCAAACACACACACACACACATTGTCTGTTAAAATAAATTTCCAGATTTTGTGTTTTCATCTAAAGATTTCAGTATATATTATATATAATATCTTTCTCACTCTCTCTCTTAACCCCCCACTCCTCTTTCACTGTTCACGATTTTCAAAATACGTGAATGTTCTAACTTCTACCACTCCATAATAAGATGAACATGTGAACCTTTCGTGGATAGTATGACAATACACAAAATCAGTGTGATGTTTCTGTTCTTTACAACAACAACAAATTACAAGAAAGTGCCAGTGATCTCGTAAAATTGGACTGAACTTATTCACACATCACTTCACCCTTAAAAACACTACCTCTAAGCTGACCATTTATAACCAAACAAGAAAAAATCTCACAACTAAATTCCTTCCATTAGTCCTTGAAGATGAACCTGCTGAATAGGTTACATACCATGAATTGATGAAGTGCAAGGAAAAAGTCGATAATCTTAGATCACACCTTCTCTGTGTGCAACAGAATTTCGCAGCAACTATCAACTCTTTAAAATTAAATGCCTTGATCTTCACTCATGGAAGCCCCCCCCCCCCCCCCAATCTCATGTTCAGTCATACACAGTCTAAAGACTATACAGTTTACCTCTAGCCAATAGCACTTTGCTAGCACTATCATGCTTTTACCATTGCTGAACCAACACAAACTGCCACACACAAAGTAGTCCTTCTAATAAACATTAGTCTGCCAAACTCCGACTGTAAACAGATTTAAATTCACTCCATAAATCAAAGACAGCAATGGGCTCATAATGCATAAGATTGTACAGAGTAAAGCATCTTCAACATTAATTCACAAATTCTTCATCAGTTTCACAAAGAGCCTACCCAAAACCAAATCCCTGTTCCAAGGATTGACTTATTCAAATCCAAATCTTAAATAAATGTCAGCGAACCGCCCAGAGAAACGTGGACAAACGAGTCACAAGACAAACCACAACGCGTTTCAACCTCTTAGGTCTTCTTCAGGTGCAACAAACATGAAACAAATAACGAAAATGCACTTAGCTTTGATCGCTTCTGTGTTCAGCGCAAGAAAGAAGGCGTTGAATGAAAACGAGGCTGTGTAGGGAAATAATGTGCGAGTCAAGTCGTCGTAATGATGATATTACTGATAGGAATACTAATAATGGTCAAAATATTATATATAAAAAAAAGAGACAAGATTACTACCAGTCTTGGTGTCAATAAGTAGGTATGGAGAAAGGGAGTGGGTTTAGAGGATTCTTAAACAGCAGGGTTGCCGTGGCAACAATCCCGGAGGCTAAGGCGATGGTGAAGTGTGTGTGCGTGTGTGTGTGTGTGTGTTTGTAGTGTGTGTGTGTGTGTGTGTGTGTGTGGTATGTGTGTGTGTGGTTATCAACATTTCCACAACATATGCATAGGAAAGAGGGAAGATGGAACAGGAGTACATGTTGAAGAAATAGTGAATGAAAATAAAAATAAAAGAAAACCAAATGAAGTGAGGGAAATGGAGTGGACAAGTATCTGAATAAACAATAGACTGATGTGAGAAATAGAGAGGGTGTGGTGAGAAGGGAAAGGAAGATAGCTATAAGTTATGTATAAGGTAAATAGTGGGATATATGGTAGTATGTGTGTGTAGTGGGAAGATATTGTGGGCTGAGACTGAAGTGATGGGTTGGTACATGTAACTTTAAGTGTTTGATGGTAAGAGGGTGGAGGGAAGAAGGGGATGGGTTTATATACTGACTGGGGGGTGGGGGGGGGGGGGGGCATATTCACACCTATACACACTCTCTCTCTCTCTCTCTCTCTCTCTCTCTCTCTCTCTTCCCCCTCCCCCCCTCTCTCTCTCTCTCTCTCTCTCTAAAATTAAGTTATTGTTTCTAAAGTATTATCATTATTTTAATTCTACAATTATGGCCGGCAATGGGATTAGTGATAATAGGACATATAATGCTTAGAAGCAGATTTATTCAAATCCAGTTTGACAATGACATAATAGTGCAGTCTCCTCTCAACCAAACTTACTTCCCAAGTCAAGCAAACACTAATTTATGCATATCAACCTTCTAAGTTATCAAACATGGTTATTTCCACATTAAGTGCTAATGCTCACCTCCTCTACAATAAACCCACTGCCCCTCCCCCACCACCTCCCTCCTAGCTGAATGTAATTTAACCCTTACATTTATTAGAAGTTTTTTTTTTTTCTTGAAATACTTGTGGAATTCATGGAGTTGTGCTCCTTTTTTGTTTTTTTAATGAGCATCTTTGTGTGCGTGTGTGTGTGTATGTGTCATTGTGTGTGTGTATGTGTGTGCGCGCGCACGTGTGTGTGTGTGTGTGTGTATTTGTGTGTGTGTACATTATATGTGTCTGTGAGAGAGAGAGAGAGAGAGAGAGAGAGAGAGAGAGAGAGAGAGGGGGGGGGGGGGAGCGGTGTCCTGTTTGATCTCCTGTCTTCAGTCATTATGTTTTCATACTTCACTATTTGTATTCTTGCTCGACTTTCTTTACGACGCATGCGCACGCGTTTTTTGGAGTCGGCATGCACGTTCTTTTCATTAGGACTCTTTTCCCCCCCTCAAGATTTCAAATTGTCTTCATATTTTCTTATTAGCTTCTTTTATTACTCAGGGTTTCTGTTTAATTGTATTCAAAACATGTGCTATGTACCCTTTCTTGCACCCCCACTCCAGCATCTCTCTGTCTCCGAGTCTCTCTCCAAGACTCTCTCAGTTGAAAAAAAAATTTAAGCTATTTTGCATGCTTCTGCATATATAGTCTTCTCTTTAAAGCCTTGTTGACCCTACTCACAGCAAGGACCAGATGTAAAAAAGAAAAAAGCACAACATGCTTATGTATCATCTTTGTAAATTAAGGTTCCTTTTCCCTTCTCTCTCTCTCTCTCTAAAAAAAAGATTCAAGTTCTCCCCTTAAGTCTAAGATTAGAATACAACAAAGGGATCATAATGCACAAGACTGTGTCTGGGAAGGCACCCTCAACATTAGTTCACAGATTCTCAATAAATTCGTCAAGGACTCTACACAAACTACATGTCCCTGTTCCTAGAATTGACTTATTCAAATCCAGTTTAACATATTCAGGTTCCCGTTGATAGAACTCGCTCCCTGAATCAACCAAACAAGGCCAATGCATATCAACCCTCGAACACCATTACTTCAACCATCTTATGTGCCAGTACTTGCATACTCCACCATAAATCCACCACCAACCACCACCACCCTCTTTGCGTGTGTATGCATGTACCTGACTATTACGAAAGTGTTTTTTGTACTTGAAATACACATTTTGTTTAGTAAGAATGTCTTAAATGTGAGTACGCGCGCGCATGTATATGTGTATGTGTGTGTGAGTGTGAGTGTGTGTGAGTGTGAGTGTGTGTGTGTGTGTGTGTGTGTGTGTGTGTGTTTCCTACTACCTCCTGCCCTCTTGTCATTTTATCGATATGCTTATATTCTTATGTGACTCTTTCTTTCTCACAGTTTGGCTGGAATAACTTGATTATCATCCATATGACATCCCCCTCCTACCGCGCAACTAGGCTTCATGCATTTCCCCCTCCATTTGTGCTTTCCCCCCCCCCCCCCCCCCCCCCCCCCCTTCAAAATCGATTGTCTTGTATCTCTTTGGAATTTTTAGATTGTAAGATTGTTCTAAACATGCTCTCTTATCGCACCCACTCTCGCCTCTTTCTCTCCCCCCACCCTCTTTCTCTCTCTCTCTCTGCACCCTTACCCCGCACTCCCTTTGCTGGCTGGCGGTCTCTCTCTCTCTCTCTCTCTCGATCTCTATTTTTTTTTCTTTTAAAAATTTAATCCTGTATTGTACTGTAGTTCTAGTCACTTTTTGCATGCTTCCTTTGTTACCTCATCTTATTTTATGTTGTTGACCCTACTCAGAGCGAGGACTGGATGTAAAAAAGCACATCAGTGCTTATCTATTATCCTCGTAAATAAAGAATTTTGTCTTGTATCTCTCTCTTTCAGTTTCTGATTCTCACTTAAAAGTTACAACATAACCCTGAGTACATGGGTACCACTTTATCCTATTGCTAATGACTTATCAAACAAAGAGAATTGGCGGCATCACTAAATCATTAGTGCCAAATGATGCTAGTATCAGTCACATAACACATCACTGCTGACTCACATTGATTGAGTCACAGTATTTGGTCATAAAGTGTCCAAAATGATTTTTAAATCTCTAGCAAACTATTTGAGAACAAGATTCCGATTATCTTCATAACTTTTCATTGCAATTCTTAGCTCTGATTCAATGTTCTGAGAACATCAACAATTCAGTAACACCGACAGACATGTTTAATTTCTTTAAAAAAAAAAAAAAAAAAAAAAAAAGAAGATACCTAATGTCAACAAGCTGCAACTAACTCGAGTATTCACTGTCCGTCTACCAATTTAGAATTTATTGTCGGTTTGACCCCACTGTTAAGTGTCCTTTCTTATTCCTGAAAATGACTCACTCGTATGAGTTTCGAGCCTTAGGCCTACTAAGTCTTAGACTCTCCTTTTCCGCTGAACGCCAAGACGCCTAACGAAAGCCAGAGCGGTAATTAGCTGACAAGAAAGCACGGTTTCTTCGGTAGGCCCCCCCTAGACCAGCCACCACAGGCGGCAGAGAAACTTGTGTGCCTCGGAAACTAAAGAAGCAGAGCCTGAACGGGACTTCTACCTTTTCAACACAGCGCATGTGGGCAGCAGAAGAACGTAGAATTTAAGCCTACAAGAACACTCACAGAACGACTGTGTCAGTGAGCGTCTGCTGTCTGAGCGTAGTAAGCCAAGGCCGATATTTCGTAGCAACTCAACAACAAAGCAGAAATCATCTCTTACCTTGCATGGTTTCAAGTTTGAGTGACTCTGTGGCGGGTAGTCCGTTATATTCTGTTCGGAATTGTCTCTGTTGCCATTTTCAATCACCCGAACACAGTCAACCAATTACCAGTCTATCGTGTGCACGGGTCTACACATCTGAGTCAATGCATGTGCTTCTTCCGCCATCTGGGGGGCGCTCCGCTCCTCAAGGGAAACGACTGTCTCTACACCAATTGGACAGGAATAGTTACTTCCCTCCACTCTCTTGGGAGACGGAGAGGGGATGGGAGTGGGGAGGTGGAGGAGAGGGAGGGGGAAGCGAGGGTGATGGTTTTTGTTTGTTTGTTTGTTTGTTTTTTTTTTGTTCGTAAATAACAGTTATGTGCATGCAGGGCTGATCCGGAGGGCAAGGGAGGGTGACTTGGATTCTGGAAACCCCCCCCCCCCCCCCCCCCTTTCTTGTTCTTGAAAATAACGGGGTGAGTGAGGCTGGTAACAACGAAGTGTGTGTGTGTGTGTGTGTGTGTGTGTGTGTGTGTGTGTGTGTGTGTGTGTGTGTGTGTGAGAGAGAGAGAGAGAGAGAGAGAGAGAGAGAGAGAGAGAGAGAGAGAGTTCTCTCTCTCTCTGTCTCTGTCTCTCTCTCTCTCAGTTAGGTAATCACTCGAGGTCTGACCAGCGCGCGCTGGGCGAATCGTATGTCAGACATCTGCTAAGTTGTAGCCACGAGACTCTCTTCTTAAATTCTCTCATCTTAGTTATGAATCCAATTGTCCATCAGCTTGAAATCATGCGCAGCGTGGTCTCAAAACTTTGCGGATGTAGTGTAGCGTATATGGACTATAGTCCACACGCAGTGACGCCTCCTCGATGAAAACTGAAACTCTCTCTCTCTCTCTCTCTCTCTCTCTCTCTCTCTCTCTCTCTCTCTCTCTCTCTCTCTCTCTCTCTCTCTCCTCTCTCTCTCTCTCTCTCTCTCTCTCTCTCAGGGAGGCGACAGAAAGCAGTGAACGTGGTCAGTGCAGTTCTCGCAGTCCCCCTCACACTGTAAGTGGATTTGTGGCCTATTTGTCGTGATTATGTTATGTTACGTTGTCTGCACTAGATGCTCACACTTTCAGAATGGGTTTTGGTCAAGGAAATATCAAGGCTACTTCAGGCTGCTGGTTAAAGCTGGTTCATTTTCTCATTACCTGTTCATCTGCATGGATTGTTTCAGGCTCGGAATAACTTTAGTCAGTAATCAGTTGATGATCAACAGAATAAATTAAAACTGAAGAAAAAGGACGACAATGACGGGGTAGGCGGACGATGTAGAAACAGGGATGTTGTGGGGGTGGGAGAATGGGTAAACATCGGGATTAGGAAGGTGAAGGTATATGATGGGAAATAATCTCTTTAAACGACTAAACTGGACTACGTAAAAAACAACAAAAACTGGCCATTGTAAAAACAACATTTTAAGAGATTTTACCCAAAGTGACAGCTGAACCTGGCAGCACGTTTTCAACGACTTCTACTGAAAAGAAAACGTCTTAATTGTTCGCAACAGAGTCAAATGTTTTCAGACACGAGTTTTCCAATCTGTTTCATAAGTATTTAATAAATCTTGCATTAGTCTTGAAATAACATACTGCATTCAGATGCCGTGAAAAGAATAAGCACGTACTCATTTTTGTCGCAACCCTTCACATTAATTGTGGGATTTTTTGTAATGAACATGCTGATCATCTTCCGAAACAGGGAGTAACACAAAATCCAAATGTTGAAGAACTGCTGTGTATGTTACCGCGAATGAAAATAAACTTTCCAAAAAAAAAAAAAAAAAAAGACTAGACACTCTGGCGGCTTTTCCCCCCATTCTAAAACAACTGAATCCTATATTGAATGTACGAGGTCCTAGCAGAGTTAAAGGTTTAGCGTCCATATTATTCAGTCATAGAATGGTGCACTAAAAAATCAGTTATATGGGCCATTTAATAATGGGGGGGGGGGGGGGGGGGGGGGGGGGGGGGGGGGGGGGGGGGGGGGGGGGGGGGGGGGGGGGGGGGGGGGGGGGGGGGGGGGGGGGGGGGGACCTGATGTTAGAGTCCCACACAAAATGTCCAGCAATTCAACAGTAAATCAGTGAAAAGGGACAAAACCGCAACAATAGCTTTGAGTTCTGTCGTGAAAATCGATAAACCTTTTCCAAGTAAGATTCCTCAGTCTTTAGAATGATATAACAAAACAAAAAAAAAAAAAAAAAAAAAACAAAAACAAAAAAAAACGGCGGCGCTTGCACATCAGATTCTTTCTTTCTTTTTTTTTTTTCTTTCTTTTTGTTGTTGTTGTTGTTGTTAAGCTTTGGTGTGCGATACGTTTTTTTCTTGATTTTTTTTCCTACAAGATTTTGCTGTTTCAGCCTTTATTGCATTTTGCATACATAAAACGAGAGGACGACAAAACGTTCCACATTAGGCCATTTGTGTGTGTGTGTGTGTGTGTGTGCGTGTGCGTGTGCGTGTGTGTGTGTGTGTTTTCATTCGTTCGTACTTCTGTTTAACGTCTGTTCACTTTGAGTGATATTAGACGTGAATGAAAGAAGAGAGTGTCTGACTGACTGAATGATTAAATGAATAAGCCTGCGTGTTGTGTAAGCATGAATGTAGGCCTTTGTATGTGAGTGTGTACGTGTATGTATCTGTATATGTGTCTAAACTGGACAATAAACATATCAATAATCTTAAATACAACAATTAGTGGGAAAAAACTAACATATGGCAAGAAAACAAATCCTTCACTGTCTTAAACAAAATGAGTTAGCTCAAAACTATCTCAATAAAAACCCCAATCGGACTATGTATTAAGTATTCAGCAGTTTCGCAGCAGAGAATGATTCGAAAGTAGATCTTGTAAGTTTTTTTTCAGAAAAAGTATTGGATCGTAATGATGTTGGTAAGAAGTGTGTGTGTGTGTGTGTGTGTGTGTGTGTGTGTGTGTGTGTGTGTGTGTGTGTGTGTGTGTGTGTGCTTTCGAATGGCAGAATAACAATGCTTCAACTCAATGTCACCCCTCGACCCTCACCTAGAGCTCTGTCCCTGAATTACCTTTGTAACTCCCCCCCCCCCCCCCCCCCCCCCCCCCCCCCCCCCCCCCCCCTTTTCCCAGATCTGGCCCTTGTCAACATTTGAAGCATTAGTTTTATTATCATTTTGTTTGGTTTGGTTCGTTTTTGTGTGTGGTGTGTGTGTGTGTGTGTGTGTGTGTGTGTGTGTGTGTGTGTGTAATGAATATGAATTTTTGAATACCCATAGCTGCATCAGAACAATCGCGGTGGTGACTGGCTGTGCAGTCGCGCGTACCACACAATAAGCAGGTAATTTCTCTCATGACGTGACCCGGGTTGACAAACAAACAGAAACACACACACACACACACACACACACACACACACACACACACACACACACACACACGTGCACGCATGCACGCACGCACGCACGCACTCTCGCACGCACGCACGCACACATATACGCGCGCGCGCACACACACACACACACACGCACATACCTACCTTTTACCTTTGTACAAGGAATGAACTATTGAAACATCTGATTTTCCTTACAACAACAACAACAACAAACAAACAAACCAAAAGAAAAGTAAAACAAAAAAAAAAAAAAGAAAAGAAAAAAATTAAGCAGGTATCAAACGGTTCGTCAAGCTTACAGCCTCCTACCTGTCACGGCTCATGCTGTGATGGCTGATGGACCAACGAGACACTGACGGATTTCGGGGGCTCTAGAAAGCTGAGGATCAGTTTGTTTTCAAACTGATCAGTTATGTTCCTTCAATCTCTCCAACTGCATTTGCCACAGAGAACTAGCTCTCACGTCTTCCACAGAATCGTCGCTGCCATTTACGGCACTTTGGGATTTGGGGTTTACAGTCATCAAAATTTGGGGGTGGGGGGGTGGGGGGAGAGGTGGTGGGTAAACCGAAACAGCAGCGTACCCTAATCTATGGCTTATCATGAAACTTAACTGCTGGTCTGAACGTACGAAACTCGTGTGTATTTGGGACAGGACAACTTTATTCTCCAAGTTCACGAAAACAGTGGCTGGTATACCATGCACAAACGTGCAAATGCGCACGTGCACGTGCGTGTGCGCGCACACACACACACACACATACACATGCACACACACAGAGACACACACAGACACACGCACGCATGCACACGCTCACACCCACAAACAAAAACACACTTCCCACCGCCACTCCCCCCAGCACACACACTTAACATCCGTCTCACAACCACACACAGACACGCACACACCCCTTCATCACTCCCCTCAACACACATACTTAACCCCTGTCTCTCTCTATCTCTCTCTCTTACCACATACATGCTCTCTCTCTCTCTCTCTTTCTATCACACACACACACGCACGCATGCACGCACTCGTGTGCATGTGCGCGCGTGCATAGCATTGGCAGTGATGTTAACACCGCACGAAAAGCACCACTGGCTGACTTCGTCTAAGCAAAACACTAACAAAAAGTTCGGCGTCCGACAACGGTCAGAGTGCATGTATGCATGCAGGACTAAAGCCATCTGTAAGAGAGACTGTCTCCCACAGGCATACAACTCACTGTGTCCCACTCACCACACAAACCAGTGGACACAACAAAAATCAAAAACACATAAGGGACCCCCCCAAAAACATGACCACAGCACACACACACACACACACACACACACACACACACAGAGAGACACAGAGAGAGAGAGAGAGAGAGAGAGAGAGAGACAGGAGAGAGAGAGAGAGAGGAACAAGGGGGGAACAAGGAGGCGTCCTTAAAGAAAGACTGGTCTTGAGAAAGAGAGAGAGAGAGAGGAGGAGAGAGAGGAGAGAGAGAGAGAGAGGAGGAGAGAGAGAGAGAGAGAGAGAGAGAGAGAGAGAGAGAGAGAGAGAGAGAGAGGGAGAGAGAGAGAGACGCTTTCTTATAGAAAGGCTAGTCTGGACAGAAGAGAGAGAGAGAGAGAGAGAGAGAGAGAGAGAGAGAGAGAGAGAGAGAGAGACGCTAAACTGTCAAATCAGGTTTCTGATCTGGCTGACAGGGTGTCAATCAAGACACTGAAAGGGAGAGGGGGAGGGTTTTGTTCCTCCCCACCCTTACCATGGATTGACTACTTGGCGAACATTTGAACTACATCTGTGTCTTGGCGCCTAGATCAACTATGATAATTCACAAAGTGCGGGGGAAGAACGCATGCTAAGTAACCGAGCTCTGGTTAACATATTTGCATTACGTACCAGCTGTGCGTATGACTGTCCACATACGGTGGTGAATATGGGTGTGTGTGTGTGGCGGTGGTGGTAGAGAGGATGGGAGGGGGTGGTTTTTTCCCTGTTCTAGCCGAGCAAGAACACGTTTCAGCTGCGGGAAAGTAAGGGAGGGAGGGTGGCGTATGTGACAGATTTTGAAATGGATTTAATTTGTTTTAGCTTGGATTGTTGCAGCCAGGCTGTTGCCTGGTTTCAAAGACTGTTCCTGGCCCATGGTGGGGAGAGGGAGGGGGTGGGGGGGGGGGGAGAAGGGTGACATTGTTACGATGTGACGTAAACTTGTCCCGCAATACTTCTGCTACATCAGGGACAGAAGGAATGATGGGGGGAGGGGGGAAGGGGGGAGGGGGAAGTGGGGAGGGGGGAGGGTGGTTGAGAGGGGAGAGTTGGCATAGATTAGAATAGATTTGACATTGGTACTGCCGTGTGTGTGGAAAAGACAGGACAGAGAAAGGGGGGAGAATGGTGTGAGTGTGTGTATATAATTGTACAATATGTTTTTGTGTATGCAAGTTTTCCATGCAAGTTTATTTTGTACAACACAAAAGCACTTTTTGGTACCAGTGTGGTGTTTTCATTTCATGTGTGTGTGTGTGTGTGATACTGTTAGTGTGTGTTTGTGTAAATGTGTGTGTGAGTGTGTGTGTGTGTGTGTGTGTGTGTGTGTGTGTGTGTGTGTGTGTGTGTGTGTGTGTGCTGTGTGTGTGTGTGTGTGTGTGTGTGTGTGTGTGTGTGTGTGTGTGTGTGTGTGTGTGTGTGTGTGTGTGTGTGTGTGCCCAGTTGTGGGTCTGCTTACTGATCTTGAAAATTTATTCTGTATTTCAGATTCTTCTTCAGTTTCTACATTTCAATGACAATGCAGCCATGCTAGTGCAGGGTGATCCAGGGTATGACCGGCTCTACAAGATTTGACCCATTCTAGATCATCTGCATGGGAAGTTCCAGGAAATGTATGAGCCCTGGCAAGCAGTGTGTGTTGACGAAAGTCTACTTCTTTGGAAGGATAGATTGATATTTCGTCAATACATACCCTTGAAACGTGCCTGGTTTGGAATCAAAAATCTACCTTTGCTGTGAGTCTGATGGTGGTGTCAAGGGAAGTGCTGGCTACTGCTACCACTTCAAGGTGTATGCTGGAAGAGAGGACCCCATCAACGAGGTGCAGCCTGTCCTGGAGTTCATAAATGCAGACAACCCAACTCTCTCTGCCGATGAGAAAATGGTGCTGTACTGGTAGTCCTCTCCGGAAAAAGGGCTACCATGTCTACACAGACAACTGGTAAAGTAGTCTGAGGCTGTACCTCTACCTCCTGGAAAGGAACACCTTGGCCTGCAGCACTGTCCAGGAGAACCGGGGTATTCCAGAAGAGCTGCGTGGTGTGAAAGCTGGGCCCCGGATCATCATCGTCACAAAGTACCACAGCACAAAAGTGGTGCATCTGCTGTCTACTGTGCACAGCCACACTGAGGCACCAATTCCAGACTGGGGATGATGGGGAATCAACATGTGTCCGTCCGTTTCATCCCAATACAACAGGAATATGGGTGGGGTTGACAAAAAAGACCAGTTGCTTCACCCATATGACTGCACCTGCAAGTCAATGAAATGGATGAAGAAATCATTTTTCCATTTTTTTTCTTCAGGTTGCAGCCTGCAATGCCTTTATTTTGCAGAAGCCAAGAAGTGATGACTCCTGTATAAACTTTCTTAGGTTTTATGGAGAGTGTCATCACTTCTTGGATTTGGCCAGACCAGGTGCCTGCTGTGGAAGAGGACAAAACAAATGACGAGGTGAGGATGGGTGCTAACCTCTTTTTGTTCCCACCGCCACCGACACCAAACAAGGTTGCCCCTACCAAGATATGTTGAGCTTGTACTAAGAAACTCAATGTGCGGAAGGAATCCCACTACTATCGCCCCTCCTGTCCCTCCAAGCCTGGATTGTGCTTAGGCCAGTGTTTCATGGACTATCACGCCAAGTTTGTGTATTGGGAGTAGGATCATCTCTGTCGGTTTTCCTTTTTTTTTTTCTTTAGTTGTACATTTCATTCTCTTCTGCTTTTTTGTATTCTTAGTTTTCCATTCTACAGTGTTTTTTTTTCTCACCTGTGCATGTGTTCATTAATTTATGAATGCTGTGACCAGACTGAGTGCCATCAGTGAAAGAAGTGCAAGTGGAGTACAAAATGAATCCCCTTGTGTGTTTGTTTGAACCACAATTTGGACAAACAAACAAACAAAAAAAGAGAACACCATCCCCTAAAGTTATGAAGCAGGGAATGCAGACAACCTGAGGATTACGTCCAAGCCTATGAAGTTTAGTATGGCAAGTGCTGGATTCCTATATAACAGCGTGGCAGTAATGTGAGTACACTATGTTTAGAAACTCTAACACAGTTCTTACAGTGTTTTGTGTGATAAAAAAAAAAAAATGGATGCCATGTGTGTGTGGAAGAGGAGGGCGGGGTGTCTGTTTTTTTTTTTAAAACAGACATTTGTTTATTTTTTTCTTCAGACTTTTTTTCCATTGTTGTCATTTTGAACATTTACCAATACGTATTATACTATAACAATTTGGACCACACTGTGTACTTACACTTACAGTGATGTTGTGTAAACACTAACAGAATTTTTTGTCAGTGTTTTACAGTTTTTTTGTGTTGTTACATGTGTATGATTTCAGAAACTTTCCTTTTTTGTAAAACCCCCATCCGTTATATCTCTGTTCCCCCCCCCCCCCCCCCCCCCCCCCCCCCCCCCCCCCCCCCCCCCCAAAACAAAATTACATTATTACTATATATAGCATCATAGCTTTGAGTAAAAGGGGGAAGAAAAGCCATTAAATCTAAGTCATATGTCAATAAATAAATAGTGATTGAGGTACTGAACCTACCCCAAATAGTAAAATTATGCCCCTTTCTAGTAGAACTGGGGTACCCCCAGTAACATACAGATTGTTACACAGAGGGACATTTATTGACAACAATATGAATCCCAAGTGTTTGTAATGTTGTTGAGCAAACACCAGAAGGTATTTTTGCTGTGTTTAGTGGGCTTTTAAGTGGTGAATTTTTGTAAACTCTCAAACTGAAAACAAAACACAAAAAATGTTTTACTATATATGTTATTAGTGTGAACCATCATTATTAGTCCCAAAATCAAGTTAGAATGATGTGAAATTGTAGACAAGGGTATAAGGAAGTAGTCCACAAAAAATCTAAGAAATAACTCAACAAATGGATGAATAATGTAGATGTTGCTGAACATACTGCGAAAAGCATGATTATGCCCCTTTTTACCAAAAAAAATAGTATCCCCAATTATGAGCAGATTGTCATCAAGAACAAGATTATTGGGATTTATATGACTGTCATGTGTTAGTGCTGATGCTGAATAAATAGCAAGACCACTTTTTCAGTGTTTTGACTCATTCTGTTTGGCGCAATGTGTTTGTGTATACTCGAAAAACTGTTATCTTTTATATAATTTTCATAATTATGTCAATTTCTGCTATATTAATTGTCAACATAATCAAGTCATTTTGTCAGGAGAGTGTAGACAAATGCATAACAACAAAACATGCAAAAAATCAGAGAGATCTGTCAAGAAATAAGCACGCAGTAACCATTTTATTGAACCTACCTCCCAAAAAGCTAAATTTTACCTTGGCTTATAGATTTTTTTTTTCCTCCGCCACCCCCGCCTTTACTATTTCTTTTTTTGTCTTTTTTTTTTCCTTCTATGTTTTTGTCCCCTTTTTCTTTTTTCCCTTTTCTTCCTATATTTTTGGCTTTTTTTAAAAGGCAGTCCTTTTTTTTTTTTCCTTCCTTCATCTCTCACGCACCATGCGGGTCTGTAAGATGTATTGCTATCAATGGACATTAATGTGCTGGTTTTAATGTTTTGGGCGTTTGTTACAGCGCGTCAGGGTTTATTTCTGTACTAGTGTTTGGCGCAGTGACACTCTCACACTGTGTTTCACAACAAGATACAGGGGTTATATAAATATACATTAAAAAAAAAAAAAAGAAGAAAGGCTCGGACATCTTCCGGGAACCATCCTTGAAACGAAAGACGAAAATAAGTATGCAAGGATGATACCAGAAGGGCGCGAAGAAGGAGAAGACGGAAGAACAGAAAGAAAGAAGAGAGAGAGAGAGAGAGAGAGAGGAGAGAGAGAGAGAGAGAGAGAGAGAGAGAGAGAGAGAAAGAGAAAAAGTACAGCTCGTCTGGCAAACCGGCCTATTCCCCCTGAAGGCTATCCTTATAGTGAAAAAGAGAGAGACACAAGGGAGACACGAGGAAATCATTGCAGCGACAATCAGTATCAATGTCAGAGTCAGAGAGAGAGAGAGAGAGAGAGAGAGAGAGAGAGAGAGAGAGAGAGAGAGAGAGAGAGAGAGAAAATTCTGTCCTCCTATTTTTCCTGCTGTCATTCATTTTCAATTTCCCCCCTGTTATATTGACTCATACCCCCCCCCCCCACCACCACCACCCCCCCCCCCTCCGCGTGCGCGTGTGTGTGTGTGTGTGTGTGCGCGCGCGCGTGTGCGTGTGTGTGCCTCTGTGTGTGTTGTGTGTGTGTGTGTGTGTGTGTGAGTGACTGTGTGTGTGTGTGCGCGCGCGCGCGCGTGTGTGTGTGTGCGCGTGTTTTAAGTGATGGACATTCCATTGCGGATCTTAATGTTTAGGCGTTTGATACAAAGCGTCTGGGTTTATTCATGTACTGATGTGTGGTGCATTTTACACTTTCATTCTGCTGTGTTTGCTGCATAGTATACTTTTAATTGAATTAAACACACACATTTGCACCTCCCCTCCCTCCCTTCCCTCATATCCCACATCCACTGTTTGTGTGTGCGTGTGCGTGCGTGCGTGTGTGCGTGCGTGTGTGATAACAGCATTTGCAAAAGATAAAGTTAACATTATCTACAAAGCCATTAGAAACATTACATAGCGCTGATGAGCATGAATTATTCGTTAACTAACAAGAACATGCATAACTGCGGTTGAGCACAAAACAGTGTGTGGGTGCCTGCTTTTTACAGTGTCTGCTATTGTTTGTGTGAAAAGGACAGCTGGAGCGGCGCAATATTTATGCTTGTGTGTCTTTGCGCGCGCATGTGTGTGCGTGTGTGCGCGTGCGTGTGTGTGAGTGCTCAAGCGTGCATACGTGCGTGTCTGCGTGCGTGTTATATTAACTTCCTTAACTGTGCCTCCTGCTCAAAAACCACTTCATATGGTATCGATGACTTTGTCTTCTTAATCTTGCTTATGCACATTTTACCCACTAGCAAAATGTTATTGATGCACACATAATTATGTGAAGATTTCTTTTCATATAAACCGAACAGCGCGTCTGTTACAGACAAATGAAATTTCATGCCTACCTTTGAGAAAATAATATTTTTCAATTTCTAACCAAAACTGTCTCACTGATGGACATTAAAAAAAAAAGTGCTCAATGGTATCCACAGTATCCGGACAATAATCACATGAAATAGATTGGCACACGCCCATTTTGTGTAGCATAATATTTGTGGGATAGATCTTATGTAACAATTCCATTGCAGCTCACGTAAGCGTACTTCTTTTGTTGCCAGTCTTGGCGTAAGCCACGTCTTTTCACTCAATTCAATGTTCGGTTTTCTGCTCCAAAAATCTACGGCGTGTAGAGTTAACGGTTTGTTGTTACTCTTTTTCAACAGATATTCTTTAATTTGTTTTGTTTTAGCACAGAAACAATTTGCTTCAGAGGTACCATGATTCTCCATTTAAAATCGTCTATTCCTATCTTTTATCAAGTCAATCCAGGTTTGTGGTATGGCATTTAGTAGAGCATTATATTGAAACATGGTTATTGCCCTGTTTTGGTTAAGTAGGTCTTGTACTTCCACTAAAGTTAAAAAACGCCTTTCCTGCGTTTTAATAATATCGTTTATTGTGATGAGGCCTTTCTCTCGCCATTTTTCAAAATTGAGGACCTTACTTTTATATTTGATTAACTTATTAAAAGAGAGACATGTGTACCAATATATTTTGCAAGTACACAATCGCTTTCTACTTTAGTTTTGTTATCTAGGTAAGTTAATAGAACTTCTTTCGAAAAATTATTTTCGATTGTAGAGATCCCTGGTATATCTTTAGGAGAACAGTTTTATTTCAAATATTTCCTCAGCTGAGGCTATTCTTTTCATGTGCCAAAAAGGAATGAGGCACCATGTCTCAGTTCTTTTGTTGTATAATCGTCCATCCACTGTAGGTTAAAGGTATTTTTGTAATTCAATCATGTCAACCATTCTTAAAATTACCGAATCTAATCAGACCGTCACACACACACACACACACACACACACACACACACACACACACACACACACACACACACACACATTACACAAACACACACTAACACAGTATCACACACACACACATGAAATGAAAACACCATACTGGTACCAAAAAAGTGCTTTTGTGTTTCACAAAATAAACTTGTATGGAAAACTTGCATACATAAATAAATAATGCTTATGCACACATGGGGTTTTGAATTGTGGTCCCAAAACGTAATGTTTGCTCAAATTCACAGCTGCCTTTACCCCTGATGTGCCTGTGCTGCTGATTTCTTCACAACGCTTTGTTCAGAGAGAGAGAGAGAGAGAGAGAGAGAGAGAGAGAGAGAGAGAGAGAGTGTGTGTGTGTGTATGCAAGCAGGCGTCGTTTGGAAATGTCTGTGTCCCGACCAGTTGCTGAAAATCCCAGTGTGTGTGTGTGTGTGTGTGTGTGTGTGTGTGTGTGTGTGTGTGTGTGTGTGTGTGTGTGTGAGCGCGCGTGCATTTCTTCATTTTCATTTGTTAAATGCATGAACATTTGGTCGACCGGTGGGAAACTGCATCACACAGGAGATAGTAAAACACAAATTTAACCAATTTAAGCCCCCTCCCCTCCCTCCCCCCCCCCCTCTCTCTCTCTCTACACACACACACACACACACACACACACACACACACACACACACACACACACACACACTTGCCTTCAATTATAATTTCTCTATAGAGTCATTTTGTTTCTCATCAAATTGATTGGAAAACGCCCTGAATATTCTATATATTCTATAAATGCAAAAAAAACAAACAAAGAAACAAAAAAAACAAACAAACAAAAAGCACGCTTACAGTTACCGACATTGGCCTTAAAATCAGATGGAAAAAAAAAGAAGCGAGGTCCTGATGGGAAACTGCATAGTGGGGTTTTGAATTGTGGTCCCAAAACGTAATGTTTGCTCAGTTCACAGCTGCCGTTACCCCTGATGTGCCTGTGCTGCTGATTTCTTCACAACACTTTGTTTAGAGAGAGAGAGAGAGAGAGAGAGAGAGAGAGAGAGAGAGAGAGAGAGAGAGAGAGAGAGAGAGAGAGAGAGAGAGAGAGAGAGAGAGAGAGAGAGAGAGAGAGAGAGAGAGTGTGTGTGTATACAAGCAGGCGTCGTTTGGAAATGTCTGTGTGTATGTGAGTTGTGTGTGTGCGTGCGTGCGTGCATGCGTGCGTGCGTATGTGCATGCGCGCGCGCGCAGGCGTGTGTGTGTGTGTGTGTGAGGAGGAAGAGAGGGAATGGGGTGGGGAATGGGGTGGGAAGAGAGAGAGAGAGAGAGAGAGAGAGAGAGAGAGAGAGAGAGAGAGAGAGAGAATTGTGTCGAATTCTGGTTGAAGTCACCTGTGTGTAATGACATTTTTGGGGACTTTTATATATATATGTGTGTGTGTGTGTGTGTGTGTGTGTGTGTGTGTGTGTGTGTGTGTGTGTGTGTGTGTTTGTTTTAAAAAGATTTTTTAAAATTGTAACAGCATTGATATGACCCTTTAAGGTCGGTTGGGTTGAGAGCAAAAGATAAAATGACCGAAAAAAAAGTAAAACCTTTATACTTTTAATATCAGTTTATTACTTTATATATACATACATCTGTTCGTATGTATGAATACATAATGTCTGAGTGTATATGTTATATATGCATATATACATTTTCCAATAAATGGGTTGTATTGCTGCCAGATCCTTGCATGGGCCTCTGATTTGTGCGTGATTGCAAACTCAAGACATACAGTGAAGGATTGTGGACGCATTGCTTGGTTTATGCGTGTTAGAATGTGCAATTCTTTTTCGATTTAATCAATGTATTTATTCAGTACTCATCGTATTTATTTGACTGCTATTTTTCTTTTCTTTTTTTTTCTCTTAACTCACATTAAATAAAAAATCCAAAACAGTAGATCTGTCGATTACAGTGATTTGGCAAGAAAATTAAACAGTATATGTGCATATGTATTGTTTGGGGTCAGTTTGGTTCTACGACGGCAGGGCGCGCCGGGGCCTGTAAAGCGAGCCATTCAAGGGCATGATATCATTCTCATCGAAAGGCTTCACATCACAGATTTTTCCTCCTCCCCACTCCCCCAACCCTTCCCCGACTCCCCCCCCCCCCCCCCCTGTCCATCTTCCATCTTCCATGCCCACCTATCCACAGGCATCCACACGCTACAGAGCAATGCAGTGAAGTACAGTACGGTACGGTACAAATCAGAGCAGAACAGTGAATTACTGTATGGTACGGTGCAGTACAGTGCAATGCTGTACAATGTGGTGCAGTACAGTGCAATGTTGTACAATGTGGTGCAGTACAGTGCAATGCTGTACAATGTAGAGCAGTACAGTGCAATGGTGTACAATGCAGTGCAGTATGGTGCAGTACAGTGCAATGCTGTACAATGCAGTGCAGTACGGTGCAGTACAGTGCAATGGTGTACAATGCAGTGTAGTACGGCGCAGTACAGTGCAATGGTGTACAATGCAGTGCAGTACGGTGCAGTACAGTGCAATGGTGTACAATGCAGTGCAGTACGGTGCAGTACAGCGCAATGATGTACAATGCAGTGTAGTACGGCGCAGTACAGTGCAATGGTGTACAATGCAGTGCTGTACGGTGCAGTGCAGTGCAATGGTGTACAATGCAGTGCAGTACGGCGCAGTACAGTACAGTGCAATGGTGTACAATGCAGTGCAGTACGGTGCAGTACAGAGCAATGCTGTACAATGCAGTGCAGTGCGATGCAGTACAGTGCAATGGTGTACAAATGCAGTGCAGTACGGTGCAGTACAGTGCAATGCTGTACAATGCAGTGCAGTGTGATGCAGTACGGTGCAATGGTGTACAATGCGGTGCAGTACGGTGCCGTACAGTACAGTAGTGTACAATGCAGTGCAGTACGGTGCAGTACGGTGAAGTGGTGTACAAAGCAGTGCAGTACGGTGCAGTACAGTGCAATGCTGTACAATGCTGTGCAGTGCGATGCAGTACGGTGCAATTGTGTGCAATGCCGTGCAGTACGGTGCAGTACAGTGCAATGCTGTACAATGCTGTGCAGTACGGTGCAGTACAGTGCAATGCTGTACAATGCTGTGCAGTACGATGCAAATGCTGTACAATGCTGTGCAGTGCGATGCAGTACGGTGCAATGGTGTACAATGCAGTGCAGTACGGTGCAATGGTGTACAATGCTGTGCAATACGGTGCAGTACAGTGCAATGGTGTACACAATGCTGTGCAGTACACAGTGCAATGCTGTACAATGCAGTGCAGTACGGTGCAGTACAGTGCAATGGTGTACAATGCCGTGTAGTACGGTGCAGTACAGTGCAATGTGTACAATGCAGTGCAGTACGATGCAGTACAGTGCAATGGTGTACAATGCATGCCGTGCAGTACGGTGCAGTACAGTGCAATGCTGTACAGTGCAGTGCAGTGTGGTGCAGTACAGTGCAATGGTGTGTAGAACGCAGAGCAGTATGGTGGAGTATTGTGCAATGCTGTACAATGCAGCGCAGTGGATTGCAGCACAGTGCAGTAAAGTACAGTGTAGTAGTACAGAGCAGTACAGTACAGAACAGTACAATACAATACAGTACGGCGCAGTGCAGTACAGTGCAGTACAGCGCAGTACGTCACAGTAAAGTGCGGCACAGTGCATTGCATTGCAGTGTAGTGTGCAGTGCTACTCAGTACAGTGCAATGCAATGCAGCACAGAATAGTGAAGGGCTGTACGGTACAGTACAGTGCAGTACAATGCAACGCAGTACAGTGCAGCGCAGCACAGTACAGTGCAGTGCAGCACAATAAAGAGCAGTCCAGTGCAGTACGGCACAACGTATTGCAGTGTAGTATGGTATAATGTAGTGCAGTAGAGTGCAGTGCGGCACAACGTATTGCAGTGTAGTATGAGTACGGTACAATGTAGTGCAGTATAGTGCAGTGCAACACAACGTATTGCAGTGTAGTACGGTACAATGTAGTGCAGTATAGTGCAGTACGGTACAATGTAGTGCAGTACGGCACAACGTATTGCGGTGTCGTACGGTACAATGTAGTGCAGTATAGTGCAGTGCAACACAACGTATTGCAGTGTCGTATGGTACAATGTAGTGCAGTATAGTGCAGTGCAGCACAACATATTCCAGTGTGGTATGGTACAATGTAGTGCAGTATAGTGCAGTGCAACACAACGTATTGCAGTGTCGTACGGTACAATGTAGTGCAGTGTAGTGCAGTGCAACACAACATATTCCAGTGTGGTATGGTACAATGTAGTGCAGTATAGTGCAGTGCGGCACAACGTATTGCAGTGTCGTACGGTACTATGTAGTGCAGTATAGTGCAGTGCAACGCAACGTATTGCAGTGTAGTACGGTACAATGTAGTGCAGTATAGTGCAGTGCAACACAACGTATTGCAGTGTAGTACGGTACAATGTAGTGCAGAGCGGCACAATGTAGTGTAGTATGGTACAATGTAGTGCAGTATAGTGCAGAGCGGCACAACGTATTGCAGTGTCGTACGGTACAATGTAATGCAGTATAGTGCAGTACGGCACAACGTATTGCAGTGTAGTACGGTACAATGTAGTGCAGTATAGTGCAGTGCAACACAACGTATTGCAGTGTAGTACGGTACAATGTAGTGCAGAGCGGCACAATGTAGTGTAGTATGGTACAATATAGTGCAGTGCGGCACAATGTAGTGTAGTATGGTACAATGTAGTGCAGTATAGTGCAGTGCGGCACAACGTATTGCAGTGTCGTACGGTACAGTGTAGTGCAGTATAGTGCAGAGCGGCACAATGTAGTGTAGTATGGTACAATGTAGTGCAGTATAGTGCAGTGCAACACAACATATTCCAGTGTGGTACGGTACAATGTAGTGCAGTATCGTGCAGTACGGCACAACATATTGCAGTGTGGTACGGTACAATGTAGTGCAGTATAGTGCAGTACTGCACAACGTATTGCAGTGTCGTACGGTGCAGTGTGGTGCAGTATATAGTGCAGTGCGGCACAACGTATTGTAGTGTGATACGGTACAGTGTGGTGCAGTATAGTGCAGTACTGCACAACGTATTGCAGTGTGGTACGGTACAGTGTAGTGCAGTATAGTGCAGTGCGGCACAACGTATTGTAGTGTGGTACGGTACAGTGTGGTGCAGTATAGTGCAGTACTGCACAACGTATTGCAGTGTGGTACGGTACAGTGTGGTGCAGTATAGTGCAGTGCGGCACAAACGTATTGTAGTATGGTACGGTACAGTGTGGTGCAGTATAGTGCAGTGCGGCACAGTAAACACGGTCCAGTGCATTGCGTTGCAGTTCATGCAGTACAGTGCAGCATAGTGCAGTACAATTTTGTACAGTGCAATGCAACGCAGCACAGTATAGTGTGCAATGCTGTACAGTAAGTGCTGTACAGCACAGTGCATTGCGGTCCAGTACAGTGCAGCACAGTACAGTGCATTGTAGTGTAGTGTAGTTCAGCGCATGCAATACAGTTGCAGTACAGCACAGTACGGTGCAGTGCAGTATGGTACAGTAGATCGCAGTGCCGTGCAGTACAGTACAGTGTAGTACAGTACAGTGTAGTACAGTACAGAATAGCACAGTGCAGTGTAGTACAGTACAGTGTAGTACAGCACTGTGTAGTACAGTACAGTGTAGTACAGTACAGAATAGCTCGGTGCAGTGTAGTACAGTAGTGCAGTGCAGGGCAGTGCAGTAATGTACAGTGCAGAACAGTAGTTTGGTGCAATACAGAACAGTTGAGTGCAGTGCGACATGGTGGAATACAACACAGTGTGTTGCAGTACAGTGCAGCGCACTTTCTGCAGAACAGTGCAGTATAATATAGTACAGTGTAGCGCAATGCAGTACAGCCAGCATAGTACAGTACAATTTAGTACAAAGCACCTGCAGTACAATACAGTACAGTGTAGTACAATACAGTGCTGTGCAGCAAAGTGTAGCACAGTACAGTGCAGTGCAGTACAGTATGTTATGTGTATGTGTGTGTGTATGCGTGCACTTATATGCTGTATTCGATGATCTTGTTCTTGTTCCTAACTCATCTTCTGAACATTCTCGCACACACACACACACACACACACACACACACACACACACACACACACATGTACGCGCGCGCACACACACACACACACACACACACACACACACACACACACACACACACACGCGCGCGCGCTCGCGCGCGCGAACGTGTGCGCTTACGTTCGCTCGCTCTTACCCACGCACATATACACATGTGTGCATGTGCACGTCCACACCGACTCACGCGTGCACACACGCATACACATAAGCGCACAAATGCACACACACATGCGTACACGCTCACATACAAAGACACACACATACACACAGATACATACATACACATATAGCCTATATGCAGATACGTGTGCTCACACACAAACCCACAAATTACACACACACACACACACACACACACACACACACACACACACACACACACACACACACGTGCGCCCACACACACACACACAGGGCCCCATACCCACACATCATACACACACGTGTACATCCAGTACACACACACACACACACACACACACACACACACACACACACACACACACACACACACACAAATGATAGGTAGGCACTCAAGGTCTGACTAGCGTGCTGGGCTAACGCGTAGGTCAGACATACGCTGAGTCGCAGCCACGAGACCCTCTTCTTCAATCGTCTCATCTTTGTTGTTAATTCATCTATCCATCAGCTTCTCAAAACTTTGCGGATGTGGTGCAGCGTATATGGACTAGTCCGCACGCAGTGACGCCTCCTTGATGAAATTGAACTGAACTGAACTGAGCAGTACAGTGTATGACAGTACAGTACAGTGCAGTACAGTGTAGTGCAATACAGTGCAGAGCAGTACAATACAGAGCAGTATGGTGCACTGCATTGTAGTGTAGTATAACAGTGCAGAACAGTGCAGTAGAGAATACAATGCAGCACAGTATAGTAAAGCACAATACTGTGCAGTGGAGTACAATATGACACAGTACAATGCAGCGCACTGTAGTACAATACAATGCAGTGCAGTACAGCACAATGCAGTGTAGTACAGTAGAGTACAATGCAGGGCACTGCATTGTAGTGTAGTATAACAGTGCAGAACAGTGCAGTAGAGAATACAATGCAGCACAGTATAGTACAGCACAATACTTTGCAGTGGAGTACAATATGACACAGTACAATGTTGCGCACTGTAGTAAAATACAATGCAGTGCAGTACAGCACAATGCAGTGTAGTACAGGAGAGTACAATGCAGGGCACTGCATTGTAGTGTAGTATAACAGTGCAGAACAGTGCAGTAGAGAATACAATGCAGCACAGTATAGTACAGCACAATACTGTGCAGTGGAGTACAATATGACACAGTACAATGCAGCGCACTGTAGTACAGTACAATGCAGTGCAGTACAGCACAATGCAGTGTAGTACAGTAGAGTACAATGCAGTGCAGTACAGTACGATGCAGTGTAGCGCAGAACAGTACGATGTAGTGCAGTACAGAACAGCACAATACAGTGCAGTACAGAACAGTATAAGGCAGTGTAGTAGTACAGAACAGTACAAGGCAGTGCAGTACAGAACAGCACAATGCAGTGCAGTACAGAACGGTACAATGCAGTACAGTACAGAACAGTACAATGCAGTGCAGTACAGAACAGTACAATGGAGTGCAGTACTGAACAGTACAAGGTACTGTAGTACAGAACAGTAGAAAACAGTGCAGTACAGAACAGTACAATGCAGTACAGTACAGAACAGTACAATGCAGCGCAATACAGAACAGTACAATGCAGTGCAGTACAGAACAGTACAATGCAGTGCAGTACAAAATAGTACAATGCAGTGCAATACAGAACAGTACAATGCAGTGCAATACATAACAGTACAATGCAGTGCAGTACACAACAGTACAATGCAGTGCAGTACACAACAGTACAATGTAGTGCAATACATAACAGTACAATGTAGTGCAATACGGAACAGTACAATGCAGTGCAGTACAGAACAGTACAATGCAGTACAGTACAGAACAGTACAATGCAGCGCAATACAGAACAGTACAATGCAGTGCAGTACAGAACAGTACAATGCAGTGCAGTACAAAATAGTACAATGCAGTGCAATACATAACAGTACAATGTAGTGCAATACGGAACAGTACAATGCAGTGCAGTACAGAACAGTACAATGCAGTACAGTACAGAACAGTACAATGCAGTGCAATACAGAATAGTACAATGCTGTGCAGTACAGCACTCTACAATGCAGTAAAATACAGAACAAGACAATGCAGTGCAATACATAACAGTACAATGCAGTGTAGTACAGTACAGAATAGTACAATGCAGTGCAGCACAGCATACTACACAATGCAGTACAATAAAGAACAGTACAATGCAGTACAGTACAGAACAGTACAATGGAATGTAGTATAGAACAGAACAATACAGTGCAGTACAGAACAGTACAATTCAGTGCAGGACAGAACAGCAGTTCAGGACAGTAAAGTACAATTCAGTGCAGTACAGTACAGTACAATGCAGTACAGCACAGTAAAGTACAATGGAGTACAGTACAGCAAAGTACAATGCAACACAGTACAGTAAAGTACAATGCAACACAGTACAGCAAAGTACAATGCAACACAGTACAGTAAAGTACAATGCAGTACAGTAAATTGCAGTGAAGCCCGGTATTGCACAACTCAGGTTGGTACAGTGTAATGCAAACAATGCAACAAAGACGCAACACAATGCAATGCAATCCAAATGCAGACGCAAATGCCATGGCAATACAAATGCCTAAACCCATGCCCATTGGATGCAACGCAACACAACACAATCACCACACCACACCACACCAGCACCAACCAACACAACCACAACAACCACACAACAACATTAACACCACATCACAACAACCACTCAACGACCACCACAACAACACCACAAACACAACACAATGTAACACGTATTGGTCAGGTCAAACGTAGCCTCTGAGATACTATCTGAATCAAAGTGAGTACAAAAAAAAAAAAAAAGCCCGTTTCGGTCTTCCATTATTATCATTTTGGGGGAGTGTGGGCTTCCTGGCAGATTAAGCCAATTTCAAACTTACTCACGCCGATGGCGAAAGCTAACCGCTTGATTAATTGTAATGTAAGGTAATCAATAGTGTGGTGTATTTCTTTACGCTGAAACGCTTCTCTCCTCAAAAAAAACAAAAAAAAAAAAACCCTCATCCAGCCCCCGGGGGTGGGGGGGGGGGGGGGGGGGGGGGGTCAGGCGGAGGGAGAGAGAGAGAGAAAAAAGAGATAGAGAGTGAGAGAGAGGGGGGGGGGGGGGGGGGGGGGAGACGGACGGACCGACGGTCAGACAGGCAGAGCGTATTCGTGGATGAACTGGAAAATCACTTTATTAATTGTAAACGGTGTGTTCATATTAAAGCAAGGCCCAAAATGCATTTCAGACTAGGAGAGAGAGAGAGAGAGAGAGAGAGAGAGAGAGAGAGAGAGAGAGAGAGAGAGAGAGAGAGAGAGAGAGAGACAGACAGACAGACAGACAGACAGACAGACAGACAGACAGCAGACACAGACATAGACAGAGACAGACAGAAAGACAGAGACAGATACAGAGACAGAGCATACTTCTCAAATGAATTGAAAATCCATCAATCGTAAACGATGTGCTCAATCTAAAACATATTTAGACTGACTTGGACACTCAAGAGATCTTGAAAGACAATTCCGAAACAAAGCATCAGAGCTTGAAAACTAGAACAGAGCTTGCAGCCCCTCTAAAGAAGATACCCTTTACGTAATCAGATCTATAGGCATAGCCAGAGCCACGGTCAGGTAAAGAACCGACACACACACCGGGATGAACACCGCCGAGGCGACAGTCTGCTGACAGGAGGTAACCTCTCCACACCCAAGCTCTTAGGTCTTCTTCAGGTGCACAAACATGAAACAAATAACGAAAATGCACTTAGCTTTGATCGCTTCTGTGTTCAGCGCAAGAAAGAAGGCGTTGAATGAACGAGGCTGTTGGAAGGGAAATAATGTGCGAGTCAAAGTCGTAATGATGATAATATTACTGATAGGAATACTAATAATGGTCAAAATATTATATATATATATATATAAAAAAAAGAGACAAGATTACTACCAGTCTTGGTGTCAATAAGTAGGTATGGGAAAGGAGAGTGGGTTAGAGGATTCTTAAACAGCAGGGTTGCCGTGGCAACAATCCCGGAGGCTAAGGCGATGGTGAAGTGTGTGTGCGTGTGTGTGTGTGTGTGTGTTGTGTGTGTGTGTGTGTGTGTGTGTGTGTGTGTGTGTGTGTGTGTGTGTGTGTGTGGATATGTGTGTGTGTGTGGTTATCAACATTTCCACAACATATGCATAGGAAAGAGGGAAGATGGAACAGGAGTACATGTTGAAGAAATAGTGAATGAAAATAAAATAAAAGAAAAAACAAATGAAGTGAGGGAAATGGAGTGGACAAGTATCTGAATAAACAATAGACTGATGTGAGAATAGAGAGGGTGTGGTGAGAAGGGGAAAGGAAGATAGCTATAAGTTATGTATAAGGTAAATAGTGGGATATATGGTAGTATGTGTGTGTAGTGGGAAGATATTGTGGGCTGAGACTGAAGTGATGGGTTGGTACATGTAACTTTAAGGTGTTGATGGTAAGAGGGTGGAGGGGGAAGGGGATGGGGTTTATATACTGACTGGGGGGGGGGGGGGGGGGGGGGGGGCAACATATTCACACCTATACACTCTCTCTCTCTCTCTCCCCTCTCTCTCTTCCCCCTCCCCCCCTCTCTCTCTCTCTCTCTCTCTAAAAATTAAGTTATTGTTTCTAAGTATTCATCATTATTTTAATTCTACAATTATGGCCGGCAATGGGATTAGTGATAATAGGACATAATGCTTAGAAGCATAAAGGTGAAAATGACTGACGGTAATAACAATGACATCAGTGTTGTTGTAAATTAAACGTAGTGATGTAATGATGTTGATGAAGAGAACAGTAAAGGTAATGATATGATGATAGTGATAAAGTAATAAAGGTTTTAAGTAATACCCTCTTACCATCAACACCTTAAAGCGGTGGTAAGTGCAGTAACACTAGCGGAAATAAAGGCGCCAGGAAAGGAGAGGGAGCGACCAGCGATAAAGGAGCTAGCATTCTATTTATTATGTGTGTGTGTGTGTGTGTGTGTGTGTGTGTGTGTGTGTGTGTGTGTGTGTGTGTGTGTGTGTGTGTGTGTGTGTGTGTGTGTGTGTGTGTGTGTGTGTGGTTTCCATTAGCTAATGTCAGCCTTGTTCATTGGTTACCTAAAACCTATTACTTTTATCACTATCATCATATCATTACCTTTACTGTTCTCTTCATCAACATCATTACATCACTACGTTTAATTTACAACAACACTGATGTCATTGTTATTACCGTCAGTCATTTTCACCTTTATGCTTCTAAGCATTATGTCCTATTATCACTAATCCCATTGCCGGCCATAATTGTAGAATTAAAATAATGATAATACTTAGAAACAATAACTTAATTTTTAGAGAGAGAGATAGAGAGAGAGAGAGGGGGGGAGGGGGAGAGAGAGAGAGGGGAGAGAGAGAGAGAGAGAGTGTGTATAGGTGTGAATATGTTGCCCCCCCCCCCCCCCCCCAGTCAGTATATAAACCCATCCCCTTCTTCCCTCCACCCTCTTACCATCAACACCTTAAAGTTACATGTACCAACCCATCACTTCAGTCTCAGCCCACAATATCTTCCCACTACACACACATACTACCATATATATCCCACTATTTACCTTATACATAACTTATAGCTATCTTCCTTTCCTTCTTCTCACCACACCCTCTCTATTTCTCACATCAGTCTATGTTTATTCAGATACTTGTCCACTCCATTTCCCTCACTTCATTTGGTTTTCTTTTATTTTTATTTTCATTCACTATTTCTTCAACATGTACTCCTGTTCCATCTTCCCCTCTTTCCTATGCATATGTTGTGGAAATGTT
>JADBJO010000028.1:1056845-1071845 GCA_016801955.1 Conus betulinus | reverse complement strand
AAAAAAAAAAAACCAGACCACAGTATACAGAACACAGACGACTGCCTGAAAACAGACTGCTAGAAAACGGAACACTGTATACAGAACACAGACGACTGCACCGTATAGAGAACACAGACGACTGCCTGAAACGGAACACTGTGTGCAGAACACAGACGACTGCTTGAAAACAAGACACTGTACACAGAACACAGAAGAGTACCTGGAAACGGAATACTGTATACAGAACACAGAAGAGTACCTGGAAACGGAACACTGTATACAGAGCACAGAAGACTATCTGAAAACGGAACACTGTATACAGAACACAGAAGACTACTTCAAAACGGAACGCTATATACAGAACACAGACGACAGCCTGAAAACGGAACACTGTATACTGTATACAGAACACAGACGACTGCCTGAAAACGAAACACTGTATACAGAGCACAGACGACGACTGCCCGAAAACGGAACACTGTATACAGAGCACAGACGACTGCCTGAAAACGGAACACTGTATACAGAACACATACGACTGCCTGAAAACGGAACACTGTATACAGAACACACATACGACTGCTGAAAACGGAACACGATACAGAACACAGACGACTGTCTGAAAATGGAACACTGTATGCAGAACACAGAGGACTGCCTGAAAACGGAACACTGTATACAGAACACAGACGATTGTCTGAAAACGGAACACTGTATACAGAACACAGACGACTGTCCTGAAAACGGAATACTGTATACAGAACACACACGACTGCCTAAAAATGGAACACTATACAGAACACAGAGGACTGCCTGAAACGGAACACTGTATACAGAACACAGACAACTGATTGAAACGGAATACTGTATACAGAACACAGAAAACCGCCTGAAAACGGAACACTGCATACAGAACACACAGACGACTGCCTGAAAATGGAGCACTGTATACAGAACACAGCAGACTGCCTGAAAACGGAACACTGTATACAGAACAGACGACAGCTTGAAAACGAAATACGGTATGCAGAACACAGACGACTGCTTGAAAACGAAACACTGTATACAGAACCCAGAGAAGTACCTGGAGACGGAACACTGTACACAGAACACAGAAGACTACCTGAAAACGGAACACTGTATACAGAACAGTGCTAAAAACAGAGCAGTGAACACAAAAGATCAGCCTGGTTAAAAACTGAACACAGAAGAGGGGCTGGGAAGAGAACACAGAAGACTGACTGAAAACAGCACTGTACACAGAACAAAGACGACTGGCTGAAAACAGAGCACTGTGTAGAGAACATAGAAAACTGACTGAAAACAGAGCACTGTGTACAGAACATAGATGACTGACTGAAAACAGAGCACTGTACACAGAACATAGAGGACTGACTGAAAACAGAGCACTGTACACAGAACATAGAGGACTAGCTGAAAACAGAGCACTGTAAACAGAACGAAGAAGACTGACTGAAAACAGAGCACTGTATACAGAACACAGACGACTGACTGAAAACAGAGCACTGTACACAGAACATAGAGGACTGACTGAAAACAGAGCACTATACACAGAACATAGAGGACTGGCTAAAAAACAGAACACAAAAGACCGTCTGTCTGTCTGTCTCTCTCTCTCCCTCTCTCTCTGGCGAAAAATGAAAGAAAAGAAAATAATTAAGTTTTTTTTTTTGTTTCATGTATGTTGTTCTCTTTGCATAAGCAGCACATTATCAGAGTGAAAGTGCCAATACACCACACATTAGAACATTAACAAACTTAGACACTTTGTATCAAACGCCAATACACTTAAATCAGCAAAAATGTATCCATTGGAGAGAACATACAGACATGCATGATGTGTAAGAGACTGGTTAAGAAAAAAATTAAAAAAAAAAAAAAAAAAACGAAAAATAAAAACAGTGGTGGAAATGTTCTTTTCGATTTCTTTTTTTTTTTGTTTGTTTGTTTGTTTGTTAATTTGTTTTTTGCAGATGAAGAGGACAATGTGAAGTGCCAAAAAATGAAGAGGGGGATTTCGGCCTTAGGATAAAAAAAAAAAAAGTCACCGCCTTAGGTGCTCCATTGATCCGATAACTGACGCCACCAAAAATTAAAAAAAAAAAAAAAAAAAAAAAACTTGACAGAAGACTAGCAGAAATGAGATTACATATGTGGCACTAGGCCATGTTTACGAGAGAAAAAAAAAAATCAACATTTCTATTCAGTAAACACACAACGTCGTAGAAGTCCGGAAAAAAAAAATAAAATCACCGATCTTCACCTGCTGCAAATGTAAACGTGTACGACAGAGTGCAGAAAACTGGCCTAAAACAAAACGTGAAAGACTCTCTCTCTCTGTGTGTGTGTGTGTGTGTGTGTGTGTGTGTGTGTGTGTGTGTGTGTGTGTGTGTGTGTGTGTGTGTGTGTGTGTGCGCGTGCACGCGCACGTGTGTGTCTGCAGTGAGACACAGCTGACAACAATGAATCGCCACGTCACAATCACCAGCCTGGCCTTGCTGGCGATCATCCTATTTTCTGCTGTGAGTATAATCAATGACATCATCGTTATAAAGTTCTTTTCTCTCTGTATGATCAATGACATTACTGTTGTCTTGTTCTCTTCTATGATGACGTTGTACTCACGTCATTTTGGGTGAGTATGACCAGTGCCATTCTAGTTAGCCTGCCCTCTTCTATGATGTAATCACCTTAGTTTCTTCTGTTTTGCATAATGAATAACGTTACTGTTATCATGTTCTCTTCCCTGAATTAATAATTAACATTGTACATACCCTGTCCTCCTCTGCTTGCATAATCAATGAACTTTATTACCCTGTACTTTTACCTCGAATAATAAATGGCATTACAATTACCCTCTATCTCTTCTGTTTCTGTGGTTATCCCGTTCTCTTCCGGGAACAACAAATGACATCATAATTTATACTGATCTCTTCTGCTTAGTAACTGATTATAATTATTGTTGTCCTGTTCTCTCCGTCAAATAATAAATGAGAAAACGATTATTCTGTATCTCTTCTGTTCGCATAATTGATGACAATATTGTTCCCCTTTTCTCTTCCCTGTATAAGAATTGACATTATGATTACCCTTCATTTCTTCCATTTGCATAACTAATTGCACATCGTTATCGTGTTCTCTTCTGCAAAACGATAAACGACATTGTAAAGACTCTTCATCACTTCTGTTTGCATAATTGATGATATAATGGTTACAATGTCATCTTCCCTGATTAATAAATGACATCATGATCACCTTCAATCTCTTTTGTTTGCATAATTGATGACATTATCACTGTCCTGGGATTTTTCACCAAGGATAACCAATGGTATCATATTTACCCTTTACCTCTTCTGTTTCCATAACTGATGACACTATTGTTATCGTGTTCTCCTCCAAGAAAAAAATCATTGTAGTTAGTCTTTATCTCTTCTGTTTTTATAACTGATGACAGTTTTGTTATCATGTCCTCTATCAAGAATAATTATTGACACTAAATTACTATTTATCTTTTCTGTTTGTACAGTTGATGACACTATCATTATCCCGTTCTCGTATATCTCATTATCACAATAGCTCCTTATCTCTTTTGTTTGCATAGTTAATAATGACACGACTTTTTTTTTTTTTAATCCTGCTGCTTTCTTCCGAGAATAGTAAGTAATAATCATTATTATTACCCTTTACCCTTTTCTGTCTGCAGAATTAATGACAATTTTGTTATCCTGATCTCTTCTGCGAACAACAAGTCTTATAGTTACCGTATCTTCTCTTCTGTTGTATAATTCATGACATTGTTGTCATCCTGTGTTCCTGTGAGGGTGCCTTTCGAAACAATGTTACCTCTTTTATGGACACTTACTGATACTTTTTGTTCTCCGTTCTAATACGAGTGTACTTGTTGACATTACTGTGATCCGTACTCTTTTGAGTTATCCAATTCACCTCTCTGAGTATAACGTATGACATTGCTATTATCCTGCTCACTTGTATGAAGAATATCGTAGTTATCCTGAATACCTGTGTGACTGTATTTCGCATCACTGTTGTTACCCCCTCTTCAGTTCCCTGAGCATAACTAATCAGATTATTGTGATCCTCTGAACTTCCCTAAGTGTTAGTATCATCGTGTACAATAGTGTGAGATGATTCACGATATTCTTATCCTGTTCCCCTGTTAAAGTGTAATGTATGACATTATTGATATCCCCTGCTTTTTTGTGAGTGTGGCTAATGGTCTAGATTTTTTTCTCTTCGTGTCATTAATAACCACTGCGTTTAAAGCATATTAAAGAAATCATTATTACCTTGATCTCTTTCGTGGGTATAATTTATGACATATTGTAATCATTTTTTCTTCCGTAACTTTTTCTAATGATACTGTTATCATGATCTCTTTTGTGTGCGATGATTAATGACATTATCATAACCTTTTTTCTCTTCTGTTAGTGTATATCATTAGAACATTTCGATCCCCATCTCTTCTATGAATATTATTAATGACAGTATTATAACAAATCTTAAATAAATGTCAGCGAACCGCCCAGAGAAACGTGGACAAACGAGTCACAAGACACTCACTCGTTTGTCCACGTTTCTCTGGGCGGTTTCGCTGACATTTATTTAAGATTTGTTTAGATTTCCGCCTGCAGTCGTTTCACTTTGCAACTAGACAGTATTATAATTTTTTTCCACTTCTGTTAGTGTATATCACTACAACGTTTCTATACCCATCTCTTCTATGAATATAACTAATGACATTTACTCTCATCCTGCTTTCATCTGTGAGTCTATGTAAAGAAATTGCTATTATCGTGGTATCTTAGGTATATAAAGATTGTAACTAATTCTGATGTCTTTTGTGATTATATCCCAATATATTTTCAATTATATCCATTAGATTATCGTTACTCTGTTCTCTCCTGTGAGAATAATCAATGACATCATTGCAATCATCTGCTCTTCTGTGAGAGTGTTTCATGAAATCTTTGTTGTTCTGTGTCTGTGTGGTCGGCTGGGCTATATAAAATAAAAGTCTAAGAGTTATCTCTCCTCCATGGATAGTCTAAGAGTTACCTCTCATCTGTGAATAGTCGAAGGTTACCTCTCTTCTGTGGATAGTCTCAGAGCTACCTCTCTTCTGTGAATGTGGTTAATGACATCATTGTTATCCTGTTCTTTTCCTGTGAGTGAAATTCATGACATTGATTTCATGTGCAATGTTGTGAGTATGATTATTGACATTCTTGTCTTCTCTCTCTCTCTCTCTCTCTCTCTCTCTCTCTCTCTCTCTCTGGTAGCCTGTGTTCTCATCTGAGCGGACCATCTGTGTTCAGCCGGTTCGACTGTCGAATTGGTAGCGTGTGTGTGTGTGTGTGTGTGTGTGTGTGTGTGTGTGTGTGTGTGTGTGTGTGTGTGTGTGTGTGTGTGTCACAGCCTGATGTGGCCCTTTGCAATCTGTCTTATTATCTGTCTTTCGCGTGTCTGTTTCGTTTTGCAGGAAGAGACCGAAGGAGCCGCAGCGGCTGTTAATGGTAAAAAAAAAAAAAAAAAAAAAAAAAGCAGCTGACGTCCTGTAAGTCTGTCTGTCTCTCTCTCTAAAAAAGCAGCTGACATCCACTCTGTCTGTCTGTCTGTCTGTCTGTCTGTCTGTCTCTCTCTCTCTCTCTCTCTCTCTCTCTCTCTCTCTCTCTCTCTCTCTCTCTCTCTCCAAAATATCAAGGATTAAGGGAACAGTGTATTCCAGCTTAGTTTTTGCAACTGTCCATCACAGCACAAACTAACAATGCTGTTTGCTTCAGAGAGCAAAATATTGATCGTTCGGCTCGCTCTGTTTCTTGAAAAGGTTTTTGAATTACGACATTTGTGTCTCAATTTATAAAGGAATTGTTATTACAAATGGTCTAATTGAATGTATCATGTAGTTGTTCACTATCCAAACAAAAACTAAAATGATACTTGGTGTCAAATGCCCTGTGTCATATCGCTATAATAGATGTTTTGTTTTTATAACCACCCACCATCCACGTTTCTCTCCGTCAAATAATAAATGAGAAAACGATTATTCTGTATCTCTTCTGTTCGCATAATTGATGACAATATTGTTCCCCTTTTCTCTTCCCTGTATAAGAATTGACATTATGATTACCCTTCATTTCTTCCATTTGCATAACTAATTGCACATCGTTATCGTGTGTTCTCTTCTGCAAAACGATAAACGACATTGTAAAGACTCTTCATCACTTCTGTTTGCATAATTGATGATATAATGGTTACAATGTCATCTTCCCTGATTAATAAATGACATCATGATCACCTTCAATCTCTTTTGTTTGCATAATTGATGACATTATCACTGTCCTGGGATTTTTTCACCAAGGATAACCAATGGTATCATACGGTCTATTCATTAAACCATTTCAGAGTTCAGACTTCTCTCTCTCTCTCTCTCTCTCTCTCTCTCTCTCTCTCTCTCTCTCTCCTCTCTGTGTGACTCGAATGGAGGAACATACATGGACATCCAAAGCCTATAAAATGTTACTGAATTTGGCCAACAGAGGGAAAATAAATTGGGCCTCAAAAGTTCGTGGTATTTTGAATAGTCATGGCTTCTCCTATGTATGGGAATACCAAGGCGTGGGATGCATAAATTCCTTTCTAAAGATGTTTAAACAAAGACTAATCGACTGCAAGTGGCAGAACTTGAACTATCATATGGATAACAGCGACAGATTTATGGAATACAGGAATTTCAAGACATCGTATGATCTGGAGCCATACTTACTATAGGGTTTGGATAGATTTATTCGATACATTCTGACACGATCTAGATTTGGAATGTCTGGTTTTATCAGTACATAGTTCAAGATACAAAAGGAATGGTGAATGTAGGGCAGAATGCCTCTTGCGCACATTCTCCGCTGAGGATGAAATTCACTTTGTTTTTTGTTGTCCTTTTGATGATATGAGACGCAGTTTAATCCATCCAAAGTATTATAACAATCCAAGTGACTTCAGGTTACTTTTTAGCATCACAGGACGCACAGATCATCAGTAATTTTGCAATATATCTATAAAGCCTTTAAGAAAAGAGAAATAGCAATGTCCCGAATTACCAATTTTACTAGTCAATTGGCGTCAATTTAGCGTATGATACCATGTACGAACTAGTGTAATATTGTTTTCAATTTCCTCTCTGTTTCTTTGAACTAGATTCCTGGCAGATGATGGATTGATAGTATCATTCGAATTTGTCTTATTATGTTTACTATCAATGTTCACACCCCTTCAAATGGGGGCTTTGGCCTTACTGAATAAAATTCGTTTCTGTTCGGTCTGTCTGCCTGTCTGTCTGTCTCTCCTCTCAGACCACTTATACGTAATCTATTATTTTTGTTTTCGTCTTGTTTGCATTTTTTGAACTATGTATCTGTGGGTAAATGGAAGCTAACTTGACATGTGTTTGTCTCTTCATGTGATGAGCTCATTTCTCCATCATTAATCGTTCAAACTCTCTCTGTGTGTGTGTGTGTGTGTGTGTGTGTGTGTGTGTGTGTGTGTGTGTGTGTGTGTGTGTGTGTGTGTGTGTGTGTGTGTGTGTGAGAGAGAGAGAGAGAGAGAGAGAGAGAGAGAGAGAGAGAGAGAGAGATACTTGTAAATATTATTTCACTTCAGAGGAAACTCAGCAGATTATAACTGGCGCGATCGGGAGTCTACAGAGAGCTCTACAAGGTTTGTTCTCATGCAATTCTTCTTCTTCTTCTTCCTTCTTCTTCTCTTTTCTTTCTTTTTCTTCTTTTCTTCTTCTTTTTATTTCTTTCTTTTTATTGTTCTTCTTCTTCTTCTTCTTCTTCTTCTCCTTTTCTTTTTCTTCTTTTCTTCTTCTTTCGTCTTCGTTCTTTCTTCGTTCTTCTTCTTTCTCTTCTTCCTTCTTTCTTTTGTCTTTCCCCTTCTTCCTCCTTTCTCTTCTCTTTTCGTCCTTCTTTTTTTTCCTTCCTCTGTTTTTCTTTCTTTTCCCCTTCTGTCGTCATCGTCGCCCTTTCCTCCCCTCTTCCCCATCACCCCCCCCCCCTTCTCCTCCTTCTCCTTTTTTTTTTCCTCCTCCTTCCCCTCTACTCACCCTTATTTCTCCTCATCCCCAACCCAAGATCCATCTTCTTTCTTTTTCCCCCTTTTCTTCTCCGATCTCTCCCCTCCTCCTTTTTTTTCCTCCCTCCTCTCCTCTTCATCCTCCGGCCTCCTCTGGCCTTCTTAGTAGTCTGCCTCCGTCCCTCCACTCCCCTCCCACCACACCTCCTCCCCTTTTCCCCATCCTCTTTCCTCTTCCTATCTCCTCGTTTGGCCCATCTTCGTTTCTTCCTCTTTCGGGCCCAATCTTTCGCTTCTCTGCCCACCTCTTCGCTCACCTCTTCTGGCCCATCACACATCACAACCTCCTCTTTATCCTCCTCCTCCCCTGTCTTCCTCCGCTCTTTCGCTTTCCTTCTTCTAGACCCATCTTCGTCTTTTATACCTCCTCCTCCTCCTAATCCTCCTCTTTCTTTCTCCCGACCACCAGCCCCCCCCCCCCCCCCCCCCCCCCCGCCCCCCCCCCCTCCCGCCCCCCCCCATCCCCTCCCCGGTCCGTTCTTCGTCCCCCTCCTTTTTTCCCTTTATCGCCGTCCCGTTTCGTCTTCTTTCGGCTGTTCCTTTTTTCCTTCTCCTCCTCCTCCTCCTTTCGTTCCTTTCCGTTCTCCTCCTCCCTATTCCTCCCTGTCCCAACTTCTCTCCCTTCCATCTTCATGTTTGGCCATCTTCTTCTCTTCGTCCTTTTTTTCCGCCTCCTCCTCCTCCTTTTTTTTTTTCTACTTGTATTTGTCTACATCCTCTTTGTTTTTCTTCTCTCCGATTCCACTCTTCCTTCTTTTATTCTTTCCCCCCCTCCTCATCTCCTACTCCCTTTCCTTTTTTTTCTTTTTTTTTTCTTTTCTTTTTTTTTTTTTTTTTCCTTTTCCTTCTACCTTTTCCTCATCCTACATCGCTCTCCTTGTTTTTTTTTTTTTCATCCTTCAAATTCAGATCACTCCTTTCTCTTCTCTCTTTTTCCCCTCCTGTTATTTCACGCTTTTTTTTTCATCTTCTCCCCCTCCTCCTTCTTCCCTTTTTCCTCTCTCCCGTTCCTTCTAAAGAGAGACCCACTTCTTTCCGTTTTAACAACCTCCTGTTTAGATCCCGACTGTTTTTCCCGAAAGTTCTAAACACCCTCCTCCTCAGATCTTTCTGTGTCAGGGTTGTCCTGCTGAGAGAGAGACGAGAGAGAGAGAGAATAGAGGATATAGAGAGAGAGAGAGAGAGTGAGTGTGTGTGTGAGAGACAGAGACAGAGACAGAGAGAGAGAGAGAGAGAGAGAGAGAGAGAGAGAGAGACCAGACAGACAGCCAGCCAGCCAGCCAGAGAGAGCATATATGCGTAGGTGGTTGGAAACATCTATGTGTGTGAATATGGGCACAATCAATTAGGAGGTTTAATATGTCATATATGACACTGAAGGACACACACACGCGCGCGCGCGTGCGTTCTGTACACAACATACACATACTCACACGCTCATACACTCACACGCACACAGACGCATGCACACATAGACTCAGACCACATACAACAGACACACACACACACAGACACAGGTGTCTATGTGCGTGTGTCTGCATGTCTATGTGTACCTGCGCGAGAGGGTGTGCAATATTATACTACAAACGAGAGACACACGCACATGCACTTACAAGCTACACACGCACACTGACAGACTGACAGACCCATGCACACAGATACATGCGCACACAGAGACACACGCTCACAGACGGATGTGTGTGTGCACGCCCCACACACTTACAGACACACAGACAGACACGTGTACACACCACACACACACACACACACAAACAAATACTCTCTCTCTCTCTCTCTCTCTCCCTCCTCCCCCCCCTACCCCTTCTCGCTTCATCTCCCCTGCTTGCCTCCCTCCTCTCTGCCTTCTTCCCGCTCCCTCTTCCTCAATTTGTTCTTCTCCTCCCTCCCCCCCTCCTCTCCCGCCCCCCCCCCCTCTCTCTCTCTCTCTCTCTCTCCCTCCCTCATTCCTTTCCCTTCGATTGATTCGTGTTTTCAAGGTGGTCTCCATGACGAAGACTCGAACTCAGGCCTGTCACGTCAGAAGCGAGGGATCCGAATCGGCGCGTCGTCCCAAACGGCGAGCAGTGACGACAAGTGCATCGTCATCAGGCCTGACGGGACCGTGTTCGTGGTCCCCTGCGACCGTTTGACCTTTGACTTAAACACTGGAAGTTAATTAACGGGATACACCCATGCTGTGAGTTTGGCACATGCCTTGTGGATATCTATCTATCAATCAATCTATCTATCTATCTATCTACACACACACACACACTGGAAAATCAAACAATCTTTAACTCTGTCTTCTCTTGATTACTACTCAGTGAATTGCAGATGGCTGGCACAGGCCCCCAGAAGAGAACAAGTCGAAATTTGACAGTTAACAAAAGTGATCAGTGTTAAACATTGCACCCGTATAGACTCCATAATCGATACCACCTCCCCCCCCCACCCCCGATACTCACAGAACACCCACACACACAAAAACTCACATCCCAAAATGCACCCCCCCCCCCACACACACACATACACACACACACGCGCGCGCGCGCACACATACACACGCACGCACGCATGCACTCAATACTGCAGAGAGAGAGAGAGAGAGAGAGAGAGAGAGAGAGAGAGAGAGGGTGGGTGGGGGGGAGGGAAATACCGTTTTCAATAACATGTCGCAGATTCAACTGTCTATGAACGTTTCAATTAAACCCATCTCACCTGTGTATAGCTCCCGCAAATATGAAAGTATGTGCATAAGTAAGTAAGGTAACATATTTGCAAAGTAAATCACACCTAGAGCACCATTTTAAAGCACGCTAACCACACACATGCCTACTCCTGAAAAGGTGGAGCAGAGTGGGAAGAGGGGGAAGGGGAGAGGGTATAAGCATGTAGGTAGGGGAAGGACTGGGAGCAGGAACGAAATTACTATAAAGAAGGATGGGGGGGGGGGAAAATCTTTAGTGAATGCGCGCACTAGCGTGCGCACGCGTGCATGTGCGTGTGAGCGCGCGCGTGAACGTAAGCCCGCGTGTGAAAAAAAAAAAAGGGGGGGGGGGAGATGATAGTAAACGTGCTGGGAAAAAAAAAGGGGGGGGGGGGGGGGAAGGAAGTAGGAGGGAGACCAGCAAGAGTTGTCACCGGAGGAGCTGGTAGGGAGGAAGAAGGTCAAGAGCCTGGGAGAGGAAGGTCTGACAAAAAGCTTGAATGAAGGATGTGGCAGAAAGGGTAGATACTGAAGATAGGGGGAGGGGGGTGGGGGTAGAGGCGAAGGGTGGGGGTATCGTTGGAAGGGGAGTTGGGGGGAAGGGAGGGTAAGGGAGGAGTCTAGGTGACCATGTTGAGGCCCTCTGGGTAAACAGTACGTAATTTGTTGAGCCAGAAAGATTCACGTCGGAGTCTGTAATCATTGTCCTCTGAAAAAAACTTTTTCTATAATTACACATCTTAGATCCTGACGGGAGTGATTAGTCTGGTGAAAATGTCTGGTTACTAAAGTTCCAGTGTTCTTTTTGATGTTTGATCTGTTGATCTGTGCTGGCAAAAACGAGTTTTTAATGAGTTTTTAGTTTCCCCAACATACTGGCTGTGTCGGCATTTGCTGCAAAACAGTAAATAGATGTTGTTGCTAGTTAAGCATTCCATGTGGTGTCAAATGGTGAACGATTCTCCTGTCACTGTGCTTTTCAAGTTGGCTGTTTATACTAGGTGTTTCTTGGCAGATCAGACATTTTCTACCACACGGAAAGTACCCAGGTGGTGAAGAGTCCAACTGACGGGTGGGAAGTGCTGTGGGCATGAGAACATTTCTTAAGGACTTGCTGTTTCTTTCCCCGAAATGGATGAGGCTGGAATGGCCTTTTGAAGTCTAGGACTGGATTGTAGAAGGGGTGAAGTTCCTGTACCCATTGACGTTGAGGTGAGTTAGCTGGATTGTGAGTGATTATGACAAGAGTGTGTTGGGTGTGTTGCTTTGGTTTATACTGTAGGATGGAGCATCTTGGCTAGCGCTCTCTCTTCAGCTGTAGTCAAGCATCTTTGACTGTATCCACGGAGACGTAGTTGTTCAGTGAGAAGAAGACATTGTTTTTCGAAATCATCTGGTTTCGAGCACAGACGTTTCAAGCGGAGAAACAGGCTGTATGGCAAGTTCTGTTTGCAATGGTGTGGGTAACAAGAGCTGAAATGAAGATAGGAGTGGACGTCGGTGGGCTTGCAGTACAGGTCAGTATGTGTGTATCCATTTTCCAGTTTCAGCAGAATGTCTTAAAAGGGAAGTGTAGTTGCAGAAACACTAAAGGTAAACCTGATGATGGGGATGTATGATGTTAATGTATTGTAGAAACTGGTCCAGGTCAGAAGGAGATCCCAACCAGAGAGCAAGATGTCGTCAATAAAACGTTTCCACAGGTCTCTCTGGATGGGCGCAGGGCTGTTGTTCAATAAGGTTTCCTCCAGCCAAACCCATAAAGAGGTTGGCCACAGTAGGGGTCATAGATGTCCCTGTGGCAGTGCCAAACATTTGGTGATGTATTTTGTCTACAAAACGAAAGAAATTGTTGTTCAAGACACGTTCTACTGCTAGAAGAATTTGCTGAGTTGACAGAGCATTAGGAAGAAAAGCATGCTGCAACTGGTGTTGAAGAGCTGTTATGATGGGGGATGTTGGTATATAGGCCTACCACATCTACTGAGACCAGTAACACATCACAGAAAGGACCATACATGTTATTCCACTCTTCAATGGTTCTCAGCATGTGGGTAGAGTCTTGAACATAACTTGGTAGCCTGTGAACCAACTCAGCCAACCAGTGGTCCACTAGTTTAGACAGTTTTTCGGTGGACCCACCGACTCCAGACACAATAGGACGGCCAGGGGGGTTCTTTAAAAGTCTTATGTATTTGGGGGAGATGGTAAAGTATTGGAGTTCTGATTTTCTTTTCCTAACAGACAGCCCATTTGTACGTATTTTGATCTATGTAGTTTTTTCATGTGGAGTTGTCGAATGATCTTATTAGAGGTTTTGGCTACCTGAGTGATTGGATCCCGTTTCACCTGTACATAGTAGTATGTTGTGTTCTCCAGTTGTCTGTAGGCCTCTTGGATATAGTCACTGGTGTTCTGTACGACTACTGCTCCTCCTTTGTCCGTTGCACTTATCCGGATGATTCTGGTTATAACCATTTTCAGGAGACCCCCCCCCCCCCCCCCCTTCCCGAGCTTGTCTTTCTTTAACTTTTAGGTTGTCCCGTTGCCTTTTTGGTAGATAACTGGCTGTGTGGGTTTGCAAAACGTTGCAGTACGCATCCAGTGCTTTATCCCGTATTGGCTTGTAGAACTTTGATGGTATATTATCATCCAATTTATCAGGATCATAGAAGATTCCTTTAATCCGTAATTTACGACACCACTCTTCCCACATCTTTGTTTAGATGTTGATGATCCAGAGTCTGCGGTGTATGGCAAAATTTAGGCCCCAGCGACAACACTCTGAGCTGTTCCTCTGTAAGATGTGTGTTAGAAAGGTTGAACACGACTTCACTGGCTGAAAAACTGTCAGAAGTAAGACTGACTTTGGTTGAGTCCTTGGGCTTCGATATTCTTTCAAACCTGCGACTTCTATGTTTCTTGTTCTGTATAGTAGTGGTAGCATGTTGTGAATTGACCAGGAGGGCACTCATCTTCGACTTTTTCTATCTTCGATAGATTCTTCCTTTTGAGATACAAAACTCAGTGATGAGAGAGAATGCTTTCAAAGTGATGATAATCTACAGTATGAAACAGTATCTTATGGAGTGTGATACTTTCTTTATCCACGAGTGAGTGATAAGCACTTCTGCATTTCCACCCTATATCATGGCTAGCAGTAGTTAAGATAGTGTCAACGGACCGTTTAAGAAAATCCGATCTGGGTAATGCCTGATGACTTAACCAAAGCTGCATGCCTTTGGGATAACATTATTGGCCAGACAAGATGAAAAGGAATTATTCGTGTGATTTAAAATTCCACACACACACACACACACACATATATATATATATAATACACACACACACACATATTCAATCATAAAACAAAGCTTGCTCTTATGTCTTAGATTGAAGAAATTTCGGGGAGATAAGCATTCTTATGTGCAGTGGTAGATATTTCTACCTAAGTAACAGTATGTGCTTGAGAGGGTGAATGGGGAATAATAAATGCTTCTCAAAATGAGCCTTCAGCGAGCTTATAGTCTCCAAGGAGGATACAGTCTCCCATGGGAAGGAAGCTCACTAACATATAACTCCTGGTCAGATACCAGTATTTCGAAACCTGATTGTTTTTTCTCCTCAGTGACCGCGGAAAGTGGTAACTTGACCCCTCTGCCTTTTCGGTTTTATGAAGAATGCTATCCCAGAAAAGACTGGTGTGCAATACCGTAGTATGTTTGTTGAGTTTTTTCACAGAACCAACAAAGGTGCCACCTAAGAAGCAAAAGAAAATCATGAAAGAGCAAAACAAGCTACATTTTCTTGTGAAAATTAGAAAAATTTTTAAAAGATAATCTCTTAAGACACAAGCGCTGAGGGCCATATCTTGGAATGAATCCGCAAGGGACTAAATTACAATAAACTACTAAATTCCAAGGATAAGTAACCGAGCACCATTCCAGCAACTTACATAGCAGCTCGGTGTTGCAATGACTGCAAGAAATATTCAATTATAAACAAAACTTGCTCTTATGTCTTAGACTGAAGAAATAGGGGGAGATAAACATTCATATCTGCAGTGGTAGATATTTCTGCCTAAGTAACAGTATGTGCTTGAGAAGGTGAATGGGGAATAATAAATGATTCTCAAAACGAGC
>JADBJO010000028.1:1031845-1051845 GCA_016801955.1 Conus betulinus | reverse complement strand
GACTGGTGGCAAAGCCATGAACGCCCACCATACCACAATCTACCTCCTAAAACAGCGCTTGACTGTCACCCAGTCAGTTTCTGATCGTCCTCGACCAGGCGCACCTCGAGTGATGACTCAAGAGATAAGATCGAGCCATTCGCCTTTCCCACCTCAGGAACCGATTCCCGACTGCTGCTGCCACCACTAGAGCAACTTTGGGGGAGCGTAGGCGACACATCAGCAGCCGCACTGTCAGACGACGCCCGTCACACGCAAGAATAAAGTGTCACAGGCCCTACGTTGGCCCTGTATTGACTCACAGACACAGGCAGGCACAGCGCCACTGGGCAGCAAATGGTGCATTCCTGGGAAGACGCGCGTGGAGGAATGTCATCTTCTCGGACGAGTCACGTTTTTGCATGAGCCACACTGATGGGATAATCAGAATTTGCAGGAGACGAGGAGAACGGTATCATGACCCTTGTGTTAGGCAGCTCGACCGGTTTCAGCGGCCCTTCAGCGATGGTGTGGGGTGCCATCAATGCCAACTTTAGATCCCAGCTCGTGGTGATCGATGGCAACATCACGGCACTGCGTTACGTGAACCACGTTCTCCAGCCTGTCCTGCTTCCACTCCTGGATCACCATGGTGGACAACGCAGATTTGTGTTCCAGCATGATAATGCTACACCTCACAGTGCCCAGATGACCCATCAGTTTCTGCAGCTAAGTGGAGTGGAGGTGATGCCCTGGCCATCCCTGTGACCTGACATGAACCGCATTGAGCACCTTTGGGACGCGCTCGGCATGAGAGTGTAGCAGCATCAGCCGAGGCCCCAGACGAGAGGTGAACTGATCGCCGTTCTTCAGCATCACTGGGTCAACATCCAGTGGGTGCAGATCCGACGTCTCATGCAGTCCATGCCTCAGCGTCTTCGAGCGTGTTTAGCTGCCAATGGTGGATACACCAGATATTGACAGCATCATCTCTTTTGAAAGATGGTGTATGCTGTGCAATACCATGTTTGACAGTTGTTTATGACTTTGATTCAGGTCGTTTTTTTCTGTTCACACACGCCCTTTCAATCACACGCAGATTTGGTTTTGCTTAAGTTGTTACCAAGTTTCCATTTAAATAACTGACAAATGAGATTTCTGTGCATGATTTGTTTTACGTTTGTGCGGAATTTCTGCCTCTCAGTATATTACGTCAGAAGCCTTTACAAGGTCAACAGACAGTGCCCCACAAAATGAATTTTATTAATGTTTGTGTGCTAGTGACTTACTAGGTCTGTTAAAACAGTATGCCATGAACGATTTCTTTTTAAGATTTAAACCAGGCTGAGTTCTATTTAGTAGATGATATAACTCAAGAAGATCATAAATGGTTCATTCATGTCTTTTCCATGGGTTTGGATAATACCAGCAAGACAGATACCGGTCTGTAATTCGTTCTTCAGAACTGTCACCAGATTTATAGATGGGAATGACTTTTGCAACTTTTCAATGCACAATTTATAGACATATTCAGCAATTGTAGAACTTTACCCATTACTTCCATCGTGACGACGACTTCTTGTTTTGAATAAATGAGAGAGAGAGAGAGAGAGAGAGAGAGAGAGAGAGAGAGAGAGAGACAGACAGACAGACAGACAGACAGACAGACAGGCAAGCAGGCAGGCAGGCAGGCAGACAGACGGACAGCAGACAGGGGGCGGGGGGGGGGGGGGGGGGGGGGGGGAAGAGAGAGAGAGAGACAGAGAGACAGACAGACAGACAGACAGACAGAGAGACAGAGAGTCTACAGACAGACAGGGCAGACACAGACAGTCAAACAGACGGATAGACAGGCAGACAGGGAGAAGAATCACATCACGTACGCACGTCAACTCTAAACACTCACCTCTGCTTTAATCATCTCTTACAAACCACCCCCTGTCATTGTAAAACTGACGCACACCTGTTCAAACAATCCTGCGCGCCAGCAGGAACCCATCGGTGAGCTGTCAACTTGGTGCCGGTTGAGCAAGGCAAATCACACACCCTGTTCTTCTTTGGTTCCAGACTTGGGGACGGCTAGCCTGAAGCGACGCAAGCGATCTAACAGCAACAACAACGGACAGCATGACATCTGCATCGTGGTAGACACGCACTGTGTCATCCATGTGATTCCCTGTGACCACATTTCGATTGATTCCAACTGGTAATGCAGTCAGGTTGATGTGACTCGGCTTTTCCTACTACCGATTAATACACCATGGTGGAAAAGTAGTAAATAGATTGAAACAAATACTCTGTGTCTGCGTGTGTAGTGTGTTCACAAGTATGTGTGCGACAGATGTTACTGAGAAAAAAAGATGTGTGTTTTCTGAAAAGGGTAGTGTTTCATATGAATACAAGCAAAACCACATAATGACAAGTAATTCGTCTGAAAAAAAGTGTTTCTTCGGAGTGGGGGAGAGTCGCATATGAATACAAGCAAAACAACATAATGACAAGAGGGCAGGAGGTAGTAGGAAACGCACGCGTGCGCGCGCGCGCGCGCGCACACACACACACACACACACACATGTGCGCGCGCACACACACACACACACACACACACATGTGCGCGCGTGTACTCACATAAGACATACTAAACAGAATAACATGTGCATTTCAAATACAAAACACTTTCTAAATAGTCAGAGTCACACATAAGCAAAGACGGGGGTGGTGGTTGGTGGTGGATTTATGGCGGAGTACGCAAGTATTGGCACGTAAGATGGTTGAAATAATGGTGTTTGAATATTGCTATGCATGGGTGTTGTTTGGTTGATTCAGGGACCGAGTTCCATTGACAGGAACCTGAATATGTTAAACTGGATTTGAATAAGTCAATTCTAGGAACAGGGACATGAAGTTTGGGCAGAGTCTTTAAGGAATTAATTGAGAATCTGTGATCTAATGTTGAGGGTGCCTTCCCAGAAACAATCTTTTGCATTATGATCTCTTTCTCTTTATTGTACTCTAATCTCAGACTTAAGGGGAGAACTTGAATCTTTTTATAGTCCGAGTCCAGAAGACTACTGCTTTTTAGGAAGACTAATTTGAGTGCTCGCTTGTAGAGGCTTAACAATGGTTTGAGGGTGTTAGCGCTAGCAGAATCCCATTGTCACACTGTCATTTTTGCACACACGCATTCATGACAGCATTTACTCCATACGCACACGCAATCTCTCCAATCAACCAAAAGGCGCACTATGAAATGTTTTTTTTCTTCCCCCTCTCTCCTTCGGGGGAAACACTTTACTAATGAATCGAACAATAAACAGATTCTAAACATGTATCTCTCTTTCTCTTCACACTGAGAGATAATCAGGTTACAAATTGAAATCAATAAATCCTTACAAAATTCCTCCTTCTTGCCGAAGAAAGAATACTCACAACCTTAAAAAATATAAAGTCATGGCCTTCACATAACACTGGCCCAAGATCCAGACCAGGATAATAAAAATTTCCTTTAATCATGATGCCATACCTGTATCAGAGATAAGACTCGCTTCATACTGTCATGATGCTCTGTCTGCATCAGAAAACGTTCTGTCTTCTTGAATTCTCCTGTCACTGGGGAAATGATGAGATCCAACTCCTCTACCTGGAGTCTTTAAATTGCTGGGGCTGAACTACCAGTGTGTTCTCCACACCATGGCCATCGTTAACCACCCTTCTCAGAGGAGGAACAGCTGACGGGTTGAAGAGTGAAGGGTGAAGGGCTGAAACACGAATAAGGTTCGTGTAAGTAACCTGCTTCCCAATTCAACATATGAATTCTTTCTTTCTCTTTTCTTTAGGTTTTCCCCTGTAGCTTTCCCCAACTATCTATGGCTCACCTGGTAATGACTGGTCAGCGGTGAGGACCCCTTGACCAACGTCCTGACAGGTTCGAGTCTTTAGGCCATCTGCTGGGCTAAAACTGATTCTTTCCTCCCTCCTCCTAGTGAGTGCATACTCAGTGTTCAAAACACATGACCAGCACTTTACCAGCCCTTATTAAACTATCTCTCGGTGGTCACTTTCACCCAATGACTACCATTGTTCATCTGACTGAACAATCCTCACAATTATTGGAGACGCCTGCGACACCAGTCACGCCACACGAATATTCTTCTTTTTTAGTTGTGGCATGGGAGAAATGATTCATATCACTAAACTACATGTGATCGAGCGTCACATGCCTTGATATGAGGCTACGTCACATGACACCCATAGAGTAGATCCACAGTCTATGTATGATTGGATATGAGACTGGAAAAAGAGCTTGCGTGAATGCAGGTCAAGGAAGCGTTCGATTCTGGAGAGTTGTTAAACTTACTGTGAATTTTTTTCTACACAGTGAGGTTTTGTGAGCTTGCCAAGTAATATTGTTATCAGATGTTATTCGTAGCACTTTGAGGAATGTACCTGTTCAACCGGTTTCATTTTTAAGATATATATGAGGAAACTTAATAGTGAGATTTTGTCTTTTTTGCCTAGTTGTGATAAGCATGGATTTAATTTTTTTTAGGGTGAAGTGACATGTGATTTAATTCAGTCCATTTTACGAGGTCATTTGCACTTTCTTGTAAAGTTTGCAAGAACAGTAACATCAGAATGATTTGTGTGTATTGTTGTATCATCAGCAAAGAGTTCACAGGTGGATGTGATATGGAGAGGTAGATCATTGATGTAAATGGTGAACAGTAAGGTACACAGGATAGAGCCTTGTGGGACGACATAGGAAAGTGTTTGAAATGAAGAGAAAGTTGTATTAATTTTCACACATTGTTGCCTATTTGTGAGATATGAGTCAAAATGTGTAGAGTTTTTGTGGATAAGCCATACAACTTTAATTTTCTAAGAAGAAGGTTATGATCTATCACATTAAATGCTTTTTTGAAATCAATAAATAGGAACACCACAATATCTGTTGTTGTCAATGCTATTTAGTTAATTGGAGAGAGAGAGAGAGAGAGAGAGAGAGAGAGAGAGAGAGAGAGAGAGAGAGCTCAGAACTAAGAATTGTGGAAAAACAATTATTCTGTCTGTCGATCTGTTTCTGTCTCTGTCCGTCTGTCTGTCTGTCTGTCTCTCTCCGTCTCTTGAGAAAAAACAGACAGAGTGTATGTGTGTGTGTGTGTGTGTGTGTGTGTGTGTGTGTGTGTGTGTGTGTGTGAGAGAGAGAGAGAGAGAGAGAGAGAGAGAGAGAGAAAATAAAGAGAAACTGAACGTGTGACTGGGCGCAGAAACGGTGTGTGTTGGTAAATGGGGGTGAGGAGTGGGACGTGGGGGATGGGGTTTTTGTGGCAGCATGTGCATGTACTTTTGTGTACATACGCGTTCCTACATAAAGCGCTATTCGACTGACACTTCACAACAGCTGCTGAGAAAAAAAAACGCGACTTTCCCCCACCCACCCCAACCCACCCACTCTCCCCCTTTCGGCTGGCAAAACAGTTAACCCCAGACGTTCTTTGAGAGACCCTTGGAGGGGGGCGGGGGGAGAGAGAGTAGAGAGAGAGAGAGAGAGAGAGAGAGAGAGAGAGAGAGAGAGAGAGAGAGAGAGGGGGGGGGGGGGGGGGGGGGGAGAGAAAGGAAAGAAAAGAAAATTTGTCGAAGTATTTCTGTGATACTGGCCAAATGTTGGGAGAGGACCCCTCCCCTCTTCGATCCCTTTAAAAAAAATTGGGGAAAGGAGATCCCCCCTCCCCCTGCTTCTACATACAAACTGTTAGGAGAGGGAATAATAGTGAAACGAACGCTTATTGATTTAGTCGAGCGAAATGATTTATGACGGTGAATATGTGTGCCTGTGTGAGGCACTTGTTTTTGTTGTGCTGTATAGGTCCTAGTTGCTATTGTTTTAGACTGGTGTCTACATATTTGCTATTCTTTCTAGACTGGTGTCTACATCTTTGTTGCAATTCTTTCTAGACTGGTGTCTACATATTTGTTGCTATTCTGTCTAGACTGGTGTCTACATATTTGTTGCTATTCTTTGTAGACTGGTGTCTACGTCTGTGTTGCTATTCCCTCTATACTGGTGTCTACATCTTTTGTTGTTATTCTTTCTAGACTGGTGTCTACATCCTTGTTGCTATTCTTTTCAGATTGATGTCTAGATCTTTGTTGCTATTCTTTTTTGACTGCTGTGTACGGTGTTGTTGCTATTCTTTTTAGACTGCTGTCCAAGTTTGTTGCTGTTCTTTTTAGACTGCTGTCTAGGTCTTTGTTGCTATTCTTTTTAGACTGCTGTGTAGGGTGTTGTTGCTGTTCTTTTTAGACTGCCATCTAGGTCTTTGTTGCTGTTGTGTTTTAGGCTGCTGTCTAGGTCTTTGTTGCTGTTCTTTTGAGACTGCTGTCTAGGTTTTTTGTTGCTGTTCTTTTTTAGACTGCTGTCTAGGTCTTTGTTGCTGTTCTTTTGAGACTGCTGTCTAGGTCTTTGTTGCTGTTCTTTTTAGACTGTTGTCTAGGGTGTTGTTGCTATTCTTTTAAGACTGCCGTCTGGGTCTTTGTTGCAGTTGTTTTTAGACTGCTGTCTAGGTCTTTGTTGCTATTCTTTTGAGACTGCTGTCTAGGTCTTTGCTTCTGTTCTTTTTTGACTGCTGTCTATGGTGCTGTTGCTATTTTTTTGAGACTGTTGTCTAAGGTGTTGTTGTTGTTCTTTTGAGACTGCTGTCTAGGTCTTTGTTGCTGATCTTTTTAGACTGCTGTCTAGGTCTTTGTTGCCGTTCTTTTTAGACTGTTGTCTAGGGCGTTGTTGCTGTTCTTTCTGGACTGCTGTGTAGTCTTTCTTTGTGTTTGTTCTAGATTGGTGTGCAGGTATTTGTTGCTATTCTTTCTAGACTGGCATCTAGTTCTTTGTAAGGTATCGACTCAGACATAGTCTAAACATCAGTGTGTTGTTGGTCTACTTTCTTACTTCCGCACAATGCCATCTTCCGGGCCACAAGGACTCCGTCGTCATTCCGATGGTGGGTCCGGTGCCGCGTGAGGCCTACTCGAAGACAGAACACGCCAGCTGTGGCCAAAACTACACTGTGCCTACTCTGGCGGCCCAATCCTACGGCCGTGAGGACATAAAGCCCAACACTCCAAGTGGAGGCGCCAGTCATACCTGATGGAAAGTGGCATCACCAGCAGAAGGCGCCTTGGTGGCATAGGCATAGGGTGGCACAAGCCTATCTTCTCCACATCCGCAGGACGACGGGTCTAGCCTGTGTCGCTGGGGGACGCCTCTTTGAGGCTGTGGGACAGTTCAACGATCAGGTGCTGCTTTTCTGTGACTGCACCGCGGTTTGCACGACCAGCAGCGCCCTCCTCTTGAGGAAAGGAGTGGTGGGGACCCGCCCTCCACGGGGGCAGTGTAAATGGTGGATCTTTCCAGCGGCTTGGCGACCACTGTCCTGCTTCTGTGTCCCGAGAAGGCCTCATACAGTACAGGACCGTCGCTGTTTAGCACGAAGACGGCCGCCCGGAGTCCCGAAGACGGCTTTGGAGAGAGGGCAATAAGGCAAGGCATCATCGTCACCCAGACACCTGTATGGGGTGACTGTCAGCGAAAAACGCAACAGACAGGGGTCTAGCCCGCGTAACATGGAGACAGGAGGAGTTTCATGATATCCAAAATCACATCTTACCCATATGCTAGATGCGTTTTTAAAAAGTGGTGTGGTGGGAATTCAGATATGATGCGCAAAATTACCCCTTACCCCTCTCAACCCTTCTCGCAAGCATGTGTTTAAAAGTGGCCGGAGGGTGGGCGTGGGGTCTGAAGATCTAATCTGTTTCCGTTTCAGTTCCCAAGTGGTTGAAATTGTTCACGACTCTTTCAAGGTCCTGATCCATGCGGCAGGAAAAGGGCAAGTCGTCCTCCCCCCTGATCGTTAGCAACTATTCAACGATGTCAGGAGATTTCGTTGTTTTGTCCAGACTGAATTCGAGACGGCCATTTTTGTCCCTCTGCACTTGGTCTCCATCCGGACTTTAAAGTTCATCATGAGAAGGTCATGGTCGGTGCCAAGGGTCAGCTCTTGGAAATGTCCTTGCTTTAGTCCTATTGATGCCAGACTTGTTTTTTTTTTTTCCCCCCTAAACTTACAGGATAAAGTCTGTAAGACTGTGACATCGACCGTTCAGGGAATGCCACGTTCGTCGTTGGGATGCTTATCTCACCAAGAGTATAAGCATGAACGAAGTCATCACCATAGGCCAATTCCGTTAGGCATTCCCACTGGTAGTCTTTTTTACACTAGCAGCCCCAGAGAATCTTCCAGCATTCTTGTGCATAATTCCTATCTCGGCATTCCAGTCACCCTGAACGATGAGGATGGCTTTTTTTTCATTCTTTCCTTTTTTTCCCCTCTTTTATTTTATTTTATTTATTTATTTTTTTTTTTGCTATCCCATCTTCCGTGCTACCTGAGCAGCACTGCACCCAAGCCGCTCATTCCAGTCTACAGCCACAGCCACAGCCCGGCCCATCCCCACACAGGTCATAAGGCAACCCACCAGAGGAGACACAGCACCGCTGCCGAGTCAGTTCCATGGTGTTCTGTGGCGCCTGTTCTGATCCAACATACGCAGGACACCACTTAACCTCCTACTGACGACAATGATTCCTTAGTCGCGGAGCCGACGCGGTGAGCTCTCCCTCCGGAGAGCACCACCACGTCCGTCCATTGACAGTGCCCATGAACTTGCCGATACCGGTGACCCAGCCAGGATCAAACTAAGACCACAGACCCGGACAGGACATCGAAAATGAGGTCACCGTGACAGCAGGGCATGGAGGGCCACAGAATTTGATACTTTTTTGATGCTGGTTGATGAGGATGCCGATGCTGATGCTGATGCTACGGATTTCCATTCAAATCTGAGACTGATGTACTCTACGTTTACTTTCATAAGATATCCTGGCGTCAACCAGGCCTGAGAGATACAGACACATGCATTGTTGGTCAGTAAATTTCAGTAACACTCTCAGAGACGCATCTGTTTTGTGAAAGAAACTGGACTGTGTGGTCCCAGTCTTCCCAACTGAGCCCATAGCAAACTCACCTTTGGGAAGGAGCAGTTGGGGCAGAAATATTCCACAAATCAATGGCTCTGACAGGAATCGAACTAACAACCCCAGCTGGGAGCCCACGATGCTGACCACTTCACCTCGGTGGCTGAGGAGGATGTTTCTCTCGTTCACCTTTGTGGTGAGCATTTAGAGCTGAGTGTAGAATCCTTTAATCTGGTGTTTCTCATCGACTGATATGGCATCGTATGTTTACAACGCCGGGATGCGATGTTGAATGGTTTTTTGCTCACTGGCAGACAGTCATGATCTGAATAATAATGAAAAATGATATAAAAACTGATGCTAATATGTACTAAGAGCGCTACTACACTCTTACTGCTGCTGCTGCTGCTGCTGCTGCTGCCACTACTATCACTGATTTCTTGTCAAGGTTAACATTTCATAGAATCGACATTAGGAGACAGGTAGAATTTGTTTACTGACCCTGTCTGAAGAGGCTAAGAAGCACCGAGTTTTTCGGTATGGCAAAAAAAAAAAAAAAAAAAAAAAAAAAGAATAAAAGAAAAAACAATACGGGAGGGGGAAGGGGATGGGGGCACTGAACCCGCACGAAATCGTAATGTACACAAAAGAATTATATCATGATAGCAGGTTGGCGATAAGTCTTCACAAAAGCTCTGACGCAAGAATATTGTTTCTCTCCCCCATCTCTCTCCCTCTCATTCTTCTTCTTTCTGTCTACCTGTCCACCTGTTTGTGTCTCTGTCTCTGTCTAGCTGTCTGAGTCTGTCTGTCCGTCTCTCTCATTCTTCTTCCTTTTCTTCTTGTCCATTTGTTTTGTGTCTGTCTCTGTCTAGTTGTTTGTCTATCCGAATCTACTGTCTATCTGACTGTCTATCTGTCTGTCTTTCTCCCCCCCCCCCCCCCCCCCCCCCCCCATTCCCTCTCTCTCGTTTTCTCTCTGTTCTCCATCGCAGCTTTGTCTTATATGGGAACGACGTGATGCACATCTGACGGTCGTCTTTCTTTGTTCCTTCTCCGTGTCACGTTCTGCTCCCACCTCCTACATTGCACACACAAAATACTCTCCGTCTCTCTCAACACACACACACACACACACACACACACACACACCGGTCCACCCGCCTACACGTGCGCGCGTGCGTGTACGTCCAGTCCCACCTGCAAACCGTCACTTACAGGCTGCACACCAAAAACTGATGCGCCAAGGCCTTGTTTAAGGACTCGAGTATTTACAGACTGGCACAATTAGATTGTTTTGAGAATTTTCATTACGTCTCAAAGTTGATTTACCTTCTTTCTTCCGTTTGCTCATCAAGATATATGCCAGGTGGTTCCAAGCAGAAGGAATGGGACTATTTGGGGGAACCACTTGGCGCAAAAATAGGGTCACAGATGAGTGAGAAGGCCTGAAATGTGACTTCAGCTAAGGAAAAGGTCATGTATTGGATGAATCTGAATTATCTCACCGGTGGAAAAGAAAAAAGTGAAATGGTTGGTGGAGGTTGTTCTTTTGATCAGCCATCAGTTTAATATAAAATTCTGGCTGAAGCTGAAGCTAGGCCTCAAAACGCTTACATGGATTATATAGTGACTTAGAGCAAAATTCTAATTGTGGCGTGTGGCCACACCCTACACTGCACGACGGTGGCCACTCCATGGAAATCTGTGAGCCAATCAAACACCGCCACACAACAACACACCACGTCATTTGTCCACATGTCCCCACGTACCCAGCCTCGTTCTGGTCTGTCACGAGTATTCCTGTAAAAAGACGAGGCACGGACGCTCATTCATTCGACAGTCTGTGTTCCCAGATAGGAAGACCCCGTGGCCAGCACCCTGCATCAAGGACAGCAACTCTCTGCATTCACCACGGTTGTACGGTCACTGTCTGCAGACTTCAAGCCAGTCAGGAAGACAACATCAGCACAGGAATCGTTAACAGGGTGTGTCGTAACAACTTAAGGTCAGAGGACTATGCTTTCAAACGACCCTTTTTTTTCTTTTAATCCTTTTTTACCCGAAGATTGCGTGAGACAACTCGACAAAAGGGATTTTTTTTTTTTTATCATGATTGAATTATTATTAGTAGTAGTTCATGATTTATGTTTTTCACGACGGGTTTGACAGCAGATTCAGAATAGACGAGTTGACTTTGAAAAGAGACCCCCCCCCCCCCCCCCCCCCCCCCCCCCCCCCCCCCCCCCCCCCCCCCCCCCCCTTTTTTTTTTAACATGGAGGCGGCATTTTTAGTCTGTTCCTGAGGCGTTTGTTGATGGGTTCAGCTGGGATGACTTGGAAAAAGACTAGTTTTTTGATGGAGCGGTTTTGTCCCCAAGAAGATGCTTGGGTTCTTTCAGAGCAACCCCTCCCCCAGCTTCTGGAAGTTCCGTGCCTTTCACATCCTCTTTTCCGCCACCTCTCTCTCTCTCTTAGTCTTGTCATTTAATTATTTGTTTATTTTCTTTTTGCCTTTGTTCACTGTTGCCGGCCATTGTTCTGCCTTTGTGGGCCTGTGATAGTTCTGGAAACTCGTATAACATTGTTTTTCATACAGCAGTCTATGACATGCCAGCTTTGTTCGTGATTATCTAGCTGTTAGGTGGTGATACTTGTCAACACTGGTTTCTGTGACGCTCAAGTATCTTTGATTTGTGTTGAACACTTCCTCCTTTTAAAACTGGGAGTATCGACCTAAGGAGACTGCCTGACGCCCCCACAGCACTGTCTAAAGCTAAAAGCATAAAGATATCAACAGTAAAGCCAACGTGTCACGTCCACATATAAAAAAGAGTTCGTTTCTTTGTTTTTTTTTCAGAATAGAGAGGGTTTCTTTCCCCATGGTTTGACTCGTTTTATGGTGTACCCTTTTTTTTTCTTGTGTTAATTTAACACTCCTGAAAGGCTCTGTGATATTGGCTAGGCTGAAATGATTATAACTTAAAAGCTTTTTCATGAGCTTAGTTGTGTTATTATCCTATATCCAAGACTGAAAAGTATGCTGATCTGGCAAACAGCCTGAGGAGAGAAGGCTATCAGGTCAAAGTCCTCACTGCAGAAATTGGAGCCAGGGGGTTTGTAGGAACGTCTGCTTACAGCAGCCTCATGGAACAGCTCTCAGTTGCAGGGAGGGAAAAAACCAGAGCCCTGAAAGCAATGGCAGAAGCAGCAGAGAGGTGTTCAAGCTGGATCTGGTCAAGGAGGAACAAAAGTGAACTTCATAAGGCTTAACTTTCCTACAAATATCAGGTGTCCCAGTAGCTCAGTGGTTAGTGCGCGAGTCATTTAGTGGAAAATGAGCATGTCCAGAGGGGCATGGGTTCGAATCCCAGCCGTGGCTCGTCCCAAGATGGGGAAATAAAAGGGGCAGCAGAGGGACATCCGGAGTCATGAACCGGGTATGGCCCAACCCCCCCAGAGCGTCAGGAGATAAGGGCCGAAACACTTGCTTGAAGGGAGCTTCTCTTCTGAGGACTCTCTGCTGCCACGCTCTCCACGAGTTTCTTTCTACTACTACTACTATGGTTTGACTTCACATAAAGGTTCCTTGTAGCGTTTGGGGATCTGGGGGCCTGTCTTCCACGTGTTTTCTTTCCAGTCAACAACAGCTGTTAGGGGAGTTCTCCTACTACCTGCACTGCGCAGCTTCTGTCATGGTGATCACGACTTGCAGCATAATGTCTTTTTTGTTTGTTTTGTTTTTTTCTGACCGTTCTCTTTGTGAATAGAGGACCAGTTGAATCGCTAAGAACTAGATTTTGAGGCACCGATATAAAAAAAATAGTCACTGAACTTGTCATTGTGTGAATGATCGACCGTGTTTTAACACACACACACACACACACACACACACACACACACACACACACACATACATACATACATACACGCGCGCGCGCGCACGCATTTCTCAGACAGTTGCGGTGCCTATTTAAAAAAACAACGTAATGTGTGTTTGTTTTTTTTTTTTTTCAACAAAGTGATCGAGTTTTTTAGCCTCCTAATTCTCTGCATGGGTTATTTCACAGTAGTTTCATGCTGTATCGCCATATACCTACTGTGCTCTACACAGTCGTTATTTTATTGTTTGTCTCCTTTTTTTCAACAGCATTGATCAATTTCATCCCGCAGACAACAAATAGTACGTATGCTAACCGACTGATTTCAGACAGTGTTGAAAAAAAGTATATTTTCAAATTTAACAATGCTATTAAATTATACATTAAACTGTGATCAGCACAAAAATCGTATATAAATTAGATTAATCCTTTATGACAAAAAATTTATACCCCGTTACGCGCGAAAACTTTACTAATCAGTTAGTTTTTTGAGAAAAACACTTACTAGTGAAATAATTTTTTTTAAGACTAAAAAAGGGTAGTCACATACTTGCGTCACAAATTGATGTAATTTGCCCAAAAGGACATGATGGTTTCGACACAACATTTCTCTATTATTCAACATCTGAATACACAGAAATGTCTCGTGCAATGACCAAGCAATGTTGATTGAAGAAAACAAGACGCTCCTCAAGACTAGTTCTTTGACGTTTTACAATTTGTAAGATTTAGCATTTACCAGTGACAATGCCTCCTATATTTTTCTGCTGGCTTATAAAATAGTAAGCCATATACAGACATTGACGTTGCTTTTGTCCTTCGCGGATGAAGATGACCACGACTTCAGCTGTCACTAGGTGGTGGTGTGTGTATGTAGGTAGCTGATCAGGCCAATCCTCGCATTGAATACTCTTTGCAGTGAGGACAGGACAGACTTACAGGCTGTTACAGGCTGAAAGATGGTGCTTGCTCTGTTTCTCTGAAACTGACGTTTTAGCTCCTATGCCTCCACTCCCATCGTTTCAAAGTTTGTATCATTCCGGATTTGACCATGGTGCGCCAGGTTGAGCGATCTTACGCAGCTTCTTCCCAGGAGGCAGAGGCGATGTTACAGCACTTCACTGAGCCCTTCAGTGTGTCTTTGTAGCGCTGATAAATCTTTGATAAGTCTCCAGTGAATGGCAGTGCAGAGCGGTTAATTAACTTCTTCTGTTGACCTGTGACAGGTTTGTGTACGACGACTTCAACTCGGTTGACATTAGGCAGCTGAATGGGCATAATTCATGAACTGTGATGTTATCTACTGTCACCAACAGTTCGTCTGAGGACCTGCATGTCACCAACAGTCCGTCTGAGGACCTGCATGTCACCAACAGTCCGTCTGAGGACTTGCATGTCACACCAACAGTCCATCTGAGGACCTGCATGTCACCAACAGTCCATCTGAAGACCTGCATGTCACCAACAGTCTGAGGACCTGCATGTCACCAACCGTCTGAGGACCTGCATGTCACCAACAGTCTGAGGACCTGCATGTTACCAACAGTCCGTCTGAGGACCTGCATGTCACACCAACAGTCCATCTGAGGACCTGCATGTCACCAAGAGCAGCTTGGTTCCCCTTGGGACCAGGGTGAAGAGAATCCATTAGATTTGAGCGACAACTGTTTTGAAATATTTCAAGCTGACAAAATCTGGAAATAGAACGGGAAAACTGACGTAAACCACACAGCATTCATTTCCATCATCTTTACCCATACAACCAGCCAAAGGTATATCAACAGTTACAATGATCACAATCTGAATGGTGAGACCAGACAAAAGCTGGTGAACTTATTTCGGTTGGCGACCCCCCCCCCCCCCCCCCCCCCCCCCCAAACACACAACACACACACATGCAAAACTCGCACACACACTTAAACAAACATATACACATGCGCGCGTGCACGCGCGCGCACACACACACAAACACTTAACACTACCACACTTAAGGGAGAGAGACAGAAATGTACCAGACACAACAACCAGGAACAAACCAGGACACACACACACACACACACACACACACACACACTGATCGATTTCTGGGTTATTTCACTGACAGGGTCCTGAATCCGAGTCATCTTCAGCATCATCCTTGCAGTGTCACCTGACCCCAGTGGTGTCGGAGAGGAAAAAGCCAGGTCAACGACCACCGCACTTCCTGGAACCTCCCTGTCGAGTTCCGCTCACACCCCACACCTCACCTCCACCAAACTCCAGCCCACCACCCCCGCCCAGTCCACCACCACCACCTCCTCCTCCACACACCAACCACCCTCCACTCACCGGCACTCGGTACAACCTCCCTCCCTCCCTCTCCTCCTCCTCTTTGCTGAACGCCTCACGCTGATCGGACAGCCATGCTCCGCAATCTCGCTCTCTACGTCATCCTCGTCCTAACGATGTCATTGGTCACTGACGTCATCGTCGTCACGGCTAATGACTGTTCACAGTATAGTAACTGCACAACCAGTCAAAATGCTGATGAGAGCAAGTTGAATGAAGTCTGTGAGGCATGCGGTAATCAATATGGTGGCTCGATGGAGTACTGCTGTCGCAATAGAGGACGTGTCTTTCGGTGTTGCTATCGGGCTGTATACGAGTAGTCCAATACTTCCTAAGAGGGGAGTCGATTGCCAGAATGCGTTAAGAATAATAAGAACTTACATTTTTACGCATAAGCAAGGAAAATAAATGGTTTATAAGTCTAAACGTTTTCTTTAATTCATAATGATTAGAACTTACATTTTTACGCATAAGAAAGGAAAGTTAATGGTTTATACGTTTAAACGTTTTCTTTAATTAATAAAAAATATTAGAACTTACATTTCTACGCATAAGCAAGGAAAGTTAATGGGTTATAAGTTTAAACTTATCTTTAATTCGTAAGAATGATAGGAACATACATTTTTACGCTTAACCAAGGAAAGTTAGTGGTTTATAAGTTTAAAACGTTTTCTTTAATTCATAAGAATGATAAGACCTTACATTTTCATGCAAAAGCAAGGAAAGTTAGTAGCTTATAAGTTTAAACTTTTTCTTAAATTCATAAGAATATTTAGAATGTGTATTTCTATGCATAAGCAAGGAAAGTACTGATGTATCAGTTTAAACTTTTTCTTTGATTCACTAAAACAGAAAAAAAACATTCGGTCAGTTTTTCTCCCAGGAAGTGAAGATGAGATGTGGCCAAAATACAATTATAGAAAGGGCATCTTCACTGAAATGTCGAACTATAAACTGTAATTATCATAGAATTTTTGTTGTCGTTTTCTAGAATGCAGCAATGTTTCCTTGATTATGATCATTAGCATCCATTAAATCTATCAACATCGATGGTATGTATTCTGCTACACTTATGTAACAAAATGTGCTGAAAGATGGTTATATTTCAGACTTTGGAGAAAAGTCAGCCAATACAGACTTTTTAATATCTCTAATGGTCATATTAGTAACACGAACAACCAGATTACCGAAATGATGGCCGCTTTTTGTTTAACCAATCACAAACTTGCAACACACGACACAAGAAGCATGTTCAAAAACATCCGTTATTTCATTTCTTTTTTTTTTCCTACAAAAATAAGAGAAAAATCTGTATTATCTCCCATGACACAATCATTTTGACAAAATGGAACAGAGTAAAATGAACTTGTTAATGCTTCTTCTTTTTGTTGAGTTTGTTATTGCCGAGCTTAAAGGTTTATGCTTCACTGAATTTCAGCAGATTCAGTTTTCTGAAAATGTCATCGTCCGCAATAAAACAGAGTTTCCACACATGGACGAGTCTGACAATCGTGTTTCGTAAGTGCAGATGCAACGATGCTTTAGTCCTATTCATTAAGGGTGTCGGGCATTTCTGTAGCGCTTGGTTCTAGACAACTCTCATCACCAGCTTTCTGACATGGGGTAAAACGCCCTCACCTGACTGTGACAAAGAGCCAAGGGTGGGCCCTTCCCCCACATGTAGGGCCCCTTTAACCCTGAGAAAGAGAGAGAGAGAGGGGGGGGGGGGGGGCGAGAGAGAGAGAGAGAGAGAGAGAGAGAGAGAGAGAGAGAGAGAGAGAGAGAGAGCACGCGCGCGCGCGAGAGAGAAAAAACAACGTTTGAGTATGCATTTGTATGCGTGCGTGCGTGCGTGTGTGTGTGTGTGTGTGTGTGTGTGTGTTGAGAGAGAGAGAGAGAGAGAGAGAGAGAGAGAGAGAGAGAGAGAGTTTGAGTGTGTACTGTGTGATTCTGTGTGTAAGTGAGAGAGTAGAGAAAAAAGAGGAGAGAGAGAGAGAGAGAGAATAGAAAAGGGGAGAGAGAGAGAGAGAGAGAGAGAGAGAGAGAGAGAGAGAGAGAGAGAGAGAGAGTTCTTGCACATGATCGGAATGCAAATAGAGCCAAATTCAAGTATTCAAATACAAATACCAATAATTTTCACAGCAGATACAGGGAAATCTCCCTGTCTGTCTGTCTGTCTCTCTCTCTCTCTCTCTCTATATATATATATATATGTTTCCTCTCTTTTCTTTGTCTCATCCTTTTCTTCTTCTTCTTCTCTCTCTCTCTCTATCTGTTTTCTCTCTCTCTATCTGTCTGTCTGTCTGTCTGTCTCTCTCTCTCTGTCTTTCTATCTGCCCGTCTGTGTCTGTCTGTCTCTCCCTCTCTCTCTCTCTGCCTGTCTGTTTTTCTGTCTCTGTCTGTCTGTCTGTCTGTCTCTTTCTGTGTCTGTCTGTCTGTCTCTCTCAGCGGATAAGCATACACGTCCACCCACAGACACATGCGCACCCGCTCACTGTCCCACGAAACGCTTGTCACATGCTCACAAGACTACACGACAGTGACCACGCCCAAGAAGTCTGCGAGTGTCAAACACATCACGCTCCCTTCACTTGTCCACCCTCGCTTTCCACCGGCCTCGTTCTCATCTCTCATGTGAGATGAAGCTCATTCGTTCTTCTCCGGTACAACGACACAGACGCAGATGTTCGTTTAACAGGCTGCACACCAACAATGAATGAGACAAGGCCTTGCTTAAGGAGTCGAGTATATACAGACTGGTGCAGTTAGATTGTTTTGAAACTTTTCATTGTGTCTGAAAGTTGCTTCTCCTCATTTTCATTCATATGGCCATCAAGGTACAAGGCAGGTGGTTTTAAGCAGACAGGTTAAAATCAAGGGAATGGGATTATTTTGTGGAAACCACCTGGCGCAAAGATAGGATCACGGGTGAGTGCAAAGGCCTGAAACGTAGGTCAAGTAACGGGAAGGTCATATTTTTGAAGATTGTTCGTGATTTCATAGTAGAAATCCTCTAAAACAACCGAAATAATTGTTGGGGGGTTGTTCTTTTGATCAAAAATCAGTTTAACATTAAATGCTGGCTCAAATTTATGATGGCCTCAAAACGGTTACATTGATTACATAGTGTTTTAGCGCAAAATCCTGATTGTGGCGTGTGGCCACTGCTGGCATTCCCAGATGGGAAAACCAGTGGTGAAGGCCAGAGTTTACAGTTAAAATGTTGGCCCCAAACACTATATCTCCTCTATTACATCAAAGCTGCGCCCGCCTTTTCTTAGATCAGCCAGTACCGAAACCTATTCATCTCAAAGTCCAGCCTTGACCCATACCGTACCTATCTCTGAGACAAATGTCATGTCCGTTTCCTTTTCTATGCAAGCACGATCCACCTGACCCTTCATTTTCCTGTCGTCTGCAAGACGTTTCACTCCAAGGTACCATCGCCCTACCAATGGCGTAGAAACACAAGAAGTCCACAAATCATGTATCATTCTGCTATTTTTGCTGACATATGTCATTGAACTATTTTACTGACCCCAAATCAATAATGAAATCATTTTTTTCACATTAAAGAAAAAGATTTTTTTTTTTTTGTCACTGAGCTAGGGTCATTTTCATCTGTTCAAACTTTATTGTTACTACTTCACCTTTGCTGTAACCACGAACTTTGACCTGAACCCCTTGCATCAAGGGCGGTAACTCTCAGCATTCGCCGCTGTTCTGCAATCTGGCCCCACGCCACAATTTGATTTTGCTCTAAAATACCATTACACCATGCATGCGTTTTGAGACCTACCATGAATTTGACTCAGCATTTAATGTTAAACTGATTGTTGATCCAATCCCCAAGAACAAATCCCAACCAATTATTTCCCTTGTTTGGGGGGGGGGGGGGGGGGGGGGGGGGGGGGGGGGGGGGGGGATCTTGACCGATGAAACCACAAACAATCTTCAAATACAAGACCTGCCCCGTAGCTGACACACATTTCAGGCCTTTGCACTCACCCGTGACCCTATCTTAGCGCCAGCCTCAAACGCACAAATTAATCCCATTCCCTTGATAGTAATCTGTCTGCTTGGAACCACCAAGCTTATACCTTGATGGCCATATGAAAGAAAATGAGGAGAATCAACTTTCAGACACAACTCAAGTTCTCATGACAATCTGACTGCACCTGTTTATAAATGCTCGACTCCTTACGCAAGGCCTTGGCACATTACTCTGTGGTGCGCAGCCTCTACGAGGCTTCAAGCCAGCCAGGAAGACGCCGTCAGTGCAGGGTTCCCTTCACAGGGTGTGTGTGACCACAGCATCAGGTCGGGGGGGCGCAATTCTTTTTCTCGATTTAAAAAAAAAAAAAATTAAATGGGTCTTTTTCTTAACCACGTCACCAAATTTTTGTATTCAAATATCTGTAAGCAGCTTCTTCACCGGCGTTACTTTCACCTCTCTCTCCCTCATCCCCCCCCCCCCCTCTCTCTCTCTCTCTCTCTGTCACCCCCCTCCTCATTCTTTACTCGCCCCCAGCTCACTGACTCCCTTCCCCAGCCCCACCACTCCCATTTCCATTTGTTACCTCCATGTGTCGTGGCCATTTGTTACCTCCATGTGTCGTGGCCATTTGTTACCTCCATGTGTCGTGGCCATTTGTTACCTCCATGTGTTGTGGCCATTTGTTACCCCCATGTGTTGGTTATGGCCATTTGTTACCTCCATGTGTTGTGGCCATTTGTTACCTCCATGTACTGTGGCATTTGTTACCCCCATGTGTGGGTTA
>JADBJO010000028.1:1014345-1024345 GCA_016801955.1 Conus betulinus | reverse complement strand
TGGGGACAACGTACCACTGCATGTGTGGAGACAACGTACCACTGCAAGTGTGGGGGGGGCAACGTACCACTGCATGTATGGGGACAACACAACACTGCACGTGTGGAGACAACGTACCACTGCATGTGTGGAGACAACGTACCACTGCAAGTGTGGGGGACAACGTACCACTGCATGTGTGAGGACAACGTACCACTGCATGTGTGGGGACAACACAACACTGCACGTGTGCAGACAACGTACCAATGCAAGTGTGGGGACAATGTACCACTGCAAGTGTGGGAACAACGTACCACTGCAAGTGCGGGGACAACGTACCAATGCGAGTGTGGGGACAACGCACCACTGAGAGAGTTGGCACAACGTACCACTGCGAGTGTGGGGACAACGTACCACTGCAAGTGTGGGGACAACGTACCACTGTGAGTGTGGGCACAAACGTACCACTGCGAGTGTGGAGACAACGTACCACTGCACGTGTGGGGATGATGTACCACTGCGAGTGTGGGGGACGACGTACCACTGCATGTGTGGGGACAACGTACCACTGCGAGTGTTGGCACAACGTACAACTGCCAGTGTGGGGACAACGTACCACTGCAAGTGTGGGGACAATGTACCACTGCAATGTGGGGACAACGCACCACAGTGTGGGGGACAATGTACCACTGTGTGGGGACAACATGGCACTTTAAGTGTGGGAACAACATGGCACTTCAGGAGTGGGGACAACATGGCACTTCAAGTGTGGGAACAACATGACACTTCAAGTGTGGGGATAACGTGACACTTCAAGTGTGTGGACAACATGGCACTTCAAGAGTGAGGACAATGTGACACATGAAGTGTGGGGACAACATGGCGCTTCAAGAGTGAGGACAATGTGGGGACAACGTGACACTTTAAGCGTGGAGACAACGTGACACTGCAAGTGTGGGGACAACGTGACACTGCAAGTGTGGGGACAACGTGACACTTTAAGCGTGGGGACAACGTGATATTTTAAGCGTGGAAACAACGTGGCACTTAAGTTTACCTTGTCTACAATTATTTGAATGAAAATCTGAGAGAGAGAGAGAGAGAGAGAGAGAGAGAGAGAGAGAGAGAGAGAGAGAGAGAGAGAGAGAGATATGTGTGGTTGGGTGTATGCGTGTCCCTTCACACACATCCGAATGCAGATAGTTGAATATTTCAAGGATTACGAGTACTGATCACAAACAGCTGTAGGAAAATGACTCTCTCTCTCTCTCTCTCTCTCTCTCTCTCTCTCTCTCTTTCATTTCCCAGGGCTGGGTGGAAAAAAGCATGTACAATCTGTATATCTCATTACCCGAGTAAAATACACATGCACACACACACACACACACACGCACGCACGCACGCACACTCATACACACACAAATGCGCGCGCGCATGTATACACACACTAACACACACATACGCACGCATGCACGCACGCACGCATGCACTCACGACAAATGCACGCGCGCGCGCGCGCGCACACACACACACAAACACGTGGACACCGGGAGCCACACACACACACACACACACACACACACACACACACACACACACACACACACACACGCACGCACACACACACACGCGCGCGCGCGTGCACACACACACACACACACACACACACAAAAAACACACACGCACACAAACACGCGCGCGTATGTACACACACACACACACACACACACACACACACACACACACACACACACACACACACACACAAGCACGCACGCTCGCACACGCACTGTTAAAGAATACATCCTCTTCGCAATCAGAATGCCAAAGTTACAGTTACATGATGATGAAGGTGCCGCTGGTTAACCTGCTGACGTTTCTACTGCTGCTGCTGCGATTTGCTACTCCTACTGCGATGGCTGCTACTACTGTTAATACTACTACCACTGCAGTTATTACTGGTACTACTCCTGCTGTTGCTGCTCCCACTACTGCTACTTCTTCGTGCTACTTGTGCTATTACCACAACTTCTAGTCCTATACTATTACTACAAGTACTTTTACACACACACACACACATATACACACAACACACACACGTATACACACACGCACACAACACACACACACACACACAAACTCTCACTCACACACACACACACACACACACACACACACACACACACACACACACACGCACAACGTGTGCGCGCGCGCACTCTCACGGAATTCGTATGCGCATCGATTACCCTAACCACTCCTCCGATCCCATTCCACACACCGGCACGCGCGCGCACGTACGCACGCATATTCACACTCCCCTCCTTACGGCAGCGGGTTTGCACTCGCGCTCTACACACACACACACACACACACACACACACACACACGCACATCATTCGGTCAAAGATACTCTAGTACTGGGTATTTACCACAACATCAAGAAATAATAAAAAAAAAAAAAAAAAAACTGTGTAAAATCAAACCTTACTTGTTTCTTTCTTGTGTACAAGTTTGGGGGGGAGGGGGGTTACAACAAATTGTGAATGACCAACAACACAAATGGGTCTTCTGTCATACACATTGCTGGCAAGCACCACCACCCTCAAACATACTGAATAGAAACATATTTGCGATAGACTTACCTGACAGCTGGCAGAGGGCCCCAAGAACAGTTACTGTCGACACTGGTTTGCTACACATGCAGATATCAGTTACAAACAGTGAAACGCATCCTACCCGACCTTGTAATTTTCCCCGGTGGAAAGCTGAATATAATCCATTTCAATCTGATGTCATATATGTCAACAACACACCAATGCAAATTCTTGCTTTTATCTTCATGGTGTGCCTACTCACGACTGGGTCACATAATTTCGTAGTGTGTGTGTGTGTGTGTGTTTGTGTGTGTGTGTGTGTGTGTGTGTGTGTGTGTGTGTGTGTGTGTGTGTGTGTGTGTGTGTTTAAATGACATCACCGGGCTCGGCATGGTCCACTGCTCATCTTATTCTATATTAATGATATTATTATTAATAATACTAATTAAGAGAGAGAGAGAGAGAGAGAGAGAGAGAGAGAGAGAGAGAGAGAGAGAGAGAGTCACATACTCTTCTTACATATGCACATATACAGAGGCAGAGACAGCAACACACACACACACACACACACACACACACACACACACACACACACACACACACACACACACACACACACGATCTCTCAACACGACGGCTATATCCAAATATAAAATGGGCACACTTCAACACCATTGCTTTTCTAATCGGGGATTTGGTGCAAATACTCTTTACAGCAGTAAGCCAATACTCCATTACACAACAGTCATCCAACTCCACACAAATCACAAGGCGCTAAACACCAGGTTTTAAAAGTTCATTTCCCCCAGTATCTCCTCTCTCTCTCCCATTTTCATACACAGCATTGGTGGGGTTTATTATTCCGTCTGTTCACAGATCATAGTTCACTTTATATTTCTCCTGGGGTCAGTTCATCACAAATATCGGTACCTTCATTCCTCTTCATCCAATCACGAACGTCTATGGTGGACAGCATACATGTTTCCACCTACCCTTTTCGCTTGGTTTCCCCAGAGCATAACTCTATGGCGATCTCCGACTTCGCCTCTGCACGTTTGGACAGCATACCAACTATCTCTGGCTGTCTCTGGCTGTTCCTTCCGACATCTTTCTGGCAGGGGGGGTATGGCTCCCGTAGCTCACCCGACTCTCCCTCCAGTCACAGCCTCGTCTACTTTGCTACTGCTACCATAACGGCGTAGCTAGAAAACAAAATAAGCTATGATGACTATACTGCCCACAGTTAGCAGCAATCCAACATAAACACTTTTACAAAATAATTTCGATTCCCAATTTCACGATCGAAATGGATAAAATAAAAAACAAAGACTGGAACTTTCATAGTTCCTTAAAATTGTATCAAATACTTACTCTGTCTGAATCATTCCCTAGCAAAATACATGCGTAAGCATGTTACAGACTCATGTCTGTATTAAATGGGCCTGACAGTCGGCGGCCTCTTTTCCATTCTATCAGCGCTGTTGCTCGAATCTCTCTTCACACTCACTTCCAATGTGTTTAGCTTTTTTACCCAATTTTTCTTAACACAGCTCACATTCAAAACAAAGGAAGTGACCTGCCCTTTAAGAACGACAATCCTGCGCCGTTTCCTTTTCACACATTTAACTCCCTTCGCTCGCGCTTAACCACCATCCAAGTACCGTTGGATACTAGTGTACGACTTTGCACAATAATAACATTGAATTCACTCTATAAGACTGACAGCAACACCGTCGTTTTTAAATCTATCAGATATTTCAGTAATGTTTGTAAAGCAATACCTTGTACTTGTGAATAGAGCGCGCTTGATTTAAACGGTTTAAATCGTGAGTTGTGTCCTTTCCAATTATTGTTACCCGAAAATGTCTATACTACGACGACAAAAGATACTCCCACCTTGACTACGCCGGCGGATACAATAACAAGACTCGCAACAGAAGCAACAACTACAACGTCGGGAAACAAGAGCTTTGACATCGCAATAAGGAAGATAAACATAATTCTGAAAAATTGTTTTAATAGTTCACACGCTACCAGACACTGGAACGCTGAAGAAGAAGAAGAAGAAGTTATGATCAGTTTAGTGATGACAGTATTCATATTGTACATCGCAATTTCTCGACTCTGCAAATTTTCTTAACGCGTTGCTGTAAAATCGTGAAGACACGTCATCCACAAAACAGTAACTTTGTAAAATCCCTTAAAAAAATAGTGAATACGCAAAAACCCCCGAGTGAAATAGAAATTGTCCAAAATTACAATAGAGTTTTAGGCATTTCATAAATTTCCTTCTTTTGTGAACTCACTGTAACACACACACACACACACACACACACACACACACACACACACACACACACACACACACACTACACACACACACACACACACACACACACACACACACACACTTTTTTTTCTGTTTGTTAAGCTCAAATCTTTGCCAGGCCATTATTTTTGTTTGTTTGTTTGGGTTTTTTTTTTTGCTGTCCCAACCTCTGCGCTACCTCAGAGGCAGTGCACCCACGCCGCTCATTCCGACTCCCCGTCCACAGCCACAGCCCCGGCCGGCCCCGCCACAGGCAATCCACAGGGAGCAGTCAATGTCAAGTCGTCAAGTGCCAGGCCATTATTATAATGACAGAAGAATTGTTAGCCTGCATTTGTTTTTTTCCCCACTACTTAATTGTTCAGCATTATATATATATATATATATATATATATATATATATATATATATATATATATATATACACACACACACAAGGTAAAAACAAGTTCCACATTTTCTCCACACAAGGCTAAAATCAAACATTAAAACTCGAGCTTTCGCCCACAGGCTTCATCAGGATATTGTGATCAGCTAGCAAACAGAGCCAAGGAAAAAACAGTTCAGTGTTGAGCATTGCAAAGCAAGAACACAAACTCAATGCAAGAAGAGAGAGAGGGGCGGGGGGGGGGGGGGGGGGGGGAAGGAGCCGGCGGTGGTGGTCGCGGAACAACTGGCAGAACAAATAATGAAAGGATGGGAAACCGGAGGAGGGGGGGGGGGGGGGGGGTGGTCTAGGGATGGGGGTAGATGAAGGATGGAAGAAAAGAGAGAGGGTGGGGGTGGGGGGGGGTGAGAGAGAGAGAGAGAGAGAAAGAGAAAGGACTAGAGAGCACAAAGGCAAAGACAGGAACACAGAGAAAAAGAGAGAGAGAGAGAAAGAGAGAAGTCACAAAGAAGAACAGAGACAGAGAGAAAGGGGGAGAAAAGGGGGGAAGGAGAAAGAGAGAGAGAGAGAGGGGGGGGGGGGGGAGAGAAAGAGACAGAGAGAGAGAGGGAGAGAAAGGGGTTGGGGGACAGAATAATAAAAGAAATGTATGTAGAACTAGATGTTTTCACAAATGGGAAATGAACCGAATTGGAAAGAAAAAAAAAAAAAGGGGGGGGGGGGGGATAAGTAGAGGAGCAAAAGAAGTAAGGAAAAGGAAGCTATTGTGCAACTTACATCAAGCATGAATTCTACTACTAGTGAACAACATTGTGCTATAACCAGTGCTTATACTATTACACAAGACAAGCTTTTTAGCATTAAAACATTCAATAAAATCAAATTAAACAAGTTCACTTATTAATTATTCAGAAAACGATATAACATCAGACTAACCCCTCCCTCCCCCCCCCCCCCCCCCCCAACCCACACACACTCTCACAAATCCCCTCCATAGGCACCAGTCTGATCCCGAAAGGACCATCACCCTTTATATTTCATATTGCTGCCAGATCTCTCTCTTCCTTAAGGTATGAAAGATATCCGTCCTATAATTGAGCCCATTGAAAATGGTTCCAATATTTGCCTGCCAAAAAGTTTCTCTATCCAATAGATTTTCTTCACTGTGCACTGTTTCAATGGCATGGATGGAAATAAATTTGAACTGTTGATCATTTGGGTGTGGAAGTTCGGTTACATGTTTGGCCACTGCACATTATTGATCTTTTTCAATTTGATATCGGACTTGTGGTTGGCCCATCTGAGTTTGAGGTTTTTTTGTGGAGCCAATATACCATTTATTTGGATGAATTCGGCACTGCAGTACATATATTACATTTGGCGTTTTGCATGTGAGATGCTGCTTAATTTTCCAGCATCTGTTGTCCCATGGACTTTTAAAAGAAAGAAGGGTGAAGAGTGTTCACAAGTGTCGCATCTTTTAGCAGCGCACGGAAAAAAGCCAGGTTTGTTTTGAGGGCCGTGTAGTGGAAATCTTCTAGGGACAGTGGGTTTAAAAATTTTTCCTAAATTTTTACGCTTCCTTTCTGCTGAAATGATAGTATTTTTTTGGGAAAATTTTTCTTTATTCTGTTGGTTAGCATACAAGATGTGCAGATTGTTACGAATTATTTTAGATTTTGAAGGAAGTCTGGGGTCATATTGGGTGACCCATGCTATCTTTTTGCCTTTCTTTTTCCTCTCAGTAAACAGTATTTCCTGTCTATTCTTCTTCGCTCCTCTTTCCAGTTCTTTCCCGTGCCTTGTTTAGAGGCCATCCTGCTAAACTGAAATAATGAGCATATTCATCAAGTCTTTTACCAAGGACATCATTATCACTGCAAAGCATCCTCAATCTTGTTCCTACTCCAAGTAACAGTCCCCTGAAAACTGACTGTGGGTGACAACTAGTTCTAGGCAAGTAGCTGTGGCAATGTTTTGAGTTTACATCCGTTTGGATATAGCCATCTTTGATAGTCAGTTTGAGGTCAAGATATTGGGCCTCCTTTGTTGGGGTTACTGTCCATTTGATGTTGGGTGGGTGTAGGTTTTGAATATGTTCATTAAATCTATCTATATGTTCTTTATCCAAAAGAATGGTGATCCCATCATCCCTATATCTTGTCCAATCCAGGCTTTTTTCAGCGCTTGCACCCTCCTTAGTTTTGAGGGAGGATAAGAGTGGGACAGGAGAGTACTGGTCATCAATTCTCATCTAGCTCTGCCATAACACACATCTACATATTCACAAGCATGACAAGGGCCCATAGCTGTGCCATGAATAGGCTTGGCAAAAATAGTTTCCCCTTTCCCATCAGTGAATTGAGAGCAATTATTGTCTAGGGCAATTTGGAGGGCTTCTAAAACACATTTAGTGGGGATGCCTAACTTGCTAGGATTTTGTTCTAAAGGCTGACTTTAGTGCAGGAACACCAGAATTATATCTACATTGGGAAATAAAGAAATGACATCACATACCACAAAGATGGCATTCTCAGGCAAGGGGGCGACAGTTTGATTAATTTTTTCAATCTTTTGCAAAAACTCTTTAGTATCAATTACTTGATATTTAAGATGTTGAGTCAGGTGACAAACAGACTGTTGTACAAACTTAGACAATGCATGCGTAGGGGTACCTGAACCAGATAGTAAATATCTGTACGGAAAAGGTTCAGGTTTATGTGTTTTCACTAACGGTTTAATCTTCCCAGGACGGGTTGAAGGTTTTGGTGTAACAAATCGAGCTATTTCTTCACTGATAGCACCTTTATGTAACCATTTCTTAACCCATTGTTTTTGGTAGAAACACATTTGTCGGATCAGTTTTAAAGATTTCATAGTAATCAGACCTTTCAAGTTCCTTTGTGATAGCTGTGTCATCATTCACAAGGGATGTAATCACCGTTACACCTGCCTTGTCCGCATACCGACATGCAGCATTGTGAGTCACTGGAAGACGGTTCAATTGTTTTAAAGCATTTCTTTCCCCAGGTGAAAGGTTGTCCCTGATTTTCTTTCTTTGTGACGGATCCAAAAATTGCTGTGTACAGGCTGTAATGAAAGCTTCAGGGGCAGGGTCGTCTCTAGGAGCCATTCTGGTAGTAGGGTGTGTACCAAGGCTTCTTCTGAAATTCCTCTTCTTCTGCGGTACGTCGATCTATGAACTCATCATCTTCCATTTTCTTCGGGGTAAAGTATCTGTGCCACCTCAGTCTCTCTGCCCATGCAGTTGTGCCAATGACTTGATCCCCTACATCGATTTTCAAATGAAAAAGATCAATAAATGTGCAATGGCCAAACATGTAACCGAACTTCCACACCCAAATGATCAACAGTTCAAATTTATTTCCATCCATGCCATTGAAACAGTGCACAGTGAAGAAAATCTATTGGATAGAGAAACTTTTTGGCAGGCAAATATTGGAACCATTTTGAATGGGCTCAATTATAGGACGGATATCTTTCATACCTTAAAGAAGAGAGAGATCTGGCAGCAATATGAAATATAAAGGGTGATGGTCCTTTCGGGATCAGACTGGTGCCTATGGAGGGGATTTGTGAGAGTGTGTGGGTGGGGGGGGGGGGGGGGGGGGGGGGGGTGAGGGGTTAGTCTGATGTTATATATCGTTTTCTGAATAATTAATAAGTGAACTCGTTTAATTTGATTTTATTGAAGTGTTTTAATGCTAAAAAGCTTGTCTTGTGTAATAGTATAAGCACTGTTTATAGCACAATGTTGTTCACTAGTAGAAATTCATGCTTGATGTAAGTTGCACAATAGCTTCCTTTTCCTTACTTCTTTGCTCCTCTACTTATTCCCCCCCCCCCCCCCCCCCCCCCCCCCCCCCCCCCCCCCCCCCCCCCTTTTTTTTTCCAATTCGGTTCATTTCCCATTTGTGAAAACATCTAGTTCTACATACATTTCTTTTATTATTCTGTCCCCCAACCCCTTTCTCTCCCTCTCTCTCTCTCTCGCTCTTTCTCTCTCCCTCTCTCTCTCTCTCTCTCTCTCTCTCTCTCTCCCTCTCTCTCTCTCTTTCTCCTTCCCCCCCCTTTCTCCCCTTTCTCTCTGTCTCTGTTCTTCTTTGTGACTTTCTCTCTTTCTCTCTCTCTCTCTTTTTTTTCTCTCTTTCTCTCTCTTTCTTTTTCTCTGTGTTCTTGTCTTTGCCTTTGTGTTTATCTCTCCCACTCTCTCTTTCCTTTCTCTTTCTCTCTCTCTCTCCCCCCCCCCCCTCTCTCTCTCTTTTTTCTTCCTTCCATCCTTCATCTACCCCCATCCCTAGACCACACCCCCTCCCCCCCCCCCTCCTCCGTTTTCCCATCCTTTCATTATTTGTTCTGCCAGTTGTTCCGCGACCACCACCGCCCCCTCCCCCCCCCCCCCCCCCCCCCCCCCCCCCCCCCCCCCCCCCCCCCCCCTCCCTCTCTCTCTCTTCTTGCATTGAGTTTGTGTTCTTGCTTTGCAATGCTCAACACTGAACTGTTTTTTCCTGACTCTGTTTGCTAGCTGATCACAATACCCCTGATGAAGCCTGTGGGCAAAAGCTCGAGTTTTAATGTTTGATTTTAGCCTTGTGTGGAGAAAATGTGGAACTTGTTTTACCTTGTATGTTTTTAGTCTGCCTGTTTCCATTGTTTGGTTGTGGTGCGGTGTGGGCAACGAAAAAT
>JADBJO010000028.1:1004345-1006845 GCA_016801955.1 Conus betulinus | reverse complement strand
ATAATTAATGACAGTATCATAACTTTTTTTTCCCACTTCTGTTAGTGTTTATCACTACAACGTTTCTATCCCCATCTCTTCTATGAATATAATTAATGAAATTTACTCTCATCCTGCTTTCATCTGTGACTTACATGCCTCTTGATTCCTTGAGGAACATAGGGCCGCGACGACACTCCTCCAACGCACGCGATTTGGCAGGTCCTCCTCCTTAGTTGGGCCCACGTCATTCCGGTGGCCTTCACCTCAGCGTCGCCACTCCTGCGCCAAGTCCGTTTTGGTCGACCCACTTTCCGCTTTCCTTGTGGATTCCAATCCAAAGCCTGCCTGGTTACGTTGGATACAGGCTTCCGTAGCGTGTGCCCCATCCATCCCCTTTTCCGTTTCTTTATCTGAGTTTCTATTGGGGCTTGTCTCTTCGTGTCCCACAGTTGTTCACTGGAGATGGCTTCCGGCACCTGATGTTGAGGATGTTTCTGAGAGACATCTATTGATGAATGTCTGTAGCTTGTTGGTGTTGGTCTTGGTTACCCGCCATGTTTCTGAACCATATAGAAGAACAGACTTCACGTTTGTGTTGAAAATCCGGATCTTGTTGCAGAGTGAGAGGGCTGTTGACCTCCAGATCTGGCGCAGGGTGTTGAAGGCGTGTCTTGCTTTGTTGATTCGGCATTTGATGTCTTCATCTGTCCCCCCATCTTTACTCACTACACTGCCCAGCCCAGTAAACAAACTTGTCAACTTCCTTGATGTCTTCTTGGCGAAGTCGCACTGGATCTTGCTGTTTGTTGTTCACCCTCATGACCTCTGTCTTCCCGATGTTGATTTGGAGCCCAGTCTTCTCAGCTTCTTCTGCAGCACGACATAGCTTCTCTTGTGCATCTTGCTGCTTGTGGGAGAGGAGGCTGATGTCATCCGCGAAGTCAAGGTCCTCCAGCTGCTTCGTGAAGGTCCACTGGATACCTGTCCTCCGGCCTGCTGTCGACTGTCTCACGACCCAGGCAACCACCATCAGGAAGATTGTCGGCGAAAGTAAACAACCCTGACGGACGCCGGTTTTGTACAGAGAAGGGTTCTGTCAGCTTCCCATCTAGGATGACTTGGCAGGTGACATCTTTGTATAGTTGTTGGATGATGGTGACGAACTTTGATGGAAAGCGTAGTGGTACATCAGTTTCCAGGTGACGTCTCTGTCGACACTGTCAAAGGCCTTCTGAAAGTCGATGAAAACTGTGTACAGGGGGTCTGCCACTCTAGGGACTGCTCGATGATGATCCGCAGTGTCGCAGTATGGTCCGTACATAATCTATCTTGGCGGAAGCCTGCCTGTTCTTCCCAAGTGTCTGGTCGAGGGCGGTCTTCAATCTCTCTAGGATTATTCTTGTCAGTACTTTCCCCGGGAGAGACAGCAGCATGATTCCTCTCCAGTTGTTGCAGGATGACAGGTCCCCTTTCTTCGGCAGCTTTACAAGATGGCCTTTCTTCCAGTCTTCTGGCACTTTCTCCCGTTCCCAGATCTTGTGTGGGAGTGGATGTAGCATCGTCGAAGTCTGGATGTCTGTCTTTAGTGCTTCGGGTGGTATGCCGTCAGGACCCGCTGCCTTGCCTGACTTGAGGAACTTGATGGCTTGGGTGATCTCTGTCTTCGTTGGGGGGTGGTACTGATATCAAGAAGCTCGGTGGTGGTGGGATGTCAGGTGGGGCTGGTGGTGCGGGTCTGTTGAGTATTTCCTTGAAGTGCTCAGCCCATCTTGCTCTCTGGTTTTCTTTGCCTGAGATGGCATTTCCGTTCTTGTCCTTGACGGGGCGACTGGGATTTCCCGTCTTGCCAGAGAGTGTTCTGGTGATCTCGTATAGTCTCTTCATGTTTCTTTGGCCTGCTGCAGTCTCTGCTTCTTCAGTCAGCTCCTCGATGAAGTTTCTCTTGTCTTTTGCATTTCTTTTCACACTTGTCGGTTTATCTCCCAGTAGCGTGCTTGTAGTTCTTGCTTCTCTTCTTGATCTTGTGTCTGGTTGATCTTATCTTTCAGATGTTGTCTATCTGCGATCGGTGTCCATGTCTCCGTTGTCAACCATTCTTTATGTTTCCTTGTCTTCTTCCCTAGGACTGTTTTGCATGTTGTCTTCCAGACCTCTCGCAGACTGTGCCATTGCTCTTCTACTGTTTCCTCCGGCAGTAGGGAAAGTGCACTGAACTTGTTCTTAAGCTCTACCTTGAATTCTTCTGCTTTTTCTTTCTCTTTTAGGCTGTGTACATTAAACTTGTGCGATGGTCTTCCTGCCTGGTCAGTGTAGGCTTTCAGTTTGGTCTTGAGTACTGCCACAACCAGATGGTGATCTGATCCTGCGTCCACTCCACGCCTTGCCCTGACGTCATGCAGGCTCCGCCTCCACTTTCTGCCGATGGTAATGTGGTCAATCTGGTTCTCGGTCTTGCCGTCTGGGGAAATCCATGTGGTCTTGTGAATGGTCTTGTGGCGAAATAGAGTGCCTCCAATCA
>JADBJO010000028.1:994345-999345 GCA_016801955.1 Conus betulinus | reverse complement strand
TTCCTCAATTTGTTCTTTTCTCTCTCCTCTCTCTCTCTCTGTCTGTCTGTCTTCCTCATTCCTTTCCCTTCGACTGCTTCGTGTTTTAAAGGTGGTCTCCATGACGAAGACTCGAACTCAGGCCTGTCACGTCAGAAGCGAGGGATCCGAATCGGCGCGTCGTCCCAAACGGCGGGCAAAAGACGACAAGTGCATCGTCATCAGGCCTGACGGAACCGTGTTCGTGGTCCCCTGCGACCGTTTGACCTTTGACTTAAACACTGGAAGTTAATTAACGGGATAAACCCATGCTGTGAGTTTGGCACATGTCAGGTAGGGGTCTGATGTTTAGGCCTTGTGGATATATATATATATATATATATATATATATATATATATATATATATATATATATATATATATAGATAGAGAGAGAGAGAGAGAGAGAGAGAGAGAGAGAGAGAGAGAACCACACAATGAAAAAGCAAACAAGCAAGTTTTCCTTTTTTTTCCAACGTTTCGGCTTTGGGCCTTCCTCAGGGATTTCTTTATTAGCTACTACTGGAAAATCAAACAATCTTTAACTCTGTCTTTCTTTGATTACTACTCAGTGAACTGCAGATGGCTGGCACAGGCCCCCAAAAGAGAACAAGTCGAAATTTGACAGTTAACAAAAGTGATCAGTGTTAAACATTGCACCCGTATAGACTCCATAATCGATCCCACCTCCCCCCTCCCCCCCCCCACACACCCCCGATACTCACACAACACCAACACACAGAAAAAACTCACACCCCAAAATTCACCCCCCAACACACACACACACGCACACAAACGCAGGCACGCATACACTCAACACTGCAGAGAGAGAGAGAGAGAGAGAGAGAGAGAGAGAGAGAGAGAGAGAGAGAGAGATTGTTTTTCGAAATCATCTGGTTTCGAGCACAGACGTTTTAAGCGGAGAAAAAGGAAACAGGCTCTGTGGTAAGTTCTGTTTGCAATGGTGTGGGTGACAAGAGCTGAAATGAAGATAGGAGTGGACGTCGGTGGGCTTGCAGTACAGGTCAGTATGTGTGTATCCATTTTCCAGTTTCAGAATGAATTTTTAAAATGGAAGTGTAGTTGCTGAAACACTAAAGGTAACTTTGATGGTGGGATGAATGGTGTTAATGTATTGTAGAAACTGGTCCAGGTCGTCAGGAGATCCCAACCAGAGAGCAAGATGTCGTCAATAAAACGTTTCCACAGGTCTCTCTGGATGGGCGCAGGGCTGTTGTTCAGTAAGGTTTCCTCCAGCCAACCCATAAAGAGGTTGGCCACAGTAGGGGCCATAGGTGTCCCTATGGCGGTGCCAAAAATTTGGTGATATATTTTGTCTTCAAAACGAAAGAAATTGTTGTTCAAGACACGTTCTACTGCTAGAAGAATTTGCTGAGCTGACGATGCGTTAGGAAGAAAAGCATGTTGCAGGTGGTGTTGAAGAGCTGTTATCAGGTCATGATGGGGGATGTTGGTATATAGGCCTACCACATTTATTGAGACCAGTAACGCATCACAGAAAGGACTATACATGTTATTCCACTCTTCAATGGTTCTCAGCATGTGGGTAGAGTCTTGAACATAACTTGGTAGCCTGTGAACCAACTCAGCCAACCAGTGGTTCACTAGTTTAGACAGTTTTCGGTGGTCCCACCGACTCCAGACACAATAGGACGGCCAGGGGGTTCTTTAAGAGTCTTATGTATTTGGGGCAGATGGTAAAATATTGGAGTTTCTGATTTTGTTTTCCTCACAGACAGCCCATTGTACGTATTTTGATCTATGTAGTTTTTTTTCATGTGCAGTTGTCGAATGATCTTATTAGAGGTTTTAGCTACCTGAGTGATTGGATCCCGTTTCACCTGTACGTAGTATGTTGTGTTCTCCAGTTGTCTGTAGGCCTCTTGGATATAGTCACTGGTGTTCTGTACGGCTACTGCTCCTCCTTTGTCGGCTGTGCTTATCCGGATGATTCTGTTTCTAACCATTTTTCAGGAGATCCCCCAGAGCTTGTCTTTCTTTAACTTTTAGGTTGTCCCGTGGTCTTTTCGGTAGATAACTGGCTGTGCGGGTTTGCAAAATGTTGCAGTAGACATCCAGTGCTTTATCCCGTCCTGTTAGTGGAATGTAACCAGTTGACTTGTTGAACTTGGATGGTATGTTATCATCCAAGGTATCAGGATCATAGAAGATGTCTTTAATCCGTAATTTACGACACCCCTCTTCCACATCTTTGTTTAGTGTAGCTGTTGATGATCCAGAGTCTGAAGTGTAGGGCAAAATTTAGGCCCCAGCGACAACGCTCTGAGCTGTTCCTCTGTAAGATGTGTTAGAAAGGTTGAACACTACTTCATTGGCTGAAAAACTGTCAGAAGTAAGACTGACTTTAGTTGAGTCCTTGGGCTTTGATATCCTTTCGAACCTGCGACTTCTATGTTTCTTGTTCTGTAGAGTAGTGGCAGCATGTTGTGAACTGATCAGGAGGGCACTCATCTTCGACTTTTTCTTTCTTCGATAATGATTCTTCCTTTTGAGATAGAGAACTCGATGATGAGAGAGAATAGCTTCAAAGTGATGATAATCTACAGTATGGAACAGTCTGTACAGCATCTTATGGAGTGTGATCCTTTCTTTATTCACGAGGTGAGTGATAAGCGTTTCTGCATTTCCACACTATATCATGGGCTAGCGGTAGTGAAGATAGTGTCAATAGAATTTTTAAGAAAATCCCATTTGGGTAATGCTGATGACCAAACCGAAGCTGCATGCCTTTGGAGAAAACATTATTGGCGAGACAAGATGAAAGAAAATTGTTCGTGTGATTTAAAACTTTATATGTATGTATGAATCTATGTACATATATATATACTTAAATATAAAGTTTTAAACCGGAAAAAGAAAAATCACTACGCCGCCAAACGAAAGAAAAAACAAAACAAATTATATGACATATACGACGGCGTTTCTACTCTTAAGCCTTCTTCAGGCAAGAGAACAAAAAGGTAGTTTTTGTTTGTTTGTTTTTGGGGGGGTCGGGGGGGGGGGGGGGGGGGGGGGGTTTGTTTGTTTCAATTCCCGCAGTCACCTCACTTGGTAACATACCTTTAAACATGTTCAGTGCTGCTGTGTTCAGAGTTTATGCTGCCCTTCTGACCCGACTCAAACGGCGCAACTGTAAGAACGAAAGTTTGTTGGTTTTTTTTTTTTCTTTTTTTTCTGTTTCATCTTCTGTGCCACTCCGCAGGCATCCCCCCCCCCCCCCCCCCCCCCCCACCTTTCCCCCCGCCATCCCGGCTCCCCCCCCCATCCATCCAGCGCTCATCCCGCCAAGCACCCTGGATGATCCCGTCGCAGCCCCAACAGCGGCAGTCCACCGGCAGAGTCGGTGTCGGGTCGTCATGAGGCAACCCACCAGAGGGGACACTGCACTGCTGCCGGGTCACTTCGGCGGTGTTCAGTAGTGCCTATTCTGAGTCAACGTACATAGGACACCACCTAATCAGCCCCCCCCCCCCCCCCCCCCCCCCCCCCCCCCCCCCCCCCCCCCCCCCCCCCCCCCCCCCCCCCCCCCCCCACCCCCCCCCCCCCCCCCCCCCCCCAATACTGACAACGATAATTGCTATGTCACATGGCCAGGATGAGAGTGTCTTCCTCCGGCGGAGGGCACCACCACGTCCGTCCAAATCCACTGAACTCACCAAAACCGTTGACTTCGACACGAACTGACAACGAGATGAAATTGAAACTGAGGTCACCATGAAAGCAGGCACGAAGGGCCACAGAATTGGAGACTGTGTTTCTGTTGTTAATGCTGATCGATGGGCTCACAACCAGACCCAGGGTCGTATCACAGCAGCCCGCGCCAGAATTCCACAAAGGAGCGATCACTATCCAGTCGCCGTGAGGCAACTCATCAAAGGAGACTCAGCTGGGAAGACTGGGACCACACAGTCGAGCTTCATCCACTACATGGATGCGTCTCTGGGAGTGTTGCTCAAATTTCCTGACCAACACTGCAGGTGTCTGTGTCTCTCAGTTCTGGTTGAGCCGGGTTATATTATGAAAAGTAAGCGTAGAGTACAGCCCTGTCACGCAGTCTGAGACCGGAATGGAAATGCGTAGCATCATCTTCATCATCCACATTCTCATGGATCAATATACAAAAAAAAGTCTCAAAAATTGGTGACCCTTCATTCCCTGCTCTGCTCTCATGGTGACCTCCAGTTTCGATGTCCTCTCCACTTCTATGGCCTTGGATGGGGTCACCGGTATCGGCAAGTTCATGGGGACTGTGGATTTACAAAGGGAGAGCTCATGAAGACCGGCTCCGCGACTTCGCAATTATTGTCGTCAGTAGGGGGCTTAGTAGGTGGTGTCCTGCATATGTTGGATCAGAACAGGCGCCCCTGAACACTACCGAAGTGACTCAGGAGCAGTGCAGCGTTTTTTTTCGGTGGGTTGCCTCTTAACGACTTGACAGTGACTGCTCCCTGTGGATTGCCGGTGCCGTGGCTGTGGCGGGTCGTGCCGGGCTGTGGCTGTGGACGGGGTTCGGAATGAGCGGCGAGGGTGCAATGCCACTGAGGTTGTACAGAAGATGGGACAGAAAAAAAAAAACTCTAGGGCATAGACGTGGAGAGGAAATCGGAACTGAGTTCACCACAAAAGCAGGATATGAAGAACCCCAGAAGTTGGGCCCTTTTAGTGCCAATCGACGGGGATAAAAATGATGTAGATTAACCTAAAGAGTTCCATTATGGTCAGAGACTACATGGTAAGGTTCGCTTCCTTTCACACACTCAGGCATCAACCAGGCGCGAGAGATACACACCCATCCAGCGTTGATCAGGAATTTTGCACCAACATTCTCAGAGAAGCATCCTTTAAACGGATGAAACTCAACTACGTGGTTCCAGTCTTCTCATTGGAGCCCATAACAAACTCAGTTCTCCTGTTAGAATCGGTTGGGTAAAGGAAGCCAA
>JADBJO010000028.1:981845-989345 GCA_016801955.1 Conus betulinus | reverse complement strand
ATGAGCAAGTGGCGAAGGCAGCAGGTGTGGACACACTGGGAGCTGAAAGTCAGGAGCCTGCACACAAGCGGCCCAGGGCATGTAGTCGCTCTCTACTGGACGAAGCAGAAGTGGAGTTCGGCAGCACCCTGGCGTCTGAGCAGCCCTTTTTAGGACCGCACTGCTCACCTCCATAGTAAGAGAAAGGGACTAGAAAAGGCGCCCTAAACATTGCCTGCTTCACCTTACCCTGGCCAGCAAACCGCGGCTGGCGTGGTGTCCCTCCCAGCTGTCGAACTACGAAGAAAACAAAGGTGCTCAACCTCGGCATATGGAACGTGCAAACTCTACTGGACAACGCCAAGGCAGACAGACCGGAACAAAGAACTGCACTGCTTGCCAAAGAACTTGCTCGCTACAACGTCGACATAGCACCACTCAGCGAAACACGCCTAGCGGACAAAGGCCAACTTACAGAATGTGGTGGAGGATATACATTCTTCCGGAGCAGACGCAGCAGCACTGAACGGCGTGAGGCAGGCATGGAATTTGCCATCAGATCCCATCTCACACGGAAACTTGTCAAGCTCCCAGAGGGCATAAACGATCGCCTGATGACACTCCAGGTTCCACTTGGAAACAAGAAGAGTGCAAGTCTAATCAGCGCGTACGCCCCAACAATGACCGACCCAGATGACATCATGGACAAGTTGTACGAAGAACTAGACACTCTAATCGCCGCAGTCCCACCGTCTGAGAAGTTAATCCTACTCGGGGACTTCAACGTCACAGTGGGGATCGATCACCAGACCTGGTAAGGGATCATTGGGAGACACGGTATTGGCAATTGCAACAGCAGCGGCCTCCTGCTTCTCAAGATGTGCGCTACTCACGACCTTCTCATCACCAACACTGTTCCACCTCCCTACCCACAACAGAGACATCAAGGATGCACCCACGCTCCAAGCATTGGCATCTGACTGATTATATCATCACCAGGAAGAGAGATGTGCGAGACGTGAGAGTGACGAAGGCCATGTGTGGTGCCGACTGCTGGACTGATCATCGGCTCATCGTGTCAAAGTTTAAATCTGCATCCCGCCCATGCGAAGACCCCAAGGTCAGAAGACTGCAAAGAGGCTCAACGTCTCCAAGCTCAAGGATAGTAGTAAGTTGCTGAAGATTTCTCCAATGACCTAGATGGCAGGCTGCCCAAGATACGAGAGAGGATGACCACAGCAGCACTGAAGAGCAGTGAGAGGCCTTCAGAGAAGCAGTCTCTACTTACTGCCCTCGAACACCTCGGACCAGCAACCCGTAAAAACCAAGCCTGGTTTTATGAGAATGGCGCAGAAGTGCAGACACTGCTGTCAGTGAAACACCAGATGTTCAGCGCGCACCAGAATGACCCCACATCACAAGCTAAGAATGATGATGCTTCACCAGCGCAAAATAAAAAGTGCAGAAGAGGCTTCGCGAAATGCAGGATGCCTGGTTCAGCAAAAAGGCCGATGAAATCCAGGGCTACGCAGACAGTCATGACACCAAGCGTTTCTATGATGCTCTGAAGGCTGTGTATGGACCCCAGTCCTCCGGCTCCTCCCCCCTCCTCAGTGCAGATGAGACCCAGCTGCTGACAGAAAAGAAGCAGATTCTGGAGAGACGGGCTGAACACTTTAACCGGGTTCTCAACCGCCCTGCCTCAATCAACGACGAGGCCATTGCACGCCTACCTCAAGTGGAGATCAGGCAAGACCTTGACAACCTCCCCCCACCCCCCCCCACCCACCCCCTCCCACAGAAGAAGAAGTCAGAAAGGCAATCAAACAACTTTCTTGTGGCAAAGCGCCAGGATCTGATGCAATCCCTGCCGAAGTTTACAAATCAGGAGGCCCAGCCTTGACACAGAAGCTTACGCATCTCTTCCAGTCTATGTCGAATGAAGAGAGGGTCCCACAACAGTTGAAAGATGCCAACATTCTCCACATCTACAAGAGAAAAGGGCAACCGCCAGTCCTGCGACAATCACCGAGTCATCTCTCTCTTTTTCAAAGCTGGGAAAATCTTGGCTTGTGTCCTGCTCAATCACCTTCTACTACACCTTGAGCAGGGTCTCCTCCCAGAAAGCCAGTGTGGCGTTCGTGCAGAACGTGGAACTGCAGACATAATATTTGCTGCATGACAGCTCCAAGAAAAATGTCAAAAGCAACAGAGCGATCTGTTCGTGACCTTTGTCGATCTGACCAAGGCCTTTGATATGGTCAGCAGAGATGGCTTGTGGAAGATCATGGAGAAATTTGAATGTCGCAGAAGGTTCACTGCGATCGTCCGACAGTTCCACGACGGCACGATGGTGAAAGTACTGGGATGATGGAGGCACGTCAGAAGCCTTTCCAGTGACCAACGGCATAAAGCAAAGCTGCGTCCTCGCCCCTACACTCTTCAGCATGATCTTCTCCGCTATGCTGATGCCTTCCGTGACTGCCAGGGTGGTATAAACGTCAGATTCACAACTGACAGTGGGCTATTCAACCTCAGGCGACTGAAGGCTGTTACAAAGGTGAAAGAGACCCGTCATCAGGGACTTCTTGTTTCTGACTGTGGGCTATTCAACCTCAGGCGACTGCAGGCTATTACAAAGGTGAAAGAGACCGTCATCAGGGACTCTTGTATGCTGATGATTGCGCCCTCAATGCCAGCACAGAGCAGATGATGCAGCACGAAATGGACTGCCTCTCACGAGCCTGCAACAACTTCGGTCTCACCATCAGCACCAAAAAGACCGAAGTGATGTATCAGCCTGCGCCAGGTAAACCCTACCAGGAACCACACACCACGGTAAAGGGACATAACTTACTGGCAGTTGGCAACTTCACTTACCTAGGCAACACACTCTAACGAGCCGTGAACATTGACGCAGAGGTCAGGAACAGGACTGCCAAAGCCACTTCTGTATTTGGGAGACTCCGTGGAAATGTCTGGGAGTGAAGAGGACTAAACCTTACCACCAAGCTGAAGGTCTACCAGGCAGGGGTACTAACCACCCTCCTCTATGCCAGTGAGACCTGGACTGTCTACAGCAGACACGCCAAACAGCTTAATCATTTTCACCTCAGCTGTCTCCACAGACTCCTACACATCAAGTGGCAGGACAAAGTCCTAGACACTGAGGTACTGGAAAGGGCCAGCATCCCCAGCATCTACACTCTCCTTCAGAAATCCCGAGCCAGATGGGCTGGCCACATTGTCAGAATGCCAGATAGTCGACTGCCGAAACAACAGCTGTACGGAGAACTGAGTCAGGGCAAGCGCAAAGTTGGGGGGGGGGGGGGGGGGGGGGGGGGGGAGAAACGTTTTCAAGGACTGCCTCAAAGTGTCCCTAAAAGGCCTGAACATCAGCCTCAACACCTGGAAGTCGCTTGCCCTGGACCGCCCAGCCTGTCGAAGCAGCATCACAAAGGGTGCATGTGCATCAGAGAAGAGACGCACAGCAGAAACTGAGAGAAAGCGAGCTGCGCGCAAGGCCAGAACTACTTTCACCGCCACTGATCGGCCTCACCAGCCACCTGCGGACCCACTCTCAGCGATCTTCCATCTGAGACTGAAGTCATGGTTATCTTCGAAATCGATGGACGAACAACAAAGTGTGTGTGTGAGTGTGTGTGTGTGTGTGTGTGTGTGTGTGTGTGTGTGTGTGTGTGTGTGTGTGTGTTAACACGTTACCCCATTTCTCATTGATCATTTCTATCTCATCTCAACCAAAACGATCATATTAATGCTAACACATTATTTCACCTGCTACAATGAACACCATCCCACAGTATTGTTTACTTTTCTTTCAACAACACTATTTGCATGAATTCCCCCCTTCCACCCCACACATACGCACGTGTGGGTGGAGAGATATGAGCTCTCCCTCCCTCATTGCCCCCCACCCCCCCCACAATACCTTATCACCCATTGATCATTGTCATTCCCTTCCAATCATTATTAGCATTACCCACATCCCCACATACAACTACCTACACATAACTACCATCATCACCATCACCACCTATCAAAGTCGTTTATTTATTGATTTTTTTATTCTTCTTTTTCTCCTCTGTTTTTGCCCCACTAAGCACTGTTATCAATCCACCATAATCACTACCATCACTAACATATTACACCATTCTACAAAACAAGCTACAAGCCCCATTGTTTCACACACACACACCTACCCCACCCCCAAACCCTCCCGTCACTATTTCCTCTCCCATGATCCCCTCCTGGGTGGCCTCGTTTCCGTCCGGCGGCCATTTTGGTCGTGCGCCGAATATGAGAAGTGGTTTCTCATTCTTCGTTTTCAGTGTCCTGAATGTTATTTGTTTTTTGCCTGAAGAAGACCCAAAGAGGTCGAAATGCATTGTGTCTTGTCCTGTACTTTGTCTATGTCCTTAACTAACCCCCTCTCTTTCTAAATTTTGCTTCTTGTTTCCAATAAATGCAAGAGAGAGAGAGAGAGAGAGAGAGAGAGACAGAGACAGAGACAGAGAGACAGACAGACAGAGGCAGACAGACAGACGGACATACTGAGACAGAGACAGACAGACAGGCAGGCAAACAGACGGACAGCAGATGGCAGGGGGAGGGGGGGCCAGAGGGGAGCGGCAGAGGAGAGAGAGAGAGAGAGGCTGAGAGAGAGAGAGAGAGAGAGAGAGAGAGAGAGAGAGAGAGAGAATCTACAGACAGGACAGACAGACACACAGACAGACTGTCAAACAGACGGACAGACAGGCAGACAGAGAGAAGAATCGTTGAATGTTAACAAGTCAACTCTACACACTCGCCTCTGCTTTAATCATCTCTTTCAAACCACCCCCTGTCATCATAAAACTGACACACACCTGCACAACAATCCTGTGCGCTGGTAGGAACCCATCTGGTGAGCTGTCAACTTGGTACCGGTTGAGCAAGGCAAATCACGCACCCTGTTCTTCTTTGGTTCCAGACTTGGGGACGGCTAGCCTGAAGCGACGCAAGCGATCTAACAGCAACAACAACGGACAGCAAGACATCTGCATCGTGGTAGACACGCACTGTGTCATCCATGTGATTCCCTGTGACCACATTTCGATCGATTCCAACTGGTAATGCAGTCAGGTTGATGTGATTCGGCCTTTCCTGCTTCCGATTAATACACCATGGTGGGAAAGTAGTAAATAGATCGAAACAAAATTCTGTGTCTGCGTGTGCGGTGTGTTCACAAGTATGCCTACGTGTGCAACAGATGTCGCTGAGAAAACAAAAAGACTGGTTTTCGTCTGAAGTGTTACAGAGAGAGAGAGAGAGAGAGAGAGAGAGAGAGAGAGAGAGAGAGAGAGAGAGAGAGACAGACAGACAGACAGACAGACAGACAGACAGACAGACAGAGACAGAGAGAGAGAGAGAGAGCTCAGAACTAAGAATTGTGGAAAAAACACAATTCTGTATGTCGGTCTGTTTCTGTCTCTGTCCGTCTGTCTGTCTGTCTCAGATGTGTGTGTGTGTGTGTGTGTGTGTGTGTGTGTGTGTGTGTGTGTGTGTGTGTGTGTGTGTGTGTGTGTGTGTGTGTGTGTGTGTGTGAGAGAGAGAGAGAGAGAGAGAGAGAGAGAGAGAGAGAGAGAGAGAGAGAGAGAGAGAGAGAGAGAGAGAGAGAACTAAGAATTATGGAAAAACAATTATTCTGTATGTCGGTCTGTTTCTGTCTCTGTCCGTCTGTCTCAGATGTGTGTGTGTGTGTGTGTGTGTGTGTGTGTGTGTGTGTGTGTGTGTGTGTGTGTGTGTGTGTGTGTGTGAGAGAGAAGAGAGAGAGAGAGAGAGAGAGAGAGAGAGAATAAAGAGAGAAACCGAACGTGTGACTGGGCGCATAAACGAACGTGTGTGTGTAGGTAAATGCATGTATGGGGGTGGGGAGTGGGACGTGGGGGGATGGGGTTTTGTGGGTGCATGTGCATATGTGATACATGTTCCTGCACATAAAGCCCTATTCGACTGACACTTCACAACAGCTGCTGAGGAAAAAAAAAACGTGACTTTCCCCGCCACCCCCACCCACCCACTCTCCCCCTTTCGGCTGGCAAAACAGTTAACCCCCGTCCTTCTTTGAAACCGTTGGAGGGGGGCTGGAGGGGTGGGGAGGAAGGGTCTGCACCCACTCCCTTCGCCGGCATGTAGAGAAAATTTGTCGAGGTATTTCTGTGATGTTGGCCAAATGTTGGAGAGGACCCCTCCCCTCCCCTCTTCATCCTCTTAAAAAAAAATGGGAAAAGGAGACAGGACAAGGATTTGGAAAAAAGCTGTAATGTGTGGGCAAATTTTTAGAAAAGTTGGCAAGCGTGCTTTTTTGAAAGTTTAATGCTTCCTGAATCCAAACCCTAGACTTGCCAGGTTGTGCAGATTCACATTTTTTTCGTAGAAGTGAAGAAAACAATATGGCTGCCTGTCGAAAATGAGTACCTACGACGCGACTACTCTGGAATCTTTTTGATATAAAGAGCAAATTCTCAGCAGTTTATTTTACGCCACTGACACTTGTCCTACTATACTATCACTGTACTGACTTGAAAACACACACACACACACACACACACACACACACACACACACACACACACACACACAATTGATTTGTTCTTATAGAATAGGGAGTACTTTAAAATGGGAATGAAGGAATGCTGTCTGTCTGTCTGTCTGTCTGTCTGTCTGTCTGTCTGTCTGTCCGTCCGTCTCTCTGGTCAAAATGTGTTCCACTCGCTCCAGACAAAACTACCGGGCCGATCTTTCTGAAAATTTGTATGTTCATTATGGGTCACGGATGATGCCCAAAGTTTTATTTTACCGTCATATTCGTTACTAACGGCTATAACGGCCCATAACGGTTTTTCTTCTTTATGGAATATCTCATAAAGTACTTGGCCAATCTTTCTGAAAATTTGTAGGTATGTTCATTATAGGTCACACATGATGCCCAATGTTTTATTTTACCAATGCATTCGTTATTAAGGGCTGTAACGGCCCATAACGGTCTTTCTTCTTTATGGAATATCCCAGAAAGTACTTGGCCAATCTTTCTGAAAATGTGTACGTATGTTCATTATGAGTCACAGATGATGCCCAATGTTTGATTTCACCGTTATATCCGTTACTAACGGCTATAACGGCCCATAACGGTCTTCTTTATGGAATATCTCAGAAAGTACTCAGCCGATCTTTCTGAAAATTTGTAGGTATGTTCATTATGGGTCGCAGATGATGTCCACTGTTTTTTTTTTTTTTTTTTTTTTTTTTTTTTTTTTTTTTTTTTTTTTTTTAGGTTTTTTTTTTTTTTTTTTCTTTTTTTTTTTTTTTCTTCTTTTTTTGAGATCAGAATTTCATGGGTTTCCTACTAGGACAGTTGACGGGAATCTTTTTCTTTACGTAGTATTGCTAATTTCTATTATTAATGGACATAAGTTTTGCATGCATTAATGTAAGCTTCTCTCTCTCTCTCTCTCTCTCTCT
>JADBJO010000028.1:974345-979345 GCA_016801955.1 Conus betulinus | reverse complement strand
GCCGTAGGAGAATCTCTCTCTCTTTTTTCCCCCCCAGGGCTGGTCGGGAAAAAGCATTACAATTTTGATTATCTCAATACCCTAGTAAAATCAAATTTCGTCCATTCGATTCGATTGTTCCCCCCCCCCCCCCCCCCCCCCCCCCCCCCCCCCCCTCCCCCCTCTCTCTCTCTCTCCCTCTCTCTGAGTCTCTCTCTCTCTCACTTTCTCATTCTCCCTCTAATTCCCCCCCCCTCCCCCGCCTCTCTCTCTCTCTCTCCCCCCCCCCCCCCCCCCTCCTGTCCTTATCTCTTCTCTCTCTCTCTCTTTCTAAGAGTGCGTCAATTCATGTCCATTCACTCTAAACTCAGCCAGCACCGCCCAGCGTCTGGCAGCACACTGCTGCTTTCTCTCTCTCTCTCTCTCTCTCTCTCTCTCTCTGTCTCTCTCTCTCTCGCGCGCGCACACACACACACATAAAAAAAACACGCGCGCACGCAATCACGCACACACACACGCATGTACGCATGTTCACACACACACTCACGCACGCACGTGCTGACACACGCATGCATACACACACATACGCACACACAAAACACGCGCGCACGCACGTACGCATGTATGCAATGGACACAAACACATACACACGCGCGCGCGCACGCACGCACATACATACACATACACACACATACACGCACATGCACGCGCACACACACACACACACACGTACGTGGCACGTCAAGTGTGGGAACAGCCGCGCATTTCAGGTTCAGGTGTGGGGCCAACATGGCACTTCAGTTAAGGGGGACAACGTACCACTGCATGTGTGGGGACAACGTACCACTGTAAGTGTGGGGGACAACGTACCACTGTAAGTGTGGGGGCAACGTACCACTGCAATGTGTGGGGACAACGTACCACTGCATGTGTGGGGACAACGTACCACTGCATGTGTGGGGACAACGTACCACTGCAGGTGTTGGGACAATGTACCACTGCATGTGTGGGGAACAACGTACCACTGCTGGTGTGGGGACAACGTACCACTGCAGGTGTGGGGACAACGTACCACTGCAGGTGTGGGGACAACGTACCACTGCAGGTGTGGGGACAACGTACCCACTGCATGTGTGGGGACAACGTACCACGTGGGGACAACGTACCATGCAAGTGTGGGGACAACGTACCACTGCAAGCGTGGGGACAACGTACCACTGCATGTGTGGGGACAACGTACTACTGCAGGTGTTGGGACAACATACCACTGCAAGCGTGGGGACAATGTACCACTTCAAGTGTGGGGACAACGTACCACTGCAAGTGTGGGGACAATGTACACACTGCAAGTGTGGGGACCACGTACCACTGCAAGTGTGGGGACACCACGTGTGGGGACCGTGACTGCAAGTGTGAGGACAAACGTGACACTTCAAGTGTGAGGACAACGTGACACTTCAAGTGTGAGAACAACGTGATACTTCAAGTGTGAGGACAACGTGACACTTCAAGTGTGAGGACAACGTGGCACTTCAAGTGTGGGGACAACGTCACACTGAAGTGTGGGGACAACGTGACACTTGAAGTGGGGACAACGTGACACTGAAGTGTGGGGACAACATGACACTTCAAGTGTGAGGACAATGTGATACTTCAAGTGTGAGGACAACATGGCGCTTCAAGTGTGGGGAAAGCGTGGCACTTTAAGTGTGGGGACAGTGTTCCACTGCAAGTGTGGGAACAGCCGACACTTCAAGTGTGGGGACAACGTGACAGTGCAAGTGTAGGGACAGTGTTTCACTGCGAGTGTGGGGACAACGTGACAGTGCAAGTGTGGGAACAGCCGACACTTCAAGTGTGGGGACAACGTGACAGTGCAAGTGTGGGACACAATGTTTCACTGCGAGTGTGGGGGACAACGTGACACTTCAAGTGTGGGGACAACGTATTACTTCAAGCGTGGAAACAACGTGGCACTTCAAGTATGGGAGACAACGTGATATTTCAAGCATGGGGACAACGTGGCACTTCAAGTGTGGGGACAACGTGACACTTCAAGCGTTCAATTCTGGGGACAACGTGATGCTTCAAATGTGGGGGGACAATGTGGCACTTCGAGTGTGGGGACACCATGGCACTTCAAATGTGGGGACAACGTGACACAGTCAAATGTGGGGACAACGTGACACTTCAAGTGTGGGGACACCAATGGCACTTCCAATGTGGGGGACAACGTCACACTTCCAGTGTGAGGACAATGTGGTTCTTCAAGTGTGGGGGGACAATGGCACTTCCAATGTACTTTAAGTGTACAATGTGGACAGTGTGGGGACAACGTGGTACTTTAAGTGTAGGGACACACACATACACACCCTCACACAAAACTGACAAATGAAACACAACAACGCAAACACACTCACATCTATAAATTCTCCACTTTATATGCTTGCATTACTTCATTTATGCACACTTACCAGTGTACATACATCTATAGTAAAAACTGGAGGTCCTAGAAAATGCAAAATCTGATCTCAGTTGACATGTGTATGGTCATTTAGGTCTGCCTTTGGAAAGGCCTGGTATGAGTCTGCCCCAATCTCTAAGAGTCTTTGGAGTGTTGGAGTTGAGATTATTCCGATATTATTATCTTGGTGGCGTTTATTGCCCTTCGGTCTTTTCAGTCTGTATGTGCGGCCACTTCCTCTCTTGACGTAGAGCTCTGAAAGATAATCTAGGGTATAGCAGATCTGTGATCTTGTTAGTTTTGGTGATTCTTCAGATTTCTTATCACATCAGATCGGCCAAGCTGTAATCCAGTTCTTATTGTTGCCTTGCCTGCCAGTGTGTCTACTCTTGCATTTCCTTGACACCTGCATGTCCAGGGCAGTACATCCATATGGGTCTCTCAAACTGAAAATTGCGCATTACTTTCGTACCAAGCAGAGCTTCCCATTCCATTTCCCACTTTTTGCGGCACGTTCATGGAGTTAGTCAGTATCGTGGCTTGTTGCGTTCTAAGCTGGTCTGTGAATGAAAGCCAGTTGAGTGCTCGTGTCACTGCTTCTACCTCCATTGTTCGACTCGAAGATGTTAGACTGTATGGACCATCATCTTCTTGGATAGTTCGGCCATGTTGCTTCACTGTGTATTCCCAGCCTGAATATAATTATTTTCTTCTTTAATGCCGAGTCTTTTTTTCACCTGCATCTGAATTTCTGCCTTGGTTTTACCTTCTGGCATGTTGGTACTGCATCCTGGCCAGGATGCAGTACCAACATGTGAACAGAGATGCCAGGAAGAAGATGAAGACAGCTGAGGAATATTGGATAGTGGAGCAGTGCGAAGCAATCGAGAAAGGCATGGAAGCAGAGAACAGCAAAGAAGCCTACAACACACTCAAGACCCTCAATAAGACTAACCGGACAAGATCAGCAGTCATCAAGATAAGGATGGCAAGCTACTGACAGAGAATGAAGAAATCCTGAAGAGGTGGACAGAATACTGTGAGGGCCTCTACAATTACCAGCTCAACCCGGACACATCCATTTTGCGGGACAACCAACGACCCACAGAGAATGAGAACGATCTCCAAGTACTGAAGGAGGAGGTTGAGGCCGCGACACAGAGTCTGAAGCCAGGGAAATCCCCAGGAGTGGACAATGTCCCAGCTGAGCCGGTGAAATACGGAGGGAAAGAGACCACAGAGGCTTAACAATGCTTTGTCAGAAGATCTGGACAGAAAACAAGTGGCCACAGAGTGGACCCAGTCTTTGGTGATTCCCTTACCCAAGAAAGGCAACCTGAAACAATGCCAAAATGCAGGACTATAAATCTGATCAGCCACCCCAGCAAAGTCATGCTTCGCATCATCCTCAACCGACTGAAATCCAAGGCTGAGGAACTGCTATCAGAAGAACAAGCAGGTTTTAGAAGAGGGCGAAGCACTGTGGAACAAATTTTCAACTGCCGAGTCCTGATTGAAAAGCATCTATAACACCAAAAAGGACCTCTTCCACAACTTCACTGACTTTAAGAAGGCATTCGACCGGGGTGTGGCACAACGGCCTTTGGCAGGTTCTCAGAGACTTCAATCTTTCAAACACACAATTCAAACCCATGACAGTGGCGAGAGGCAGCGTGCCACTGTTAAGCATATCACTACTGTACATCACACGGACAGTCATTACACCATCTTTTTTAGACCCACACACGCAAAGAGCCAATTGCAGCATCCAACACTTAACTACTGAGACGGACACTCGCTGGTTCATGCTGGAACTCTAAACAGAGTCTTCGCTGGAACCACTTTTACAGTCTACTATGACCTCGGCTTCGCTGAACGAACACAACAGTTCTGCAGTTAAAAAAAAAAAAAAAAATCCCAGGCTGTTAATGTCTAAACAGTATGATTATACTTCTCAAACATTTTTTTTGGCATGAAATGTGGGCATCACCTGGTACAGCAATCTCAATCAACACGCACTTCACAATCTGTTCTCTTACTGACGGTAACGTCTGACCGGAGGGCGTTTGTTTGCAATGAAGTGCTCTCAGAACCACAGAGCGGAGGGGTTAGACAGGAACTGCGAAGGATGCGTGTAGGTCTGTTGGTGTTTTGACTGTGGCGAGCTATGCTATCAACCATTCTGTTGTGCCGGGATTGGAAGCATGAGTTTTTGTTTATCTAAAGGGGCCATAATAGGTCTGCTGGTTGAGCACCGGACTCGTGATCTTGGTCATCCTCAGATTCTGGGTTTGAATCTCTGCCGGGTCGCTTCATTTCTATGGCATATTTCCCTTCGGGTGAACATTGAATGAGACTATAAACCGAGTTTCCGTGTGTGAAGGCACGTGTAACATCTTGCACACACTGTAAAATCCCATCACCAACTTTTGGAAGAGAAGGCCAATTTGGCCGTCGGTACGGATGACACGTTACATATAGCATGCACCCTATGTGAAAAATCGAAAGAATCAAGGAAGAAAACTGAGTGGCTGATAACGACTGAATGACACAGGAA
>JADBJO010000028.1:966845-969345 GCA_016801955.1 Conus betulinus | reverse complement strand
CCAGTCCGCCACCACCACCCTCTCCACACCATCCACCCTCCACTCACCGGCACTCGGTACAACCTCCCTCCCTCCCTCTCCTCCTTCCCTTTGCTGAACGCCTCACGTCGACCGGACAGCCATGCTCCGCAATCTCGATGTTCACATCATCCTCGTCCTAGCGACGTCATTGGTCATTGACGTCATCGTCGTCACGGCTCATGAATGTTCACCGTATTATAACTGCACGCCCAGTCAAAATCCCGACGAAAGCGAGAAGGTGGCAGTTTGCGAAGAGTGTGGTACAATGTATGGGGATGACACACTCCAAAGATGCTGTGGCTGGGGTGGTCACATTTTTAAATGTTGTTATCGGGCTGCAAGGGAGTACGGGAATGATTCTTTATAAAGTTTGTTCGAGGAAAAAATAATCAGAATCCACGGTTTAATGCATGAGCAAAGAATGTTAAATTGTCCAAAAGCGTAACATTTTTTTTTTTTATTTTTTTTTTTTTTAAAAGCAATTCTGACATTTTGTTCCCCCAAGAAAGTCGTGGCAAGATGTCGGCCAAATAACAATTACAGGAAGACGCATTCACTGCAATACAGGACTGTAGATGCAATTATCATTATCTTGCTTTTTTCTCTTTTTTTTTTTCTTTTCTTTCTTTGAATGCAGCAGTGTGTACACGATTATGATCATCCCACTCGGCTTTGTCCCAGTCACGTGTGTGCTCTTTACCCCATGTCAGCTATGGTTTAAGGTGTCAGTGCCGAGTATTGCTTTTCGTTGTTGTTGTTGTTTACAAAAAGGGAGCATATTCGTTTCTGAAAATAACATCTATGTTCATTAACTTACCATTTATAAGGCTCTTCTGCCGAATTAATTATTCCGTTAAAGAATTGGTGATGGGCGGTGAGCACTTTCTTATCATCCGGAACTCCCAGTTCACAACGCCCACACCTGCGCAGAAAGACGGTCCTAATGCATTCGTCATGCATATTTGGTTCAAACTTTTTTTTTTTTTTTTTTTTTTTTTTTTTTGAAAGCCAGTCTTTCCCTTTACAGCTGTTGAGGAAAATCAGATTTAGATGCTTTTTCTTCACATCTTTGAAATTATTGGTCTTGCAGCCTGTATTTCCAAACGGATGGGGTCGGGGTGGAGGGTGGGGGTGTATTCTGATGGAAAGTCGGTCATTCAGCATTGTTTGTTTCTTTTGTGTATTCCTGAGCTGTGCTGAATAAATGCTCGCATTAAAGATTGAATTTTGTTTTTCAAAACCTGATCGCACATCTTCATTGATTTGATTTTCTGTTATCTGACAGTCGGTCCATTTTTCGATCGGTGAACTAATATTCTCCTGAAGCTTTAACTACGATCTGATTGGCTGACCTGCGTAAAATCCACTCCGATTTAAATTTTACCAACAATATCTTTTGTTGAAGTCTGTAATATTTGTGGTCGATTTACACTTGAATAACTATTTTAGTTGAACTGTGTAAAATCTATTATTGAACATTCAACAACATAATTTTAGATCCGTGGTTGGTTTACATTTCTAACTTCGGTATAATCCAGGGCTGCTTTACAGTCGGACTGCAATATTTGTTTCACTATGTAAAATCCATGGCTGGGTTAACTTCAACCACAACATTTGTTGAATTTTGTAAAATTCATATTGGTCTAAAGGTCAACTATTAAATCGTGTATGTCTCTCTCTCTCTCTCTCTCTCTCTATATATATATATATATACATATATATATATATATATAGATATATATATATATATGAGAGAGAGAGAGAGAGAGAGAGAGAGAGAGAGAAAGGGGGGGGGGGGGAGATATTCTGAACTACGTAACATCCACGACCCATTTTCACTTAAGCTACAAAAAAGTTGTTGAAACGAGCGACATCCAACCACAATTCCTGTTGAATTATGTAGAATACGTGATTGGTTTAAGGTCAGCTACAATCTGTATTGAACTATGTCAAGTCCACGGCTGGTTTTCACTTTAGCTACATTATTTGTTGAAAAGAGCACCATGCACGTCACTATCATCTTCAGCTACGGGGTGTCGGTGTCAATACGCCACCCCCATCGTCACTTCGAACTTCAATAGCGGTCTTTGTTTGAAAAACTTTATATCCACAGTTTCTCTTCACTCTACTTCAACGGCAATATTTGTTTCACTACGTTGCTTCATCGAATCACTTCAACTACGACACTTATCTGGCTCTGTACAAATCCATGTTCCTTGAAGATTGTTCACTTTTTAGAGCAAATAACAAATAATCATGCTTGCACTTAAATATGAGAATATCATACACCAGCTAGGATGTTTGCAGACCTAGGGCTAGGTTAACTTATAGACACGGTTGCTTCCTGGTACATAAACCATATATTTAAAAACTTAAAACAAACATGGCTGCTCTGTACCACAATTACGATATTCGTTGAATTAATTGACAAACATGGTTACTTCATAGAACAACCACGGCAGTTGCTGAACTGTCGAAA
>JADBJO010000028.1:956845-959345 GCA_016801955.1 Conus betulinus | reverse complement strand
ATAAGTTTGTGAAGGTATGCTCCTACATGTTTCTTGTGAAACAATACCAGCACATACCAGCTCATATTTTACGTCCCAGCGCCTAACAATACTCTGAAACAATACCAGCACAATTTTGCGTCCCTGCGCACAACAATTTTCCGAAATAATACCAGCATATACTTTGCATCCACTTGCCTAACAACAGTTGGAAACAATACCAGCACACATTTTGCGTCCCACCGCATAACAACACCCCGAAACAACACCAGCAAATATTATGTGTCCCAGCGCTTAACAATACTCCGATTTGCGCTCAGATCAGTGGACACTGCGTATGCCATCAAGAAAGAGTTACTATCGTTTCAAAACTGGGGTACGTTTTTACTGCAGAACCTAGCGTGCAGCTTTAGGCATATTCATTTCCGTTCACTCAAGCACCATACAGTACAACACACGTTCACGTATACATAGGCCAGACATACATACGTATACATACGTATGCTGACATACGCAAAGTTTTAAGAAGTGCGTGTTCACTTCCTTTCGCTCCCGGCTGGTTTGTTAGGTGTAAAACAGAAGATGTAAAACAGACGCAAGTGGAAGTGGACAACAGAATGAAATGTTTTCCATACTACTGCTCATTTTTTTTTTTTCAATTACAATTTGAGAAATGCTTCTCGATGCTTGCTAGGGATACAATATAAAGAGCAACTTTGAAAAGGGAGGGTTTCACAACCTGCTTCGGTTCAACACTGTATTCCTTACTACGACAGAGATGTGCCCAATGACCCATCTCTCTGACTTTACACGTTGATATCATCGTAAGTACTCATGTTTTGTTTGCGTCTGTGTGTGGTGACGCTACAAAATATTAATCCTGGCGACTTTTGAGAGATATGTTAGCACATTAATGGAAAGTTAGGGTTTTTTCTTAGCATGTAACACAGTGAGGAGGGTGGGGAGGAGGGTGTCAGAGAGAGAGAGAGAGAGAGAGAGAGAGAGAGAGAGAGAGAGAGAGAGAGAGAGAGAGAGAGAACAGAAAAAGAGACAGAGAGGCAGAGAAAATGAGATAGAGACAGTCAGACAGCGAGACAAAGAGAGAGATAGAAAGACAGATAAACATACAGACAGACGGACAGACAGAGATAAAGACAGAGAGAGGGGGGTTTGGGGATCAGTAAGACAGACACACAGAGACTGACAGACACACCGACAGAGAGCGGACAGACAGACAGAGACAGAAAAACAGACAGACAGAAACAATGAGATGGAGAGAGATGCATACACAGACAGACAGAGAGATAGACAAAGAGAGAGGAGGCTTTGGGGTCAGACAGACAGACAGGCAGGCAGGCAGACAGAGACGTTGCGATAGAGACAGAGAGGAGGTTGAGGTCCAGAGAGAGACAGACAGACAGACATAAGACACAGACACACAGATAGATAGAGACCGACAGATAGAGGCACAAAGACAGAGAGAGAGAGAGAGAGAGAGAGAGACAGACAACACAGACAGACAGAGAGAGGTGAAATACAGAGAGAGAGAGAGAGAGACAGAGACAGAGATAGACAGACAAAAACTCAAAGTCAGACAGAGACAGAGAGAGAGAGAAGACCGGGATCAGAAAGTGAGACAGACAGACAGACAGACAGACAGTCAGACGGACACACACGCACGCACGCACGTACACACACACACGAGAAAGACTAGGGAAAACTTACACATATGAGTGAATGGTATGGCAACAGTTCGAGAGACAGACAGACAGACAGACAGACAGACAAAAACGCAGACAAAGAGTGAGACAGAGACAGAGAGAGAGGAGGTCTGGGATCAGAGAGTGAGACACACACACACACACACACACACACACACACACACACACACACACACACACACACAAGAGAAAGACTAGGGAAAACTTAAACATTATGAGTGAATGATATGACAACAGAGAGAGAGGGGGAACACACACACACACACACACACACACACACACACACACACACACACAAGAGAAAGACTAGGGAAAACTTAAACATTATGAGTGAATAATATGACAAAACAGAGAGAGAGAGAGAGGGACACACACACACACACACACACACACACACACACACACACACACACACTGGCATAAATAAACAGAACAGTGGAAACTTACTTATTTGAACCGATGACAACAGTGCCCATCGTTCACACGTGAAGCGGAAGCCGGATGAATCTCGTGGTCTGTCAAAGGTAAAAGCAGGCGTCACTTGACCGCTCCCTGGGGAGGGAATGCCGGTGCCGGTGCCGTATTGGGACAAGTCAGTCAGGCTGTGACTGAGGACGGCAGTCCGGAACCACCGGCGTGAGCTGGCACTGCAGACTGGAGACTGGTCAAAGAAAAAAACAACAACAAAAATCAGGCATCGCAGAATTCGTGGTCGGCAATTAAGCGTTCAAGGGTCATGGAGGGGGGAAAAATCGCTTTCACTTATATCCTTGAAAATCAACCTGCCATGGTTTTCATTC
>JADBJO010000028.1:926845-951845 GCA_016801955.1 Conus betulinus | reverse complement strand
GTCGAGTCAGTCTTAAGTTTTTTTTTTTTTTTTTTTTTTTTTTTTTTTTTTTTTTTTTTTTTTTTAACCTTACTGCATTACTCCTGTGTGTGAGGTGAGGACGTAACGGAATATTATGAATTTATTTGTTTTTTGTTAACTTTGGATTTGATACACACTAGGAATGAAAGTGTACTATTTGTTTGCAGGAAAAGAAGAGGGAAATTTTTGTTCTTTTGCCTCTCCCCCTTGTCAAAAGACCTCTTTGGTAATGACAATAAAATATCAAAGTGTCAAAAGTGTCTCTCTCTCTTCTGTTTTTCCCTAGGGATGGGTGGAAAAAAGCATGTACAATTTGTTTATCTCATTACCCTAGTAAAATAAAATTCCGTTCGTTCGTACATTCGTTCGTTCTCTCTCTCTCTCTCTCTCTCTCTCTCTCTCTCTCTCTCTCACTTTCTCCGTCTAATTCTCCCTCTGTCTCCCCCCCCCCCCCCCCCCCCTCTCTCTCTCTCTCTCCAAGGGTGCGTCAATTTATGGAGATGTCCATTCACACTGGACTCAGCCAGCACCGGCCATCATCCGTCAGCACACTGCTTTGTCTCGCGCGCGCACACAAACAAACATACAGACACATACAAAACACACACACTTGCGCGCGCTCACAGTCACGCACGCACCCCCATGCTTGCACGTTCACACAACACACACACACACACACACACACACACACACACACACACACACACACACACACAGAGGCACGCTTGCACGCACGCTTGCAGACAGACAGACACACACACACGCACACAAACACGCGCGCACGCATGTACACAATGGACACACACACACACAAACACACACATACACGCGCGCGCGCGCGCACACACACCCCACATACATACAGACACACACACACACACACACACGAACATTCGCGGGCACGCACACACGTACGTGGCACTTCCAAGTGTGGGACCAGCCACGCACTTCAGGTGTGGGGACAACGTGGCACTTCAGCTATGGGGGACAACGTACCACTGCATGTGTGGGGACAACGTACCACTGCATGTGTGGGGACAACGTACCACTGCATGTGTGGGGACAACGTACCACTGCAAGTGTGGGGACAACGTACCACTGCACGTGTTGGGAAAATGTACCACTGCATGTGTGGGGACAACGTACCACTGCACGTTTGGGAAAATGTACCACTGCATATGTGGGGACAACGTACCACTGCAGGTGTGGGGACAACGTACCACTGCATGTGTGGGGACAACAAACCATTGCATGTGTGGGGACAACGTACCACTGCACGTGTTGGGAAAATGTACCACTGCATATGTGGGGACAACGTACCACTGCAGGTGTGGGGACAACGTACCACTGCATGTGTGGGGACAACAAACCACTGCATGTGTGGAGACAACGTACCACTGCAAGTGTGGGGACAACGTACCTCTGCATGTGTGGGGACAACGTACCTCTGCAAGTGTGGGGACAACGTACCACTGCAAGTGTGGGGACAACGTACCACTGCAAGTATTGGGACAACGTACCACTGCAATTGTGGGGACAACGTACCACTACAATGTTGGGACACCGTACCACTGCAGGTGTAGGGATAACGTACAACTGCAATGTGGCACAACGTACCACTGCGAGTGTGGGGACAACGTACCACTGCGAGTGTGGGGACAACGTACCACTGCAAGTGTGGGGACAACGTACCACTGCGAGTGTGGGAATAATGTACTACTGCAAGTGTGGGGATAATGTACCACTGCGAGTGTGGGAATAATGTACCACTGCAAGTGTGGGGACAACGTACCACTGCAAGTGTGGGGACAACGTACCACTGCGAGTGTGGGGATAATGTACCACTGCGAGTGTGGGAATAATGTACCACTGCAAGTGTGGGGATAATGTACCACTGCGAGTGTGGGGATAATGTACCACTGCAAGTGTGGGGTAATGTACCACTGCGAGTGTGGGGATAATGTACCGCTGCGAGTGTGGGGATAATGTACCACTGCAAGTATGGGGATAATGTACCACTGTGAGTGTGGGGACAATGTACCGCTGCGAGTGTGGTGATAATGTACCACTGCAAGTGTGGGGATAATGTACCACTGCAAGTGTGGGGACAACGTACCACTGCAAGTGTATGGATAATCTACCGCTGCGAGTGTGGGTATGATGTACCACTGTGAGTGTGGGGACCCACGTACCACTGTGAGTATGGACACAACGTACCACTGCACGTGTGGGCACAACGCTCCACTATGAGTGTGGGCACAAAGTACCACTGCGAGTGTGGGCACAACGTACCACTGGAAGTGTGTTAACAACGTACCACAGCGTGGGGACAACGTACCACTGCAAGTGTGGGGACAATCTACCGCTGCAAGTGTAGGGACAATGTACTATGCAATGTGGGGACAAACGTACCACAGCGTGGGGACAATGTGCCACTGCATGTGTGGGGACAATCTACCACTGCAAATGTGGGGACAACATGGCACTTCAAGTGTGGGGACGACGTCACACTTTAAGTGTGGGGATAACGTGACACATCAAGTGTGGGGACAACATGGCACTTCAAGAATGGGGACAATGTGAAACGTCAAGTGTGGGGACAACGTCGCACTTCAAGAGTGGGGACAATGTGACACTCCAAGAGCGGGAACAACATGATCTTCAAGAGTGGGGACAACATGGCACTTCAAGAATGGTTACAATGTGAAACTTTAAGTGTGGGACAACATGACACTTCAAGAGTGGGGACAACGTCACACTTCAAGAGTGGGGACAACATGGCACTTCAAGTGTGGGGGCAATGTGACACTTCAAGAGTGGGGACAATGTGACACTTCAAGTGTGGGGACAACATAGCACTTAAAGAGTGGGGACAACGTAACACTTAAAGTGTGGGGACAACATGGCACTTCAAGTGTGGGGACAACGTCACACTTCAAGTGTGGGGATAACGTGACACTTCAAGCGTGGGGTCGACATGGCACTTCAAGTGTGGGAACAACATGGCACTTCAAGTGTGGGAACAACATAGCACTTCAAGTGTGGTGACAACGTGACACTTCAAGTGTGGGGATAACGTGACACTTCAAGTGTGGGGTCAACATGGCACTTCAAGTGTGGTAACAACATGGCACTTCAAGTGTGGGGAGAGCATGGCACTTCAAGTGTGGGGACAGTGTTCCACTGCAAGTGTGGAGACAACGTGACTCTGCAAGTGTGGGGACAACGTAATATTTCAAGCATGGGGACAACGTGACACTTCAAGCTTACCTTGTCTACAATGATTTAAAATCAGAGAGAAAGAGAGAGAGAGAGAGACGACAGACAGTCAGACAGAGAGACAGAGAGAGAGAGAGAGACAGAGACAGAGAGAGAGAGTGTGTATCTGTGTGTTTTGGGTGTATGCGTGTCCCTTCACACATCCGAATGCAAATAGTTGAATATTTCAAGGATTACGAGTACTGATCACAAAAGCTGTAGGAAATGTACGAAATGACTCTCTCTTTCTCTCTCTCTCGTTTCCCTGGGCTGGGTGGAAAAAAGCGTGTACAATTTGCTTATCTCATTACACGAGTAAAATACACACACATTTTGACCACGGACGGACACACACACACACACACACACACGCACACGTACGCACACTCATACACACACAAATGCGCGCGCGTATGTATACATACACACTAACACACACACACGCACGCACGCTCACACGCATGCATGCACCCACGACGCATGCACGTGGACACACACACACACACACACACACACACACACACACACACACACACACACGTGCGCGCGCACGCACGCACACACCGTGGACACCGGAGCCACGAACACATGCAAAGAGCGCGCAGGCATGAATACGAACAAGCACACAAAAAGTCGCACGCGCACTCGCACAGAAACACACACACTAACACACACACACACAAATGCGTGCGCGTGTGCGCGCGCGCGCACACACAAAATACAAACACACATACACACTCATGTACGCGAACATTCAAACGCCCCTACACACACACACACACACACACACACACACGCACACAAATGCGCGAGCGTATGTGTACACACACACACACACACACATACACGCGCGCGCGCGCGCGTTCGCACGCACGCACCCACCCACTGTTAACGAAGACATCCTCTCCTCAATCAGAATATCAAAGGTATAGCCTGTTAAAGAAGACATCCTCTCCGCAATTAGAATGCCAACGCTTTAGCCTGTCAAAGAAGACATCCTCACCACAGTCGGACATTACTGTTTGACGACGACGACGATGATGATGAATGATGATGTTGTTGTTGATGGTGGTGATGATGATGATGATGATGATGATGATGATGATGATGATGATGATGGTGGTGGTGGTGGTGGTGGTGGTGATAATGATACTGGTGGTGGTGTGGGTGGTGATGGTAGCGGTGGCAGTGAGACGATGATGATGATGATGATGATGATGATGATGATGATGATGAAGGTGCCGCTGGTTAACCTGCTGACGCTTCTACTACTACTGCTGCTGCTGCTGCTGCTGTGATTACTACTACGACTGCAATGTCCGCTACTACCGTTACTACTACTACCACTGCTGTTATTACTGATACTACTCCTGCTATTGCTGCTGCTACTACTGCTACTTCGTGCTACAGCGGCTACTCCTACAACTTCTAGTCCTAGTACTGCTACTACAACTACTTTGACCCCTACTACGACTGCCACTGCTGCAGCAGCAGCAACAACAGTAGCAACAACAACTCTTACTACTTCTACTTCATCTACTACTACTACTACCACTCGGCGTGGGAACCCGAGATGCAGATATTTGTACATAACTTTTTTTTTAATCTCCCCCCCCCCCCTCTCTTTTGATAGTTTTGGTTAGCCATAGGAAATGCATATAGGCGCGCGCGCGCGCGCGCGTGTGTGTGTGTGTGTGTGTGTGTGTGTGTGTGTGTGTGTGTGTGTGTGTGTGCTGGTGTATGTGTATGTGTGGGTGCATACAGCAATATTTGTACATAAAGTTTCTTCTTTTTGATTTAGTTGTGTTTAGAGCCATACGGCCCACATCGTGGGTGTGTGTGCGTGGGTGTGCTAATATTTATGGGTTAATATTTATTTTGTACATGATTCTCCTTTTATATCTTTGTTTACAGTCGTAACGCATGTGCATTTGTGTGTGGGTGTGTCTGCGTGAGCGTGTGTGCAGATTTAAAAAAAAAAATTTTTTTTCCCCCGTGCGCTTAGAGTTGATTTCATCAAGATTTTGCGCCCTTATAAAAAACCATTTTATTATTATCATTATTATTATTGCTATTATTACTGGTTTGTAAACATGTAGGACCCACCGAGTCTGCCTGCAGTTCCAAATCCTGCTTCTCGTTTGTGACGTCTTTTTGTTTCCTCCTCGTCTCACAGATCTTGATGTCATTAACACAGCAAAATCTGCGTGCGCTGGCGTGTTTGCTCTTTTCTCGACATGGTGGATCAGCTTCTGGATTCTCCAGTCTACAATCAAAACTGTCACCTGTCTCTTGACAGTACGGCCGCTGTTCCGTGTTGTTCATACCCTTCTTGTTGTCAGCTCAGGCTGAAATCATCAACACTTACGGAGATCTTGATAGAAAAAAAAAAGATAATCCTTGTTACTATCATTCTATGCCAAGACTTGATATGATATACGATTCACTGGCTGAGAATAGTTCACTGCTTGAAAGGGGCGCCATTCCAGAGCGACCTGTGGTGCCAAAAGTCTTCCGATGTTTTAGTGTTGTTGTTGTTGTTGTTGCTTTTTTGTTTGTTTGTTTGTTTTCAGGATGGTGGATGAGACTGAATACATGGAGTACTTTTATCTCAAATTTGTTCCTACTTATATGTACAGACTGATACAAGATGGATAAATGAACTGACAATATTTTTAATGATATATGTGTTTATGATTTGTTCTAATATGTGAATTGTGATAATGACACCCCAAATTTTCTTGTATTCTATGAGGACAAATACAATATCGTGTATTGTGTGTGTACTGCTACTGATTCAGCCACTGCTGCTGCTGCTGGCACCACTACTTCTTCTCCTGCTGGTGCTGCTGCTGCCGATAATGCTAATACTACTCCTGTTTACATCGTTCCTGTTGCCCTCTTCCCACCCCGCCGCCCTCCCTCGCCTGCACCACTCATACAAACACTCAGTGTTGCTGTCATGGACATTGGTCTCTCTACTGCTGCTGCTGCTGTTGTTGCGATGATTCTGGCTGCCGTTGAGCGTTGGTGTGGCCATTACCACCTGTGTTATTTCTCTTCCCAGTGATTGGCAGCTGCTAACCATGCAGTGTGAGTAAGAACAAGGACATGTGTATCATCCCGACAGAGAAACTACGTCAGATGCGATAACGGAGGCAAGAGCAGCGGCGGACTAAACAACAGGACCATCATCTTAACGAACGATGAATATAAATTATCTCTAAAACATCAAAAGTCATACTGCATTTCCTGTTATCATCATCACCGAGACAGATTGTATTATTGATAACACCTAATCATAGGGATGTAATATTTCGGATGGTGTGAACGTAACAACATCTCACGCATGCATGTACACACACGCGCGCGCGCGCGCAACGATTAAGCATTCCATGAGTAATATACCATCTCACCATTATTATATTCGCTTTTTATGACCTCGAGCTAACGATACATACGTGAACTAATTAACAGATAGATACACTGTGCGTGCACGAATGACGCTGATACGTGGGCCTACCCACATGCAGAGGGGCCGCAGTGGTCAGAGCGTCCGGCCGTGCAGATGACAGTCTGCAGTTCGAACCACTTGTGAGGCAGACCAATTTTTTTCAAATGGGTAATGTGACAAAATTTTTGTTTATTTGCTGTGAATGTGTGCGACCACAAATTAATTTCTCAAATTGAGATAATAAAGTTACTTGACTTGACTTGACTTGACTATTGTCTGTTCTTTTAACCATGTCTTTGTTGTGTATTTAATTTTAAGTCCCTGTTCGTAATAGTGACAGCACTTTGTGCGTGCGTATGTGTATGTGTGTGTGTGTGTGTGTAAGTGTGTGTGTGTGTGTGTGCGCGCGCGCACGCGCGCGTGCGTGTGTGTGTGTGTGTGTGTGAGAGAGAGAGAGAGAGAGAGAGAGAGAGAACGTGTGTGTGTGTGTGTGCGTGCATGCATGCATGCATGTGTGTGTGTGTGTGTGTGTGTGTGTGTGTGTGTGTGTGTGTGTGTGTGTGTGTGTGTGTGGGTGGGTGGGTGGGTGTTTGTCAGTACAACTTTGAGTTAATCTGACAATAAATTGGTTTCAGTCAGTCAGTGTGTGTGTGTGTGTGTGTGTGTGTGTGAGTGTGTGTGTGTGTGTGTGTGTGCGCGCGCGCGCGCGTGTGTTTGTGCGCGCGCGCGCGCGCGCAAGTCTGCATGTGTAAAGAAAGTATTAAGCTACGCTGACCCTTAAAAGGACTGCAAACAACAAACACACAGCAAAACAAAAAGAAAAAGAAAAAAAAAGAAAAAAAGAAAAAGAAACGCGAATCAATTCATTTGAGATAGCTGAAAACGTCTGTAGGATTCACGTCACCAAAGACTGACCACTAAGACAGTCATAACAACGACAGTTTTTGTGATACTGACCAGAAAACACACACACACACACACACACCACACACACACACACACACACACACACACACACAGCTACTGACTGACCACTGTTCTTGACCCTCGAAACGTTCACACGCCCGTTTCCTTTCTCGGCCTGAAGGAAGGCAACTGGACACTGGGTCTTTAATTCAAACCGAAGCCGACATTGGGTATTTAATTCAAACCGAAGCCGACATTGGGTATTTAATTCAAACTGAAGCTTATGGAATTTCCATAGATGGGTATCTGCTTATTACGGTGTGGTTAGTCAGTTCCAGGTCCCCCGGCCGGAGAAAAACCACCATCAGTTAGAAACCAAAACATCCTACAGCACTTTCCACTGTATATTCATAATTAATTTACCCCCCTGATCCTCCTTACTGCCACCCTCCTCCCCTCCCCATGCCTCACCACCCACCCACTCCTCTTTCTTTTCTCTGTGTGTGTGTGTGTGTGTGTGTGTGTGAGAGAGAGAGAGAGAGAGAGAGAGAGAGAGAGAGAGAGAGAGAGAGAGAGAGAGAGAGAGAATAAAGAGAAACTGAACGTATGACTGGGCGCAGAAACGAACGTGTGTGTAGATAAATGCACGTATGGGGGTGGGGAGTGGGACGTGGGGGTTTTTGTGGCAGCATGTGCATTTGTGTACATACGCGTTCCTGCACATAAAGCCCTATTCGACTGACACTTCACAACAGCTGCTGAGAAAAAAAAACAAAAAAAAAAAAAAAAAACCGCGACTTTCCCCGCCACCCCAACCCACCCACGCTCCCCCTTTCAGCTGGCAAAAGTTACCCAGACCTTCTTTGTGACTCTTGAGGGGGGGGGGGGGGGGGGGGGGGGGGGAAGAAAAGACTAGAAAATTTGTCGAAGTATTTCTGTGATATTAGCCGAATGTTGGGAGCGGGTCCCTCCCCTCTTCAATCCCTTAAACCCCCACCCCCACTGATTCTACATACAAACTGTTTGGAGAGAAAATAATAGTGAAACGAACGCTTATTGATTTGGTCGAGCGAAATGATTTATGTCGGTGAATATGTGCGCCTGTGTGAGGCACTTGTGTTTGTTGTGCTGTCTAGGTCCTTGTTGCTACTGTTTTAGACTGGTGTCTACATATTTGCTATTCTTTCTAGACTGGTGTCTATATCTTTGTTGCTATTCTTTCTAGACTGGTGTCTACATCTTTGTTGCTATTCTTTCTAGACTGGTGTCTACATCTTTGTTGCTATTCTTTCTAGACTGGTGTCTACATCTTTGTTGCTATTCTCTCTAGACTAGTGTGTACATCTATGTTGTTATTCTTTCTAGACTGGTGTCTACATCCTTGTTGCTATTCTTTTTAGATTGCAGTCTAGATCTTTGTTGCTATTCTTTTTAGACTGCTGTGTAGGGTGTTGTTGCTATTCTTTTTAGACTGCTGTCTAGGGTGTTGTTGCTGTTCTTTTTAGACTGCTGTCTAGGTTTTTGTTGCTATTCTTTTTAGACTGTTGTGTAGGGTGTTGTTGCTGTTGTCTTTAGACTGCTGTCTAGGTCTTTGTTGCTATGCCATTCTTTTCAGACTGCTGTCTAGGTCTTCGTTGCTGTTCTTTTGAGACTGCTATCTAGGTCTTTGTTGCTGTTCTTTTAAGACTGCTGTTTAGGGTGTTGTTGCTATTCTTTTTAGACTGCTGTCTAGGTCTTTGTTGCTGTTGTTTTTAGACTGCTCTCTAGGTGTTTGTTGCTATTCTTTTGAGACTGCTGTCTAGGTCTTTGTTGCTGGTCTTTTTAGACTGCTGTCTAGGTGTTTGTTGCTATTTTTTGAGACTGCTGTCTAAGGTGTTGTTGTTGCTGGGTTTTTTTTAGACTGCTGTCTAGGTCTTTGCTGCTAATCTTCCTAGACTGCTGTCTAGGTCTTTGTTGCTGTTCTTTCTAGACTGCTGTCTAGTCTTTGTTTTTGTTTGTTCTAGATTGGTGCGCAGGTGTTTGTTGCTATTCTTTCTAGACTGGCATCTAGCTCTTTGTAAGGTGTCGACTCAGACGTATGTCTAAACATCAGTGTTGTTGGTCTACTTTCTTACTTCCGCACAATGCCACCTTCCGGGCCACAAGGACTCCGTCGTCATTCCGATGGTGGGTCCGGTGCCGCGTGAGGCCTACTCGAAGACAGAACACGCCAGCTGTGGCCAAAACTACACTGTGCCTACTCTGGCGGCCCAATCCTACGGCCGTGAGGACATAAAGCCCAACACTCCAAGTGGAGGCGCCAGTCATACCTGATGGAAAGTGGCATCACCAGCAGAAGGCGCCTTGGTGGCATAGGCATAGGGTGGCACAGCCTATCTTCTCCACATCCGCAGGACGACGGGTCTAGCCTGTGTCGCTGGGGGACGCCTCTTGAGGCTGTGGGACAGTTCAACGATCAGGTGCTGCCTTTCTGCGACTGCACCGCGGTTTGCACGACCAGCAGCGCCCTCCTCTTGAGGAAAGGAGTGGTGGGGACCGCCCTCCACGGGGGCAGTGTAAACGTGGATCTTTCCAGCGGCTTGGCGACCACTGTCCTGCTTCTGTCCCGAGAAGGCCTCATACAGTACAGGACCGTCGCTGTTTTAACACAAAGACGGCCGCCCGGGAGTCCCGAAGACGGCTTTGAAGAGAAGGCAACAAGGCAAGGCACCATCGTTACCCAGACACCTGCACGGGGTGACTGTCAACGAAAACGCATGGTGGAAGAACTCGCCCGCATGAACGAACGTTGCCTGTGTGTGTCTTTCTAATCTTCCAGCCCGATCCAGCATCGAACCTTCAACCCTCCAGTATAGCTTCCAGTTCCCCACTGACTGTTCCAATATCCCCCAAATCTCGCCAGGTCTCGCAACAACACGGAGAGACTAAGCTGCACGACATTCTGGCGAAGAACGAGAAGATTCACCCAAGCCCGTACTGTTCCAATGCTAAAGGCCTTATTTGAACTTGTTTCAGGCGCCTCGTTCCCTGCAGCTGTTGGTGGGCATGGGAGATGGTTGAAAGGGGTCAGGGGGACTGGATCTTCCGACCATTTGAATTTTCCTTTCACATTCCTTTGAAGATTATTACATCTAAACCACGATTTTTTTTTTTTTTCAGCAGACATGGGTCTGGCCCGCGTAACATGGAGACAGGAGGAGTTTCAAGATATCCAAAATCACATCTTACCCATATGCTAGATGCGTTTTTAAAAGAGGTGTGGTGGGAATTCAGATATAATGCGCAAAATTATCCCTTCCCACTCTCACCACCTCTCGCAAGCATGTGTTTAAAAAGTGGCCGGAGGGTGGGCGTGGGGTCTGAAGATTTAATCTGTTTCCGTTTCAGTTCCCATGTGGTTGAAATTGTTCACGACTCTTTCAAGGTCCTGATCCATGCGGCAGGAAAGGGGCAAGTCGTCCTCCCCTGATCGTTAGCAACTATTCAGCGATGTCAGGATATTCGTTGTTTTGTCCAGACTGAATTCGAGACGGCCGTTTTTGTTGCTCTGCGCTAGGTCTCCATCCGGACTTTAAAGTTCATCATGAGAAGGTCATGGTCGGTGCCAAAGTCAGCTCTTGGAAATGTTCTTGCTTTAGTCCTATTGATGCCAGACTTGTTCCCCCCCCCCCCCCCCCCCCCCCCCCAAAACTTACGGGATAAAGACTGTAAGACTGTGATATTGACCGTTCAGGGAATGCCACGTTCGTCGCTGGAATGCTTATCTCACCAAGAGTATAAGCATGAACCAAGTCATCACCATAGGCTAATTCCTTTAGCATTCCCACTGGTAGTCTTTTTACACTAGCAGCCCCAGAGAATCTTGCAGCGTTCTTGTTCACAATTCCTATCTCGGCATTCCAGTCACCCTGAACGATGAGTATGGCTTTTTCCTTTTTTTTTTTTCTTTTTTTTTTTGTTTTTTTTTTTTTTTTTTTTTTTTTTTTTCCTTTCCGTTTACCTGAGCGGCACTGCACCCACGCCGCTTTTTTTTTTTTTTTTTTTTTTTTTTTTTTTTTTTTTTATTTTTTTTTTTTTTTTGTTTTTTTCCCGCAAACTGTTTGACCACTGTTCTTGCTGTCCTATCTTCCGTGCTACCTGAGCGGCACTGCACCCACGCCGCTCATTCCCGTCTACAGCCACAGCCACAGCCCAGTCCCGGCCATCCCGCCACAACTCCGGCACCGGCAGTCCACAGGGAACAGTCAATGTCAAGTCGTCGTAAGGCAACCCACCAGAGGAGACACTGTACGGCTGCCGAGTCAGTTCAGTGGTGTTTCAGTGGCGCCTGTTCTGATCCAACATACGCAGGACACCACACCTACTACTAAGCCTCCTACCGACGACAATGATTCCTTAGTCGCGGAGCTGACGCGGTGAGCTCTCTCCCTCCGGAGCGCCACCACGTCCGTCCATTGACAGTGCCAATGAACTTGCCGATACCGGTGACCTCGCCAGGATCAAACTAAGACCACAGACCCGGAGAGGACATCGAAAATGAGGTCACCGTGACAGCAGGGCATGGAGGGCCACAGAATTTTATACTTTTTTAATGCTGGTTGATGAGGATGAGGAAGGTGATGATGATGCTATAGATTTCCATTCAAATCTGAGACTGAAGAATGTACTCTACGTTTACTTTCATAAGATATCCTGATGTCAACCAGCCCTGAGAGATACAGACACGTGCATTGTTGGTCAGTAAATTTCAGTAACACTCTCAGTGATGCATCTGTTTTGTGAAAGAAACTGGACTGTGTGGTCCCAGTCTTCCCAACTGAGCTCGTCGCAAACTCACCTTTGGGAAGGAGGCAGTTGGGGCAGAAATATTCCACAAATCAATGGCTCTGACAGGAATCGAACTAACGACAACCCCAGCCAAGAGTCCGCGATGCTGACCACTTCACCTCGGTGGCTGAGGAGGATCTCTCTCGTTTTTACCTTTGTGGTGTGCATTTAGAGCTGAGTGTAGAATCCTTTAATCTGGTTTTCCTCGTCGACTGATATGGCATCATATGTTTACAACGCCGGGGTGCGATGTTGAATGGTTTTTGCTCACTGGCAGACGGTTATGATCTGAAAAGTAATGAAAAACTGATATAAAACTGATGCTATATATACTACAGCGCTACCACACTACTACTATTGCTGCTGCTGCTGCTGCTGCCTTACTATCACTGATTTGTTGTCAACGTTAACATTTCATAGAATCGACATTAGGAGACCAGGTAGAATATGTTTACTAACCCTGTCTGAAGAGGCTAGGAAGCATCAAGTTTTTGTGTATCGCAAAAAAAAAAAAAAAAGAAAAGAAAAGAAAAAAAGAATGCGGAAGGGGGAAGAGGGGGGGGGGGGGCACTGAACCTGCACAAAATCGTAATATACACAAAAGAGTTATATCATGATAGCAGGCTGGCGACAAGTCTTCTCAAAAACTCTGACGCAAGAAGAATATCATCATCTCTCCCCCCCTTTCTCTCCCTCTCATTCTTCTTCTTTTTTGTCTACCTGTCCACCTGTTTGTGTTTCTTTCTGTCTGTCTGTCTCTCATCTTCTTCCTTTTTCTTCTTGTCCATTTGTTTGTGTCTGTCTCTATCTAGCTGTTTGTCTATCTGAATCCACCTGGTTGTCTGACTGTCTGTCTCTTCACCCCCCCACCCCCACCCTCCCCTCCCCTCCCTCTCTCTCTCGTTTCTCTCTCTCTTCTCCCATCGCAGCTCTGCCTTTTGTTGGGAACGACGTGATGCACATCTGACGGTCGTCTTTCTTTGTTCCTTCTCCGTGTCACGCTCTGCTCCCACCTCCTACATTGCACACACAAAATACTCTCCCGTTTCTCTCAACACACACACACACACACACACACACACATACACACACACAGAGGTCCACCCGCCTACACGTGCGTGTGCGTGTTACGTCCAGTCCCACCTGCGAGCCGTCACTTACAGGCTGCACACCAAAAATTGATGCGTCAAGGCCTTGCTTAAGGACTCGGATATTTACAGACTGGCACAATCAGAGATTGTTTTTGAGAGTTTTCATTGTCTGAAAGTTGATTTACCTTCTTTTCTTCCATTTGCTTATCAAGGTATATGCCAGGTGGTTCCAAGCAGAAGGAATGGGACTTTTGGGGGAACCACTTGGCGCAAAAATAGGGTCACAGATGAGTGAGAAGGCCTGAAATGTGATGTCAATTAAGGAAAAGGTCATGTATTGGATGAATCTGAATTATCTCACCGGTGGAAAAGAAAAAAAGTGAAATGGTCAGTGGAGGTTGTTCTTTTGATCAGCTATCAGTTTAATATCAAATGCTGGCTGAAACTGAAGCTAGGCCTCAAAACGCTTACATGGATTATATAGTGACGTAGAGCAAAAAAATTCTAATTGTGGCGTGTGGCCACACCCTACACTGCACGACGGTGGCCACTCCATGGAAATCTGTGAGCCAATCAAACACCGCCACACAACAACACACCACGTCATTTGTCCACATGTCCCCACGTACCCAGCCTCGTTCTGGTCTGTCACGAGTATTCCTGTAAAAAGACGAGGCACGGACGCAACACAACACAACGCTCATTCATTCGACAGTCTGTGTTCCCAGATAGGAAGACCCCGTGGCCAGCACCCTGCATCAAGGACAGCCACTCTCTGCATTCACCACGGTTGTACGGTCACTGTCCTGCAGACTTCAAGCCAGTCAGGAAGACAACATCAGCACAGGGATCGTTAACAGGGTGTGTCGTAAAAACTTAAGGTCAGAGGACTATGCTTTCAAACGACCCTTTTTTCGTTTTCTTTTCCTTTTAAAACCCATGGCGTGGCTGATCTTTTTGAATTAGTTATTTTGCATGTCCACAAAGCACTTTACCGAAGTTTGCGTGAGACAACTCGGCAAGAGGATTTTTTTTTTTTTTAATCATGACTAAATTGTTATTAGTAATAGTTCATGATTTATGTTTTTTCACGACGGGTTCGACAGCAGATTCAGGGGAGACGACTTGACTTTGAAAAGAGCCCCCCCCCCCCCCCCCCCCCCCCCCCCCCCCCCCCCCCCCCCCCCACACACACACACACACACACACACACACCTCCTTTTTTTTTTTTAACATGGAGGCGGCACTTTTAGTCTGTTTCTGAGACGTTTGTTGATGATGGGTTCAGGTGGGATGACTTGGAAAAAGACTAGTTTTTTGATGGAGCGGTTTTGTCCCCAAGAAGACGCTTGGGGTTCTTTCAGAGCAACCCGCTCCCCCAGCTTCTAGAAGTTCCGTGCCCGTCACTTCCTCTTTTCTGCCACTCTCTCTCTCTCTTAGTCTTGTCATTTAATTATTTTCTTTTTTTTTCCTTTGTTCACTGTTGCCGGCCATTGTTCTGCCTTTGTGGCCTGTGATAGTTTGGGAAAGTCGTATAACATTGTTTTTTTCATACAGCAGTCTATGACATGCCAGCTTTGTTCGTGATTATCTAGCTGTTAGGTGGTGATACTTGTCAACACTGGTTTTTGTGACCCTCAAGTATCTTTGATTTGTGTTGAACTCTTCCTCCTTTTAAAACTGGGAGTACTGACCTAAGGAGACTGCCTGACGCCCTCACAGCACTGTCTAAAGTTAAAAGCATAAAGATATAAACAGTTAAGCCAACGTGTCACATCCACATTAAAAAAAAATGGTTTCTTTGTTTCTTTTCAGAATAGAGTGGGGTTTTTTTCCCTCCATGGTTTGACTCGTTTTGTGGTGTACCCTTTTTTTTCTTGTGCTAATTTAACAGCCCTGAAAGGCTCTGTGATATCGGCTGGGCTGAAATGATTCTAACTTGAAAGCTTTCTCATGAGTTTAGTTGTCTTATTACCCTATGGTTTGACTTCGCATAAAGGTTCCTTGTAGCGTTTGGGGATCTGGGGGCCTGTCTTCCACGTATTCTTTCCAGTCAACAACAGCTGTTAGGGGAGTTCTCCTACTACCTGCACTGCGCCGCTTCTGTCATGGTGATCACGACTTGCAGCATAATGTCTTTTTTGTTTGTTTGTTTGTTTTTTCTGATCGTTCTCTTTGTGAAAAAGAGGACCAGTTGAATCGCCAAGAACTAGATTTTGAGGTACCAATATCAAAAAAATAGTCACTGAACTTGTCATTGTGTGAATGATCGACCGTGTTTAAACACACACACACACACACACACACGCGCGCGCGCGCGCGCGCGCATTTCTCAGACAAATGAGGTGCCTATTTCAAAAACAACGTAATGTTTGTTTTTTGTTTTGTTTTCAACAAAGTGATCGAGATTTTAGCCTCCTAATTCTCTGGATGAGTTATTTCACAGCAGTTTCATGCTGTATTGTCATATATTTACTGCGCTCTACACAGTCGTTCTTTTTGTTTGTCTCCTTTTTTTTTTTTCAACAGCAATGATCAATTTCATCCGCAGACAACAAATACTACGTGTACAAACTGACTAATTTCAGACTGTGTTGAAAAAAAAGTATATTTTCAAACTTACAATGCTATTAAATTATACATTAAACTGTGATCAGCACAAAAATCGTTTATAAATTAGATTAATCCTTTATGACAAAAAATTCATACCACGTTACGTGAAAAGTTTACTAATGAGTTAGTTTTTTAAGAAAAACATTTACTGGTGAAATAATTTTTTTTAAGACATAGGGTAGTCACATACATGCGTTACAAAATTATACAATTTGCCCGAAAGGACATGATGGTTTCGACACAACGTTTCTCTATATATTCAACATCTGAATACACAGAAATGTCTCATGCAATGACCAAACAATGTTGATTGAAGAAAACAAGACGCTCAAGACTAGTTCTTTGACTTTTTACAATTTGTAAGGATTTAGCATTCATCAGTGACAATGGTTCCTATATTTTTCTGCTGGCTTATAAAAATAGTAAGCCATATACAGACACTGACGTTACTTTTGCGGATGAAGATGACCACGACTTCTGCTGTCACTGGGTGATGGTGTGTGTACGTAGATAGCTGATCAGGCCAATCCTCGCGTTGAATAGTCTCTGCAGTGAGGACAGGACAGACTTATAGGTTGTTACAGGCTGAAAGATGGTGCTTGCTCTGTTTCTCCGAAACTGACGTTTTAGATCCTGTGAGTCCACTCCCATCGTTTCAAAGTTTGTATCATTCCGGATTTGACCATGGTGCGCCAGGTTGAGCAATCTTGCGCAGCTTCTTCCCAGGAGGCAGAGGCGATGTTACAGCACTTCACTGAGCCCTTCAGTGTGTCTTTGTAGCGCTGATAAATCTTTGATAAGTCTCCAGTGAATGGCAGTGCAGAGCGGTTTAATTAACTTCTTCTGTTGACCTGTGACAGGTTTGTGTACGACGACTTCAACTCGGTTGACATTAGGCACTGAATGGGCATAATTCATGAACTGTGATGTTATCTACTGTCACCAACAGTCCGTCTGAGGACCTGCGTGTCACCAACAGTCCGTCTGAGGATCTGTATGTCACCAACAGTCCGTCTGAGGACCTGCATGTCACCAACAGTCCATCTGAGGACTTGCATGTCACACCAACAGTCCATCTCAGGACCTGCATGTCACCGACAGTCCGTCTGAGGACCTGCATGTCACCAACAGTCCGTCTGAGGACCTGCATGCGCGCTTGGTCAAGGAGAACTGTCAGAAATTTTATGTCCGGCCACCATGGGAAAAAGGTCTAAATAAGAAATGTGGCCAAAGATGACCACGTGGCAATTGTCCGGGGAACCAAATCTATTCAAGTGCCCGGGAGGGAGCCAAACTGAAATCTTTCTAGTAACGTTCTCCCCCTTATCTGGTTAGCTGACAAACAAGTCCACCAACTCCTCTCAGCATACGAAACTGAAAAAAAAAATAACAGCAAAATTTAAAATAAGATTTTCCAATCACCTCTCCCCCCCCCCCCCCCCCCCCCCCATGAGCGGCTTGACTTCCATTTGTTCCCCCCCATCCTTCCTCTCTTCCCAATGGAACACTGTGCCAAGAGCAAGTTTTAAAACGGGCGGAAACATAAAGAAAGACTAACAAATTACCTTTTTTTCTTCTACGTGCCCTGAAAACCTTCCAAGCCCCTTTCAAGGCATAGGGTGCTCCAGCCCCCAAAACACAAGCCATACCTGTGAATTTTCAAAGCATGCCAATCGTGAGACACTTAATCAAAAGCAGAGTAAAATCTTCTTTATTGAAACGTTCAATTCCACCTGGTCCCCACCGTTTACAAACAATGGCACGGTAACCAGCCGCCGTGGCGAAGTGGTTAGCGTCGCGGACTCCCGCTAGGAAGTCGTGGGTTCGATTCCCATCAGAGTCATGTGGGATTTTTCTGCCCCGACCGGCTGCTACCCAGAGTTGAGTTTGCTACGGACTCGGTTGCGAAGACTGGGACAACGCAGTTGAGTTTAATCCATTTAATGGATGTGTCTCTGAGAGCGTTACTCAAATCTCCTGACCACACACTGCAGGCATCTGTATCTCTTGGGCCTGATTGACGCTGAAATATATTATGAAAGGAAGCGTAGAGTACAGCTCTGTCATGCAGTCTCTCAGACCGGAATGGAAATCCGTAGCATCATCTTAATCATCCTCATTCTCATCGATCAGCTTAAAAAACAAAAAACAAAACAAAACAAACACAAACAAACAAAATGGCACCGTCTTCAATTACTGTCCCCGTTTTTTACACAGTGGCGCAGTCTTCAGTTCTCATCCAGCAGTTCACAGTGGCTGCTCAGTCCTGGCTCCTGCTGGTGCAGAATGAAATCCAGGGACCACAACCAGCAGTTTGACACCAATCCATCTACTGGACGCGTTGGCGTAGCTCGCTATCTGCAGCCCCGCTCCTGCAAGTGGAGCGTGGAAGCGACTGCAGGAAGTATAGTAGTGAGCCACGGCAATGTGCAGCAGCAACAGGAGGGCAGAGAGTGACTTGCAGGGTTGACATCAAGCAGCTGAACGTGGTCATTCATGAACTATGGTATTACCTCCCTTCTTTATCCTTGGCCTACCGGTACTTGTCTTCCTCCTCCTCTTCCCCTAAGCCTGGAAGGTGCTAAGAGCTAATGTATAGGTCAGCCATCTCCCATGTTTTGTCTATGGACACTGTGCCAAAGCAAATGCTTTTTTTTTTTTTTTTTTTTTTTTTCACCTACTAATGGATTAATATCCATTGCACACAGCAGTCTCGACTCAGCAGATGTGACGTAGCGCATATGGACTAACTGGCACACACACTCAGACTTCCTTCTCAAACACAAACTGACGCTTCTGTCTCTCCCTTTAGGTAAAAACGGGTTTTTGATCTTCCTTTTCTTCCTCTCTCTCTCTCTCTCTCTCTCTCTCTCTCTCTCTCTCTCTCTCTCTCTCGTCCGCACAGATCATTCTGGTTCCCTGTCCACTGCCACAGTCTGGCTTGTTCCGTCACAGCACCACCACCGGTAATCCACAAGGTGTGGTCAATGTCAAGTTGTCACAAAGCAACCTACCAGAGGAGACACTGCACTGCTGCCGAGTCACTTGGTGGCGTTCTGTGGTGCCTGTTCAAAGTCAGCTACCAAGGGTACCACCTACTAGACCCCCTACTGAGGACCAAAACTGTTCAGTCGCAAAGCAAGTGTGACTGAGCTCTCCCTTTGGAGGGTATCACGACATCCGTCTAGGGACAGTCCCATGACTTTGCCATCGACCCCAACAGAATCTCACCATGGGCATGGGCGTGGAACAGAAATCGAAACTGAGGTCGACATGACAGCAGGGTATGATGGGCCACAGAATTTGAGAATTTTTTAATGGTGATTGATGAGAATGTGGATGAAGATGATGCGCCTAATTTCCATTTCTGTCTGAGACTGCATAATAGGGATGTGCTCTTCACTCACTTTCATAATATATCCCGCCCTTAACCAAGCTTTAAGATACAGATACCTGTGGCACTGATCAGGGAATTTTAGCAACATTCTTGGAGATGCATCCATTAAATGGCTGAAACTCAACTGTGTGGTCCCAGTCGAGCCTATAACGAATTCAGCTCTGGGTAGAAGCTAGTCTAGGCACAAAAATCCCATGAATAAATGGCTCTGATGGGAATCGAATCTACGATCTCCCAGTCGGGTGTCCACGATGCCAGTCACTTTGCCACCATATGGTGGCAATATGGAGTGCTTAGTTGTTTCAACAAACTAAGCACTAAAGAGAGACAGAGACAAGAAGTAAAGAGGACAAAAAAAAAAAAAAAAAATCGCTTTACCAGCCGCCGTGGCGAAGTGGTTAGCGTCGCGGACTCCCGGCTGGGAGGTCGTGGGTTCGAATCCCATCAGAGTCATGTGCGTTTTTCTGCCCCGACCGGCTCCTACCCAGAGTTGAGTTTGCTGCGGACTCAGTTGGGAAGACTGGGACCACACAGTCGAGTTTCATCCATTAATGGATGCGTTTTCTGAGAGTGTTGCTCAAATTTCCTGACCAACACTGCAGGTGCCTGTATCTCTCGGGCCTGGTTGACGCCGGGATATATTATGAAAGGAAGCGTAGAGTACAGCCCTGTCATGTAGTCTCAGACCGAAATGGAAATCCGTAGCATCATCTTCATTATCCTCATTCTCATCGATCAGCATTAAAAAAAAAAAAAAAAAAGTCAAATTCTTCTGTGGCCCTTCATGCCCTGCTCTCATGGTGACCTCAGTTTCGATGTCTTCTCCACGTCTGTGGCCTTGGTTTGGTTCCGTCGGGGTCACCGGTATCGGCGAGTCCATGGGGGCTGTCTGTCGTTGGACGGACGTGGTGGCGCCCTCCGGAGGGAGAGCTCACTCACGCCGGTTCCGCGACTAAGCAATTATTGTCGTCAGTAGGGGGGCTTAGTAGGTGGCGTCCTGCGTATGTTAGATCAGAACAGGCGCCACTGAACACCGCCTAAGTGACTCGGCAGCAGTGCAGTGTCTCCCTCCGGTGGGTTGCCTCTTGACGACTTGACATTGACTGCTCCCTGTGGATTGCCGGTGCCGGGGCTGCGGCGGGACCAGCCGGGCTGTGGCTGTGGACGGGGTGTCGGAATGAGCGGCGTGGGCGCACACTGCCTCTGAGGTGCGCAGAAGCTGGGACAGCAAAAAAAAAAAAAAAAAAAAAAAAAAAAATCGCTTTGAAAACTGATCTTTATGAACAGCAGCTTGGTTCCCCTTGTGACCAGGGTGTAGAAAATCCATTAGATTTGTGCGACAACTGTTTTTGAAATATTTCAAGCTGACAAAACAAAAGTCGGGAAACAGAACTGCAAAGCTGACGTAAACCCCACAGCATTCATTTCCATCATCTTTACCCTACAAGCGAGCTTTATTCAGTGTTTCTCTCTTGCAAATTTGTTCGTCAAAATGACAGCCAAAGGCCTATAAACAGTTACAATGACCACAATCTGAATGGTCAGACCAGGCAACTGCTGGTGAACTTTTCAGCTGGCGACTCCCCTCCACCACTACCCCCCTCCCAAAAACACACACACACACATGCAAAACACACACACACACACCACACTAACACACACACACACACACACACACACACACACACACACACACACACACACATTAACACACTTACAGGGAGAGAGAGATAGAGAGAACAATCAAGAACAAACCAGGACACACACACACACACACACACACACACACACACTCACACTCACACACACACTGATCGATTTCTGGGTTATTTCACTGACAGGTCCTGAATCCGAGTCATCTTCAGCATCATCCTTGCAGTACCACCTGACCCCAGTGGTGTCAGAGAGGAAAAAGTCATATCAACGACCACCGCACTTCCTGGAACCTTTCTGTCGAGTTTCGCTCACACCCCACAGTCATCTCCACCAACCTCCAGCCCACCACCCCGCCCAGTCCACCACCACCACCACCCCCTCCACACCATCCACCCTTCACTCACACCGGCATTCGGTACAACCTCCCTCCCTCCCTCTCCTCCTTCCCTTTGCTGAACGCCTCACGTCGACCGGACAGCCATGCTCCGCAATCTCGCTCTCTACGTCATCCTCGTCCTAACGTCATTGGTCACTGACGTCATCGTCGTCAGGGATGATGACTGTTCAGAGCATGATGACTGCACGCCCAGTGAAAATGCTGATGAGAGCAAGTTGGATGAAGTCTGCAGTGCATGCGGTTCTATATATGGTGGCAATATGGAGTACTGCTGCTGTCGCCAGGGAGGACGTGTCTTTGAGTGTTGCTATCGGGCTGTGATGGAGCAATCGGATGCTTTCTAGGAGGGAGTCGATTGCCAGAATGCGTTAAGAATAATTAGAGCTTACATTTTTACGCATAAGCAAGGAAAGTTAATGGTTTATAAGTTTAAACGTTTTCTTTTAATTCATAATGATTAGAACTTACATTTTTACGCATAAGAAAGGAAAGTTAATGGTATAAGTTTAAACATTTTCTTGAATTAATAATGACAATTAGAATTTACATTTCTACGTATAAGCAAGGAAAGTTAATGGTTTTGAAGTTTAAACTTATCTTTAAATCGTAAGAATGATAGGACTTACACTTTTTTACGCTTAAGCAAGGAAAGTTAATGGTTTATAAGTTTAAACGTTTTCTTTAATTCATAAGAATGATTAGACCTTATTTCATGCAAAAGCAATGAACGTTAGTGGTTTATAAGTTTAAACTTTTTCTTCAATTCATAAGAATATTTAGAATGTATATTTCTATGCATAAGCAAGGAAAGTTATTGATTTATCAGTTTATACTTTTTCTTTGATTCACTAAAACAGAAAGAAAATCCATTTAGTCAATTTTTCTCCCAGGAAGTGAAGACGAGATGTGGCCAAAATACAATTACAGAAAGGACATATTCACTGAAATATCGAACTATAAACTGTAATCACCATAAAATTGTTGTTGTTGTTGTTTTCTAGAATGCAGTAATGTTTCCTTGATTATGATCATTAGCATCCATTAATCTATCAACATCGATGGTATTTATTCTGCTACACTTGTGTAACATTCTGTGCTGAAAGATCGTTATATTTCAGACTTTGGAGAAAAGTCGGCCAATACAGACTTTTTAATATATCTCTAATGGTCGTATTAGTAACACGAACAACCAGATTACCGAAATGAGGACCGCTTTTTGTTTAACCAATCACAAACTTGCAAACACACGACATAATAAGTATGTTCACACATCCATTATTTCTTTTTTTTTTCCTAAAAAGGTAAGAGAAAAAATCTGTATTATCTCCCATGATACAATCATTTTGACAAAATGGAACAGAGTAAAATGAACTTGTTAATGTTTCTTGTTCTTCTTCTTCTTTTTTGCTGAGTTTGTTACTGCCGAGCTTAAAGGTTTATGCTTCACTGAATTTCAGCAGATTCAGTTTTCTGAAAATGTCATCGTCTGCAATAAAACAAAGTTTTCACACATGGTCGAGTTTGACAATCGTGTTTCGTAAGCGCAGATGCAGCAATGCTTTGGTCCTATTCATTAAGGTTCTCGGGCATTTTCTGTAGCTCTTGGTTCTAGTCAACTCTCATCACCAGCTTGCTGATATGGGGTAAAACGCCCTCACCTGACTGTGGCAAAGAGCCAAGGGTGGGCGCTTCCCCCACATGTACGGCCCCTTTAAACCCTGAGAGAGAGACAGAGGGGTGGGGAGGGGGGAGGGCGGGCCAGAGAGAGAGAGAGAGAGAGAGAGAGAGAAACGTTCGAGTATGCATTTGTGTGTGTGTGTGTGTGTGTGTGAGAGAGAGAGAGAGAGAGAGAGAGAGAGAGAGAGAGAGAGAGAGTCTGTGTGTAAGAGAGAGAGAGGAGAAAAGAGAGAGACAGAGACAGAGAGAGAGAGAGAGTCCTTGCACATGATCGGAATGCAAATAGCGCCAAATTCAAGTATTCAAATACAAATACCAATAATTTTCACAACAGATGCAGGGAAATCTCTCTCTCTCTCTCTCTCTCTCTCTCTCTCTCTATATATATATATATATATATATGTGTGTGTGTGTGTGTGTGTGTTTCCTCTCTTTTCTTTGTGTCTCATCCTTCTCTTCTTCTTCTTCTTCTCTCTCTCTCTCTCTCTCTCTTTGCCTCTCTGTCTGTCTGTCTCTCTCTCTCTGCCTTTCTCTCTCTCTGTCTGTCTCTCCCTCTCTGTCTGTCTTTCTATTTGCCCCCACTGTGTCTGCCTGCTCTCCCTCTTTCTCTGCCTCTCTGTTTTTCTGTCTGTCTCTCTCTGTTTGTCTGTCTCTTCCTGTGTCTGTCTGTCTCTCTGTCCGTCTGTCTGTCTCTCTCAGCGGATAAGCATACACGTCCACCCACAGACACATGCGCACCCGCTCACTGTCCCACGAAACGCTCGTCACATGCTCACAAGACTACACGACAGTGACCACGCCCAAGAAGTCTGTGAGAGTCAAACACACCGCCACTAAAACATCACGCTCTCCCTTCACTCGTCCACCCTCGCTTTCCACCGGCCTCGTTCTCATCTCTCATGTGAGATGAAGCTCATTCGTTCTTCTCCGGTACAACGACACAGACGCAGATGTTCGATGAACAGGCTGCACACCAACAATGAATGCGCCGAGGCCTTGCTTAAGGAGTCGAGTATATATAGACTGGTGCAGTTAGATTGTTTTGAGACTTTTTATTGTGTCTGAAAGTTGCTTCTCCTCGTTTTCATTCATATGGCCATCAAGGTACAAGGCAGGTGGTTTTAAGACAGACTAAAATCAAAGGAATGGGATTATTTTGTGGAAACCACCTGGCGCAAAGATAGGATCACGGGTGAGTGCAAAGGCCTGAAATGTGTGTCAAGTAACGGAAGGTCATATTTTTTAAGATTGTTCGTGATTTCATCGGTAAAAATCCCCTAAAACAACGGAAATAATTGTTTGGGGTTATTCCTTTGATCAGTAATCAGTTTAACATTAAATGCTGGCTCAAATTTATGATGGCCTCAAAACGCTTACACTGATTACATAGTGTTTTAGCACAAAATCCTAATTGTGGCGTGTGGCCACTGCTGGCATTCCCAGATGGGAAAACCAGTGTTGAAGGCCAGAGTTTACAGTTAAAATGTTGGCCCCAAACACTATATCTCCTCTATTACATCAAAGCTGCGCCTGGTTTTTCTCAGATCAGCCAGTACCAAAACATATCCATCACAAAGTCCAGCCCTTGACCCATACCGTACCTATCTCTGAGATAGATGTCATGTCCGTTTCTTTTTCTATGCAAGCACGATCCACCTGACCCTTCATTTTCCTGTGTCGTCTACTAGAGTTTTCACTCCAAA
>JADBJO010000028.1:834345-921845 GCA_016801955.1 Conus betulinus | reverse complement strand
AGTCAGCACCGGCCACCATCCGTCAGCACACTGCTTTGTCTCGCGTGCGCGGGCGCGCGCGCACACACACACACACACACACATATATATATATATATATACAAACACATACGAAAACAAACACGCGAGCGCAAGCTCTCACGCACGCACACGCATGTTCACACAAACATACACACTCACGCACGAATGCACCACGCACTAACTAATACACACACAGTTATACACACACAAATGCGTGCGCGTATGCGCGTGAGCACACACACACACACATAATAACAAACATACATACACCCTCATGTACGTACACATTCACACACACACCCCCCTCCCCCAAACAATAATACACATATGCAAACACACACACACACACACACACACACACACACACACAATACAAATGGACGCGCCACGTACACACACACACACACACACACACACACACACACACACACACACACACACACCGTGGGCCCCGGGAGCCGCGCATGAACGCAGAGCGCGCAAGCACAAATACAAGCACGTACATAAAAAACACTCACGCGCGTGCGCGCGCGCTCGAAAACACACACACACACACACACACACACACACACACACACACACACACACACACACAAATGGGCGCGCGTATGTATATGTACACATATATGCACATGTGCATACACACACATGCAAACACCCCCGCGTGCGCGCGCGCGAACACACACACACCACACACTTCTTTACCTTGTCTGCAATTATTTCAATGAAAAGAGAGGAGAGAGAGAGAGAGAGAGAGAGAGAGAGAGAGAGAGAGAGAGAGAGAGAGAGAGAGAGAGAGAGAGAGAGAGAGAATGTGTAGTGAGAGAGAGGGAATGTGTATGTGTGCGGTGGGTGTATGCGTGTCCCTACACTTATTTAATGCAAATAGTTGAATATTTCAAGGATTACGAGTACTGGTCACAACAGCTGTAGGAAAATGTACGAAATGACTCTCTCTCTCTCTCCCTCTCTCTTTCTTCTGTTTTCCCTAGGAATGGGTGGAAAAAAAGCATGTATAATTTGCTTATCTCATTACCCTAGTAAAATAAAAATTTCGTTCGTACATTCGTTCGTTCTCTCTCCTTCCCCCTCTCTCTCTTTCTCTCTCTCTCCCCTCCCCCCCCTCCCCCCCCTCTCTCTCTCTCTATCTCACTCTCCCACTTTCTCCCTCTAATTCTCCCTCTCTCTCTCTCTCTTCCCCTCTCACTTCCCCCTCTCTCTCTCTCTCTCTCTCATCTCTCCCACTTTCTCCCTCCAATTCTCCCTCTCTCTCGCTCTTCCCCCCTCTCCCTCTCTCGCCCTCCATCTCTCTCTCTCTCTCTCTAAGGGTGGGTCAATTCACGGAGATGTCCATTCACACTGGATTCAGCTAGCACCGGCCACCATCCGTCAGCACTCTGCTTTGTCTCGCGTGCGCGCACACACACACACACACACACACACACACACACACACACACACACACACACATACAGACACATAGAAAACGCACACACTTGCGCGCGCTCGCACTCACGCACGCACACCCATACTTGCACGTTCACACACACACACACACACACACACACACACACACACACACACACACACACTCGCACACACGCACGCAAGCTTGCACGTTACGGCCGTTACAGCCGTTACTAACATCGGACATTATCCGTGACCCATAATGAACATACCTACAAATTTTCAGAAAGATCGGCCCAGTAGTTTTGTCTGGAGCGAGTGGAACACATTTTGACCACGGACGTACGGACAGACACACAGACATCATTTGTTCGTTCCCATTCTAAAGTACTCCCTGTTCTATAAAAACTGGGAGTACAAAAATGAAGAACACACACACACACACACACACACACACACACACACACACACACACACTTTTTTTTTTTTCTCTCTCATCTACAGGGCACTCGAGAAATAGAGACAAATGGAGACTTCCGACATGCCTAACCATACAGGTACAGTGGTAAGCATTTAACACATCAATGGAAGAGCTGTCTTAAATTTCATCGACCGCTTTTGCTCGCTGTGTTTTTTTTTCTTTCTTTCTTTTTTTGTTTGTAAACACACACACACACCACCCTCCCCCCCCCCCTCCTTCTCTAACTCATTCCATTAGACACATCAACAAGTTTTTCACACAGGTGGGCATTTTTTTCGGTTAATTCCATGTTCATTTCTAAACCATGCCTATGTCTTTCAACCCCATATGTGTTATTCAGTTGAAGTGTTTGACAGTGCAGGGAAGAATATTTGTACACCTGATCCACTGAATGGCCTACGCTTTCACAACATCAGAATGGGTCTGCCTAACTCACGCCGCCATCCAATGCCCGCATCGCATCCAACAGAGCTGCCACGAAGTCTGGCCCTTTCTCCACCCGTTCCCGCCTCAAAAGATCACCAGCTGATGAACAGTCACAGGCATCCAAGCATATACAATACCCCGAAACAACACCAGTACATATTTTACGTCCAACCGCATGAACCGCAGCACATATCAATTTTATGTCCATGACAACACTCCAAAACACAATACCAGCACATATCAATTTTATGTCCAACCACATGACGACACGTCCAAAACAATACCAGCACATATCAATTTTATGTCCAACCACATGACGACACGTCCAAAACAATACCAGCACATATCAATTTCATGTCCAACCACATGACGACACGTCCAAAACAATACCAGCACATATTTTGCGTCCCGGCACATACAATACTCGCAACTAAATAATACCAGCACACGATTATATCCAACGCATAAAATACTCCTAAATAATACCAGCACATGTTTTACGTCTCGGCCCAAACAGTACTCCTACATGATACCAACGCATGGTTTACGTCCCGGCGCATACAGTACTCCTAAATAATACCAGACATGGTTTACATCCCGGCGCATATAATACTCCTAAATAATACCAGCACATAGTTCACGTCCTGGCGCATACAATACTCCTAAATAATACCAGCACATAGTTCACGTCCTGGCGCATACAATACTCCTGAATAATACCAGCACATGGTTTATGCCCCGGCACATACAATTCTCCTAAATAATACCAGCACATGATTTACGTCCCGGCGCATACAATACTCCTGTATAATACCAGCGCATGCGTCCTGCCGCAGAAAAATACTCTGAAACAATATCAGCACGTATTTTGCGTCTAACTGCATGAAAATACCCATAAACAGTACCAGCACATGTTTTACGTCCCAGCGCCCAACAATACTCTGAAACAATACCAGCTCCTATTTTACGTCCTTGCGTCTAACAATACTCTGAAACAATACCAGCACAAATCAAATTTTGCGTCCCTGCGCACAACAATTTTCCGAAATAATACCAGCACATATTTTGCATCCACTTGCATAACAACATCTGGAAACAAAACCAGCACATATTTTGCATCCCACCGCATAACAACACCCCCAATGTCAATAATAACGTCCTAGGTGCTATGGCCAAGTCACATATTGACGATAGTTATCCTAATCACTTAAAAGTTTATACAGACGGATCCCTATTAAATGGCAATGCTGGTTCCGGCTTTGTTATTCCTGCTTTGAAAGCAGATAAATCTTTTTCATCTTGGAAAGGGGTTTTCTGTCTTTACGGCTGAACTGATAGCAATTCTAATGGCTCTGCATTATATTATTGACATTCCACGTGATTTTTCTAGAAACTTTTTTGTGTTGATTCCAAATCTGTTCTTCAAAGCAATGGAATCTGTTTGCTGCTACCAATCGCGCCGAGATTATCACCTAACTAAAAATTCTGATCCATTTCCTTACATCTAGAGGGATAACAGTGGACTTTTGCTGGATTCCGTCACATTGTGGGATTGTAGGAAATGAATGGGCAGACAGAACTGCCCGCATGGGATCCAAAAAACTCTGAAAATTCTGTCTATGTCAAAATACCCTTGAGTCTTCACGAAGCCTATGGACTCTTAAATAAAGTCTCTTTTGAGTCTTTTTATAAGCTGTATAAGATTCAGTTCTCTTTAAAATACATGTACAAGATTCTTCACTGAGTTGCTGTTCAAGAACTCAGAAATCTACCCCGTCCATCTAACTCGCCCAATCAAATTCGTAAACTGTATACAAGACGCGCATGTACATGTACACAAATTTCGGAAACTGGAATCTCTCTTATATAGGCTCAAAGTTAACGCTCTTCGTACAAAATTCCACAGAAATTTACAATGCGCTTGTGGAGCAGTCGACAGTTTCAATACTCTGCATTTTCTTTTTAACTGTTCCTATTTTAACTCATCTCTCTCCAACTTCCGACAAAAAGATTCCCCCTGCATTTTCCAGAATCTCCACGCCTTTTTTTACATTTGTAAATTCGTTGATGTTAAGCCCAGTTGGCTCGTTTGTGTAAATATTTCCAGGTTTTTTTTTTTTTTTTTTGCTTTGTAATTTATCTTTTAAATTGTTACATTTAGAACAGTATTTTCTTATCAATAGTCAAAGTCGCATATGCACACACACGCGCGCGCGCACACACACACACACACACACACACACACACACACACACACACACACACACACACACACACATTCGTACGTAGGCCTATACTAGCATTCATACATATACGTATACTGACATATGCAAAGTTTTAATAAGTGCGTGTTCACTTCCTTTCGCTCCCGGTTGGTTTGTTAGGTGTAAAAAGGAAGGTGTAAAAAGGAAGGTGTAAAATTGAAGGTGTAAAACAGCCGCAAGTGGACAACAGAATAAAGTGTTTTTCCGCACTGCTGCTTTTTTTTAAAATTTATTATTATTATTTCTTTTTTTTTTTTCATCAATTACAATTTGAGAAATGCTTCTCGATGTTTGCTAGGGATACAATATAAAGAGCAACTTCGAAAAGGGAGGGTTTCACAACCTGGTTCGGTTCAACACTGTATTCCTTACTACGACAGAGATGTGCCCCAATGACCCATTTCTCTGACTTTACACGTTCATATCATCGTAAGTACTCATGTTTTGTTTGTGTGTGTGTGTGGTGACGCTACAAACTATTAATCCTGGCGGCTTTTCAAATATATGTTCGCACATTAATGGAAAATTAGGGTTTTTTCTTGGAAAGCATGTAACACAGTGAGGAGGGTGGGAAGGAGGGTGTCAGAGAGAGAGAGAGAGAGAGAGAGAGAGAGAGAGAGAGAGAGAGAGAGAGAGAGAGACTGATCGATTGATTGATCTTTAATGCACAAGGATGAAGATTTTAGGCCAAAGCCTAGTCTTACAATCTGTCCTTGTCATGCATATATGAGAGAGAGAGAGAGAGAGAGAGAGAGAGAGAGAGAGAGAGAGAGAGAGAGAGAGAGAGAGAGAGAGAGAGAGAGAGAGAGAGAGAGAGAGAGAGAGAGAGAGAGAAGAGAGAGAGAGAGATAAAATGAGATAGAGACGGACAAAGACAAAAGACGAGAGCCAGACAAAAGAGAGATGATAGAAAGACAGATAAACATACAGACAGACGGACAGACAGAGATAAAGATAGAGAGAGGGGAGGTTTGGAGATCAGTAATAGTCTAAGACAGACACACAGAGACTGACAGACACACCGACAGAGAGCGGACACAGACAGACAGAGACAGAAAAACAGACAGACAGAAACAATAAGATGGAGAGAGATACATACACAGACAGACAGAGAGATTGACAAAAGAGAGAGGAGGCTTTGGGGCAGACAGACAGACAGGCAGGCAGGCAGACAGAGACGTTGCGATAGAGACAGAGAGGAGGTTGAGGGCCAGAGACAGACAGACAGACAGACAGACAGACAGACAGACAGAGACCGTCAGATAGACAGAGGCAGAGAGAGAGAGAGAGAGAGAGAGAGAGAGAGAGAGAGACAGAGAGAGAGAGAGAGAGAGAGAGAGAGGAGAGAGAGAGAGAGAGAGACAGAGACAGACAGAGGGAGAAATACAGAGAGAGAGAGAGAGAGAGAGAGAGAGAGAGAGAGAGAGAGACAGACAAAAAAAAAAAACGCAGAGTCAGACAGGGACAGAGAGAGAGAGGAGGTCGGGGATCAGAGTGAGACAGACAGACAGACAGACAGACAGACACACACACACACACACACACACACACACACAACACACACACACACACACACACACACACACACACACATACACGAGAAAGACTAGGGAAAACTTACACATATGAGTAAATGGTATGACAACAGTTCGAGAGAGAGAGACACAGACAGACAGACAAAAACGCAGACAGAGAGTGAGACAGAGACAGAGAGAGAGGAGGTCGGGGATCAGAGAGTGAGACAGTCAGACACACACACACACACACACACACACACACACACACACACACACACACACACACACACACACACACACACACACACACACGAGAAATACTAGGGAAAACAAACATTATGAGTGAATGATATGACAACAGAGAGAGAGAGATAGGGGGACACACACACACACACACACACACCACACACACACACACACACACACACACACACGAGAAGACTAGGGGAAAACTAAACATTATAAGTGAATGATATGACAAAACAGAGAGAGAGGGACACACACACACACACACACACACACACACGCACAGTGAGACACACACACACACACACACACACACACACACACACACACACACACTGGCATAAAGACAGAACAGTGGAAACTTACTTATTTGAACCGATGACAACAGTGCCCATCGTTCACACGTGAAGCGGAAGCCGGATGAATCTCGTGGTCCGTCAAAGGTAAAAGCAGACGTCACTTGACCGCTCCCTGGGGAGGGAATGCCGGTGCCGGTGCCGTATTGGGACAAGTCAGCCAGGCTGTGACTGAGGACGGCAGTCCGGAACGACCGGCGTGAGCTGGCACTGCAGACTGGAGACTGGTCAAAGAAACACACACACACACACACACACACACACACACACACAACACAGAAAAAAAAAAATCAAGCATCGCTGAATTCGTGGTCGGCAACCGAGAACGTTCAAGGGGAATAATCTGTGCCATGGATGGATGGGGGGAAAAATCACTTTCACCTATATCCTTGAAATCAACCTGCCTGTTTCATCCGTCCTTTTTTGTACTCCCTGTTCTTTTAGAACAGGGAGTACTTTACAATGGGAACGAAGAAATGCTGTCTGTGTGTCTGTCTGTCTCGTGTCTGTCTGTCCGTCCGTGGTCAAAAATGTGTCCACTCGCTCCAGACAAAAAAACTACTGGGCCGATCTTTCTGAAAATTGTCGATATGTTCATTATGGGTCACGGATGATGCTCGAAGTTTATTTTTACTGTTATAACCGTTACTAACAGCTATAACGGCCCATAACGGTTTTTCTTCTTTATGGAATACCTCAGAAAGTACTTGGGCGATCTTTCTGACAACTTGTAGGTATGTTCACTATGGGTCACGGATAATGCTCGATGTTTTATTTTACCATTACAGCCGTTACTAGCGGCTATGACGGCCCAGAACGGTTTTTCTCTTTATGGAATATCTCAGAAGGTACTTGGCGATCTTTCTGAAAATTTGTAGGTATGTTCATGTGTCACAGATGATGGCCGATGTTTACCAGAATAGCCGTTACTAACGGCTATAATGGCCCAAAACGGTTTTTCTCTTTATGGAATATCTGACGCGTATTCAAGATAAACTGGGAGTACGTTTTTATGCTTTGCATCTTGTTTTTTTCTGTCTTACCTCTGCCTGTGCCCTTCTGATGTGTCTGTGCTTATATCTCGTCTTTACCCCATTCTATTCTATGTATCTATTTTGTTTCTTGTTGGCTGAGATGAACGTCCTCGCAGCAAATGCTTTTAAGGACTGGTAGTTAGCTGCAGCAAGCTGCAGCCCGCAGAGTCAATTGTCTGGGCGAACTTTGTCAGCTGGCGAGCTTGGTTGAAATGTGTGTCTGCCGAAAGGAGGAGGTACCCAGGGTAGTCGGTTTCCTCAGGCAGAAGCCTGGGTGAAGTTGTTCGTTCGTACGTATCAGTGTTTTTCTTCTTTCGTGGTTAAGTCGTGATGATGGCGTCTTCCTTGTGGCCGATGGAAAAGGCCGTCACTTGGTGGTAAGACTGACTATACTGCTAAATGCACAAGGCGTACGCGGTGTCAGCTATCGTGAGCGTCGGCCATCATGGATTTTTTTTTTTTTTTTTTTAAGTTCGTGTAAACATATTGTAGCCGCCGTTTGAACCAAACCTACCGGCCCCATTTCATTTTTGGAGCCTCGTTTAATCTACACTGTGTAATATATCTAAACCACAATTTGTTGTTTGTTGTTTTGCCTTAGTGTAGTTTAAAACGTACCTGTTTTGCATGCGCCATCGTATAACGTCGAGTATTCTGGACGGGAGCACCCTATGTTTCCCCAGGTCTGTATTCCCCCAAGTCTATATTCCCCCAAGTCTATGTTCCCCCAGTCTATATTCCCTCAAGGGCTATCTTCCCCCAGGCCTTTGTTCACTTTTTTGTTTGTTTGTTTTGTTTTTTGTTACAAGTTCTTTGACGATGCGCGTCATTGGAAAACACTTTATCTTAGGTTCTAATCCTGTACTCGTTTCTTTCGTTCGCTTGGCAATGGGGAAAGTAACCTTGCAGCGCACTGCCTATGTATGTGTGAGAATTTAATGCAGGATCAGGTGCCTCCCTTTATGTTACCTGGGGTTCAATCCTTGTTATTATTACCTCTGCTGTGTTTTAATATTTGCAGTTCAGACCAGCGTGACACGTCAATAGCCCTGGGGGGACACAGACCTGAGGGAACATAGACCTGGGGGAATAAAGACCTGGGGGAGCATAGATATGCTCCTTGGGGAATATAGACCTGGGGGAACATAGACATGCTCCTGGGGGAATATAGACCTGGGGGAACAAAGACATGCTCCCTTCTGGACGTTTCCTTCAACAGAGACAACTCAAATCTTTTGACAGAATAGAGCTCTCTTACGGTGATTTAAAAAAAAAAAAAAAAAAGCGAAAAAAAAAAAAAGCGAAAAAAAAAAAAAAAAAAAGAAGAAGTAAGAAATGCTATGTTTGTTTTCATTTTATTACCTCTTGTGTAAGAGACGACGAGTAGTAGGGGAAATGACTGCGTTGTGGTGGAGTTTGGACGTGTTGTTGTTATGGAGTTGGTGTGAATGACCTTGCAGACAGAACTTACGCTATGTTTTGCACGCGTTTCACGAGCGAGAGGTGTGAGAGAGAGGAGTGTGTGTGTGTGTGTGTGTGTGTGTGTGTGTGTGTGTGTGTGTGTGTGTGTGTGTGTGTGTGTGTGTGTGAGAGAGAGAGAGAGAGAGAGAGAGAGAGAGAGAGAGAGAGAGAGAGAGAAGATAAGACAAGACAAAATTCTTTATTTACGAGGATAATAGATAAGCACTAACGTGCTTTTTTACATCCAGTCCTTGCCCTGAGTAGCGTGAAATCAATTAATGTTAAAAAAAAAAAAAAAAAAAAAAAAAAGCAAGCAAAGCGGTCATGTAATCATAAAAGAATATCAAATGAAAATAGAAGATGAATGAAATGAAACAAAAAATAAGAATAATAATTAACAACAAAAAATAGAAATAAAAATGAGAGTAACAATAATGAAGAGGAAGGAGACAGTGGGGCTAGAGAGTGAGGTGGGCTGGGGGTATATATGTAAATCTACTACAACGTACAAGATTAGCATGTATGAAAACAGACAATAAAATGAATACGACAAAGTACGTACATATTTTTGAACACACACATACACGCACGCTCGCACGCACAGAGAGAGAGAGAGAGAGAGAGAGAGAGAGAGAGAGAGAGAGAGAGAGAGAGAGAGAGAGAGAGGCACAGCATGTAATCATTTTTTGTAAGGCATGTAAATACGTAGAAGGTATTAAGCATAGTGAGAAGAGGGGGGGGGGGGGGGGGGGGGGGGGGGGGCGAGAAGAATAAAAAAGAGAGAGACGGGATGGAAAGGAGGGGGGGTACAGCATGAAATATAATAATTTGAAATGGAAATGTACTAAAACGTACAATAATTATATGTATACAGTCAGACAGTAAAATGAATATGACAAAGCATGCATGCGCGCGCGCGCGCGCGCGCGCGCGAGAGAGAGAGAGAGAGAGAGAGAGAGAGAGAGAGAGAGAGAGAGAGAGAGAGAGAGAGAGAGAGAGAGGAGAGAGAGAGAGAGAGAGAGAGAGAGAGAGACTTCTTTCTCTCTCTCTTGTCTCTCTTTATGCCATTACCGTGGTGATGTACATATTCACGCAACTTATCATTCAAGTTGTTAATGAAGTTGCTAATTCTAATCAAAGAAGGGTAAACATGCAGGAGAGAGAGAGAGAGAGAGAGAGAGAGAGAGAGAGAGAGAGAGAGAGAGAGAGAGAGAGAGAGAGAGAGAGGAGAGAGAGAGAGGAGAATTATGTCAGGTCAAAGGTGCCACAGACCGTGATCAACTTGTCACAAAAACCACTTGGGTTAATTTGAAACCGAGAACTATGACAGGGCAACGAATACATGGACAAAGGATTAATTAACAGATAGGCAGGTGGAAGAGGGAAAGGGGGGAGGGTGTGTGGGGATGAGGACGGGGTGTAGGGGAGGAAGAAAGCATGGGCCAACCAGTGATGAAAATGTGGAGTCAGGAGGCTTACAGGATCTTGTCTTCATGCACCTTCTACTGGGATCGCAATGGGTCAGTTGATAGAACGCCGGGGTCTGGGTAATCCTGAGCTTGAGAGTTCGATTCTACGCTAGCGAGTTCAGTACGAGGGGAGAGGGTGGTTTGGGGCGATGGGGGTGTGGGGTGTGTGATGAGAGTTGGGGGTGGGTCGGTGTATCCTCTAGGGGGAGGACTTGGAATATTTCTCTCTATGAGAATTATTTTTAAAATGTTCCCTGCACCCTCTCAGGCAAAGCATTCACCGAAAGAACAAAATATGAATGAAAACTGTAAAAAAAATTGATAGACGGACATTCAATGAAATGGGAAATGACTCGGTCAATATGCCGCCAGCTAGCAGCTCTTCAGTCAGCTCTACCCAGGTAGACAGTCTGTTATGTAAAGGAAAGTGTGGATTGTAAAGCGCTTAGAGCGCTTGGTCTCAAGCCGATGATAGGCATTGTATGCGTACTCTTAAGGATGATAATAATCCACACGCTGATTGTCGTCCAATCTGCTGACTTGAATGGAGGCTGAGCTATATATATATATATATATATATATATATATATATATATATATATATATATGCACACAAGTAACTAATAAATTCCAAGGATAAGTACCGAGCACCATTCCAGCAACTTACAGAGCAGCTTGGTGTTGCAATGACTGCAAGAAATATTCAATTATAAACAAAGCTTGCTTTTATGTCTTAGATTGAAAAAATAGGGGGAGATAAGCAATCATATCTGCAGTGGTCGATAATTCTGCCTAACTAACAGTATGTGCTTGAGTGGGTGAATCAGGTTTCGAAATACCGGTATCTGTCAGGTGTTATACGTTAGCGAGTTTCCTCCCCATTGGAGACTGTCTCCCCCTTGGAGACTATAAGATTGCTGAGGGCTCATTTTGAGAAGCATTTATTATTCCCCATTCACCCACTCAAGCACATACTGTTAGTTAGGCTGAATTATCTACCACTGCAGATATGATTGCTTATCTCCCCCTATTTTTTCAATCTAAGACATAAGAGCAAGCTTTGTTTATAACTAAACACACACACACACACACACACACACACACACATATATATATATATATATATATATATATATGTGTGTGTGTGTGTGTGTGTGTGTGTGTGTGTGTGTGTGTGTGTGTGTGTGTATTGGTGTTTGTGCGCTTGGCAACTTCGTGCAGTTTCACTTCAGTCCAAATTTCCTGCAGTATTCATTTATCAATAATGCTTTTCATCTTTGGCCTACGGCTGCGTGCATAATGGCCCTAGTTCTGGCCGTGCATAGCAAGGCGTGCCCCATCCGGTTGTCCAGGTCTTTTGGAAGTGTACACTCATGGGACAAAAGTCTGCCCCCTCTCGGCACTTCCAGCGCTGACTACCTACAGGCACCTGTTGCTGAAAACCTATTAGTCTTACCTTTAGGCTGGGCTTCAATTGCTAGTACTAGTAATCTGGCCCTTCCGACTCTGAACATCCTGACAGTGTCTCGGTGAAGAGTCGTAGAGAGAGTGAAGGTAGGCAACAGTCAGTTGATTCCAGCAAGTGGTAAGTGCACAGCGCAGATCTGAGACAGTACTGATGCGGCGAATATTTTTTTTCTCACGGAGTCTTGAGGACTTGCCACACGTTCTCAATCGGATTTAGATCTGGGCTTTGAGGGGGCCAGAAAAACACGGGAACTTTGTGCGGTTGCTTGCTCAGGTCTCGGTGTGAGCCGAGCGGTGAACAGAGGCGTGGTCTTCTTGCAGGTACCAACGTTTGTTTGGGTAGTGGTCGGCAACAAGCGGCAGAAAGTTGTTTTTCAGCACATCAGTGTACTTCAGACTGTTCATATTGCCTTCCAGGTACACCAGTGGTCCAGCTCTATCATATAAAATGCATCCCCACACCATCAATTTCAGTGTAGTCTTCGGGCCAAGATGGACGCTGCACAGAGAAAGCACTGACCTTTTTTTTTTCTCTTCGACTTCCTTCATAGTTTTACACATCCATTGGGTTTGATCACAATGGTCATTTCATCATTGAAAATAATATTTTCCCACTGATCGTTCACAGTCCAGTGACGTTTATTCCTTTAATACTGCAGCCCTTTCTTTCTATTCACTTCCTTGATGACTAGGCCTAGTTTTTTCACTGGGGGATGCTTTGATTTGAGTAGCCAAGTCCATGCAGATTTCGCTTGATCGTCTTTTGGCTGACTTCAACGGAAGTTGATGCACGGAATTCGGCTGAAATTTCAGAAACTGTGGCAGAACTGTCCCATTTTACGATCTTTGACAGTGCAGACACGCACCTGTTAGTGAACACTCTGGGCCTACCACTCCTAGGTTTGTTTTCTACTGTTTTTTCAGTCACAATAGCGCTTGTAAATTTTCTGATGGTTGACCTGTTCAACACTTTTGCCACCTCAACTACCCGAAACCCCTGGTCTATCAACGACACAATGCATTTTTTTTCGTCTCCTCTGTGAGCTGTTTGTTTGCCGATGCCATGCCAGATCTAACGACAAATCGCAAGCACCAAACGACAGTTCAACGATTTTCTTTACTTCACACAAAAGAGTACACTTGTGAACATGACGTCAGTGGTTTTCGGTACACAAACACGTCACCAACGCTGAAATAATTTTCTAGACAATCTAGCCTAGTCGAAACAGCCATTTCAAATCTATCGGCCACTACAGGGGGCAGACTTTCGTCCCTCTACCTGTACATAGTAGACCCAGACGGACCTGGTTGCCACACACAAATTTCAGTTCAGTTAGATTCAGTTAGACCGTGTCACACTATCTTCATGCACATATTTATCAATCTGTTTAAAACATTCTTGTTTTTATAATGGAAAAAGAAAAACGTTCAAACGGATTAAAAACAGTGACAAAAATTCCTCAAGGACTTCTGAATCAATTTGGATGTTACTCTTTTTTTTTTTTTTTTTGTAGAAAACATATCCGTGACTAGCACGTTTTGTTAATTAAAATGAGTAGTATTGGATCTAAAGTTGCAGATTTTTTTAAAAAACTGTGTGCACTTGGTGAAACAAAAGCATAACATTTTCACTGCTTACCATTTTCTCCCACTTCTCGTGCAATGTTGTCCTAAGTACAGAGAGAGTCTCTGTTGGCATGGTTCTTGTCACTTTTTGTAAATGAATTATCTGAGCTTCACGGCAGCGACATGTATTTCGTCATCCATGTTGGAAAGAAAGATAACAAGTGTAGTTTAAAAAAAAAAAAAAAAAAAAAAAAACAGGATTAGGAGAGGAGTTCGGCCCTTTCACCCGGACTGCCATGGATCGGCCTTGTAGAGTTTGCACGACCGGCAAAATCACGCCTCTCATCGCACGGGTCGGGCCGGTTGTATTATGCATGGCTCTGGCTGTCGCCCAAAAGTTGAAAAAGGTGAACCGGAGCAGGGATTTTTTTTTTTCCTACCGGACGGGCGGCTCTCTTTCTGTGTGTGTGTGTGTGTGTGTGTGTGTGTTGTGATGTTATGTGTTCTGGTCAAAACGGGAATTTGGTTTGACTTACAACAGATACAGCCGACATCAGACATCAAATGAGTTCCAACTATTTATTTGCAACACCAGTCATCACCTAGAGTGATTTCCCATAGCTATCTTGTATATATTCGATAGCTCAGTGGTAGTGTACATTATCCTAAATCTCGCCGACTCCAGAAGCCCATCTGCTGCCAACTTTTTTCTTTTTCTTTTTTTTTACTGTCTAAAGTTAGCGGTAGAAGGGCATCTGGGAGTCATGACCTGGATGCGGCCTGGCCCCCTGAGAGTGTAAGGAGTTCAGGGCCGAAACACTTGTCTGAGGGGGGTTTCTTCTCTGAAGACCTGCTGTCAAGCTCTCCATACAGTTTCTGCCTACTGTACTGGATAGCTCAGTGATGTTATGCATTAACCAACATCTCGCTCTTCAAATTAGAAATGTCCATCATTTCTGCTTCAGTCAATTGTATCTTCACAGACAGTCTCTTTGCAATCAGTCCCGTTCAATAAATGTTCACTTGTAGAATAATGTTATCAGGCCAGAACTCAAATCATAAAACTAAAATTCCACAGTATAAGCTTATTGGATATTAATCTTGACTAACAATCAATAGGTGAAAAAAACATTTAAATGAGATTCTACTAAGCGTCAATGCATGCGATTGCTAAGTACATTTGTATTCACACAGATGGATATAACATAGTTTTTGCTTGCGTTCCCATCCATGTGGGCATTCGAGGCAACAAAATGGTTGATGAACTTGCCAAGAGTACCACAAAGAAAGAGTCGAGCAGATTGTCTATTCCTCACACTGACGTGAAACCCAAAACCCCAGGTTTATGTCAAAGACCTCTGGCAAGAGAAATGGGCCTCGCAGACGCATAACAAACTGTTTAAAAGCATCCAAACCTGAAAGAAGAAAGTTTTTGTGCCAATTGCATAAAGGCCACTCGTTTTACACCCTTTCTTATCTTTTAAAAGGTTAAGAAGCTCTGTGGTGCTTTCCATGTTATGTACCCCTCACAGTGAAACATATCCTTTTAGAATACTGGGACTTGCATGATGTGAGACATAAGCATTTTACAACAGACTCCTGAAAACCTTGTTCAGAGATGTCCCACCTGATGCGATCTTTGAATTTCTGAGGGAGATTTAACATTTTTCGCCTAAGATTTTACGGAGGAGGAAATATTTTCAACAACATTTCTGGTGTCTTTTTGGAAGGTGTGTTTTAAAGAGTTGTGTCAATGAGGGTCTTTTTTTATGACTTGCGAGTTAACTTCAATGCGGTGACAGCCCTGATATGGCCCTTGCGGTTGGCTGGGCTATAAGCAACAGTACCATTACCATTACACATATAAAAGTAGTTCATCAGAAACATATTCTTCACATCAAAATCTCTTCCCTTTCCAAGTTTCACTGATGTCTGTCCATTGTGAAAACAACTTATGTCAGAGTAAATAACAATGAAGAACACAACTTGATATTATTGAAATAATGAATAGAGAAATGTTTTAGATGCCTTCTAAAGGACTTATAAACAAATTATGAACACATCCACATACTCTTCTAAGGCACAAACTGTTTTGAGTGTGTGTGTGTGTGTGTGTTGTGTGTGTGTGTTTTCTTGTTTTTATTTTTTTGACATGCCTTCAGAGTGCTGCATACATTATTCAAGCTACAAATCTAACTTGTTTGGGGGGCTTGACACTACAACCTGATCTTATGGTGTATGTGGGCTGAGATGGTATGGGTTGAAAAGATGTGGGTTGAGATATGCGAGTGTTCTGAGATGTCTGGATCGAGGTATTTCTAGCTAGCTTCAGTGGAAGTGGTGTCGAGAGAGAAAAAAAAATTTATTTCCCTCCCCCCCCCCCCCCCCCCCCCCCCCCCCATCCCAAATCTACAATGTGCCCTTGCAAAGCCATCTCACGTAGTCTAATATTTCCACAAAAATCTTGTGCAAATCTTATGAAAGCTTGAGTAGTATGTACCTTGTGCCATTTCAATGCCAACTGATCTTCTGTTCATGTCGCGTGTGTGTGTGTGTGAGTGGCGAGTGTGGTGGGTAAAAGGAGAGAGAGAGGAGCGAGAGAGAGAGAGAGAGAGAGAGAGACCGAGAGAGAGAAATTTGCAGGAGTTATGTCCAGTGTTAAAAAAAACAAACAAACAAAAACAATCTAAGATTCAAAATCACTATGTTCTGGCTCGGCTCCTGGGAACTTTCAAACTCTAATCCTCATTCAAAAAAAAAAACGTACTGTTAGATAACACATTTTCTTTGTGTTGTGGTTTGATAGAGATAATTCCTGACAGGTTCCATTGTACAGGTCTCATTAAAGGACCAAAAAACAAAAACAAGCATTTTCTTGGATGAAAAACGGTCATTACCCCTCCCCTTTCTTTTCAACGATTATTAGGATTTTGTTTCTAAAAAAAAAAGAAAAAAAAAAAAGAAGAAAAAACACAGTGAACGTAACAAATATAGGTCCTTTCACAAGTTTCAGTTTCCCTTTTCATTTTCTTACAGCTGAAAGGATTTAACCAAACACACAATTCATTACAATTTGTTTTCAAAATGTTTAATGAATGGAGTTTGGTCAACATACATGCATTGATGTACAGTACAAGTAGACAAGACAAAGTAGTATACAAATATATATATAAGCTTTGATTTTCATTCCAACGTAGACAGATTCATCCAAGTAAAAGTTGTTACCATGCCATATTCTAATACCAAATTATTTGCAGAAACTATCACAAACATTAAAAAAAAAAAAAAAGAATTTGAAACTGCATGTACATATATAAAATCGAGGTCATGTCTGTTCTTGTAATTTTTAAAACAAAGAACTGATTAACACAGTGCAAAAGATCATTACTTAGAAACCACAAAAGATAAATGTACTTTCAGTTCTGAGTTAAAAGAAAAAAGACAGAAAAAAAACTGCTGTATTTTGTGAACCATAGGAACGATGTGCGAAAAAAATCAAGGCATACATTGTGTGAACAATCAATCTGAAAAGTATAGCTGCACAGTGAACATGGATTGCGTGCATGAAATGACAACATTACTATCCTTTTAACATTGTATTGATTTATTTTTCTATTCATTTGTTTCGAGTAGGATCACAGAAAGAAAGTCCCCATCATTCAACTTGTAAAACATCCTGATTCTGACAATGCTATATAGGCAAAACTGCTTTGTTATGGTGCCTTATGAATAATCAAACTTGCATGTTTGATTCTTGGCATGCAACCATGCCAGAGTTAATTGTAACAGAAACTGAACTGTTCTACTCATGTAGTCGATCTGCTGATAGAATATAATCATAGGTGTTTGTCAGTTCTGTTCACTTTAAAACACTTTCATTGGAAAATCTGCTGGGGAAAGACATAAAACCATTATCACAGATAAAAATCCTCTTGATGACACTACACAGACAGAATATGTTCCCCACTGTTCAAAATGCTTTCAGTTGAAAAAGTGAAAGAAAAAATCAATCCTTGAGTGACTGTTTGATACTCCTGGTGGCATAAGTTTACAACAGATAAGTCTATTTGCAGGGTTAAAAAAAAAAAAGCAAAAGGCACAACAGATGCAAATAATCCATTCTCTGGAATGTAACAGTACTGCATCTGAGTGTTGCTGTTTGAATAGCGCCTTAATCATAAATAACTTTACTGGTAAAGAAAACAACAACAAAAAAAATCAACTTCAATAAAAATAAAGACTGAACACTAACCACAAACAAAACAGAGACAGACAGACAGACAGAGACAGACAGACCGACAACAACCGACTGACTGAGACAGAGACACACACACCAAGAGAATGGAGAGCTAGGGGCAAAAAATGAATTGGGAAAATGACAAGCCTCAAGTCATTATTTTTACCCCAGCCGACCAGACGGCCATATCAGGGCAGCTGCAGTGGGGAACCAAAGCAGAGAGAAGACAAGTGCTCATCGTTCAACATCATCTTTGGACAGACAAATCAGCAGAGTGCTCATCATGTACAGTACCTTTTGTCGCATCACAAGACAATCCAGGTAAAACATTAAAGAAAAAACATTATTGCATTCTGTGTCTGCATACAACATTCTTGTTGATAATGTACATGTTGAAAGGATAATTTACATGTTAAAGGGTTAAATATTTTCCAAGAAGGCCCATTGGCGCCAAGCTTTGCATCGCCAGTGAGAACAGGTGCCGAGGACAGGAAGAGCTTTGCAACAAGGCGCACAGATCAACAAAACTTGATGACACACAAAGCAGACTTACTGGTGACATCAATCATGCACATCTTGCAAATGTACATCATTTCCCTTCCTTGGAAGGTGAGTTAAAAAGAAAAAACCCAAGCAAAGTCACATCTGTTTTGTTTTCTGTTTTTTGTTGTTGTTGTTGTTGTTATTAATATTGGGAAGGATATGAATGGAAGGAGGGAGTTATATCTGCTTCATACATCTTGTCCTGTTTCTTACATCTTATCCTATGCAATTGAGAGTTACAAAATACAGTAACTGAATATTTTGATGTGCTTGGTAGAATTGCTGAAGCGCCAACCAAAGTCTAGTTTGGAAAATCACAGCAATTATATATACACAATTATGTCACAGCAATTATATATACACAGTTATGTCACAGTGTATGTCAGAGCAGAGCGAAGGTGAATATCTTCAAATTTTGAATTTGTACAGGTATCTGCAGAATCTGTCAGCAGAAAATGCTCGTGATTGCTGAAACTGGTACAACAGAAAAATACCGAGGTTGTGGAATCAACACAGAGACATACAATAATCAAGGAGCAAACTGTTAAAGAGTTAAGAGTACAGACAGGCAGAAAAACGTTCTACAGAAAAACTCAAGGTCAATCTGATGCTGACAGAGAGAAAAAGTCCTCTTGAGTCCCTAAACAAGTTCATAATGTGAAGGAACCTGTATTAGTATACTTTCAATTTCGACTTCATCTAATTTGACACAGAGTACAAAGAAAATAAATTTCTCAAAGTGCGGTCACAAAACATTTTGTCTAATCCAACACTGATATCACCTCAAAAGTGTGTTCTAAACCACACATATCTGATGCAAATTCACCTCTGTCTTGATAATGCATCCTCCACAATTCTCATCTTCCCAAGGTGACATCTGATTACACAGTGGTCAATATATACTGCATGAAAAAAGAAAACAAAACAAAACAAAATTAAACAGACTTGCTTAATCAGATGGCACTGAAAATTTTTACTACAATTCTGAAAGAGCAAACAATTTTCAAAGCACTAGAAATTAAACATTTTTGTTTAAACAACACTTCAATCCTTGATAAAAGATCCACAAATGGCTGAACACTGAAAAGCTAAACAAAATAGATCAGAAATTATCTGTTGCATTTAAAAGATAACGCAAAAAAAGCCCAGACATTTCCTGCAGCACAGAAAACATAAACAAAACAGACCAAAAATATATCTACTATATCGAAAATGCACAAAATGTCCCAGAAGTTTTCTTCAGTACTGAGTAGATAAAAAAGTGAGTCCCAGAAATTTTCTGCAAATGAAAGGTAAACAAAATGGCATAGAAATTGTGTGCAGCACTGCAAAAATGAAAAACAAAACAAAACAAAACAAAAAAAAAACAGCCCTGAAATTGTCACACTGATCTGAAAAGTTAAACAAAAGCAGAAATTGTAAGCAGGACTGAAAAGATACACAATAAGAAAAAAAAAATCAGCACACTGCCTAGATAACTATGAATCACATCTCCATGCCAGGCAAAATATTCCATATAAACCGATCCACGCGCTAAGACAGCAAACCATCAAAACAAAATCTGATCAGAAACAGGAGAGAAAGCGGGGGGAGAAGGGACAGTAAGTGTGCCAAGCAATCCTTTGCACAACACTCCAACACTGACAAACTTTCTCTAGTGTGCAAAGCAATCCTTTGCACAACACTCCAACACTGGCAAACTTTTTCTAGTGTGCAAAGCAGTCCTTTGCACAACACTCCAACACTGACAAACTTTTTCTATCACAAATCACAAAACTCGCCGGGCAATCGGGGCAGCCTACCTCTGCCAATGTTGAACTGATTCTAGATCCTCCTCCTGATCCCCATTTTACACAATTTTCTTTTTTTTTTTTTTTTTTTTTTTTGTTTTCTCTCTCATCTCCCATGCCACTTCAGTGGCATGTCCCCCCTACAGCTCATTCTGGCTCTCAGATCACCCTGGCTTGTTCCCTTGCAGCCCTGGTACCAGCAGTCCACAGGGAGCAGTCAACATCCAATCATCAGGAGGCGACCCACAGTGGAGACACTACACTGCTGGCAAGTCACTTCAGTGGTGTTTAGTGATGTCTGTTCTCATCTAACATATGCACAGATACCCATGGGTACACACGTGGAGAGGAAATCAAAACTGGTGTCATCATGAGAGGGGGGTATTTCAGACCTTTACTTATGCTGACAAATGATGATGAAGATGCACAGGGTTCCATTCTGGTCTGACACAGCATAATAGGGCTGTACTCTACCCTTAGTTTCAAAAGGTATCCCAGAGTCAACCTGGCACAGGAGATACAAACACCTGCAGTGTTGGTCAGGAAATTCGAACATTTTGAGAGATGCATCCATAAAGTGGACGTAGCTCGACTGTGTGGTTTCAGTCTTTTCAGTTGACCTTAAAGCAAACTCAACTCCTGGTAGGAGTCAGCTGGGGCTGTTAAAATAAACACACACACACAAAGGAATGCCTTTGTAAATGGGCCACTCTCCATCTAGTTTTGTGACATCAGTTCAGTGGTTTCTTTGCATCGTTTTACTGACAGACAAACATGCCAACTGATGCAGGTGAAACTTAAACCCAATATATAAAAGTAACAATCACACAACCCACCTGTCTGTCGATCGTCGGTTTGTCTATGTCCAAGGCCAATCAATTCACACACTAACACTTGCATACATACACCACTTGACTACGTAAAAAAATCAGTGATCTTACACACACTGAAAGATCTATTATCATGTCAAAAAAAAATGCAGTTCAAACCTTTTTTCAAGACTAAGATGCTAGTTCTTAAAACAAACAAGTACACTGTTTTCCAGAGTTAAATCCCCAGTTTTTTCCACCACTGACATTGCCATATGCTGAGGAGGGAGCTTGTCATCTTCATGCACCAAAGCAGAAATGAACAGGCTGCTTTTAAACTAAGATCTATGGGGTAAAAAAAAAAAAGACCTGTTTAGTCTTTAGCTGGGGAACTACATTGCAAGTGACATGCATTCCAACAGTCCATGGGGTGACTGCTTCATGGCTGCTGTGTAGACATTTAATTTAGTCTCTTTTTATGCCACATACATAGTATGTAGACAGAAGCAGGGCCCCAGCTTGTTGAGCATCTTCTCTCACAGCATCTGCTGCTGATGTGGGCCTTGAAGACAGATTCCATCACCAGTCTGTAGCTCTATTTCACTCTAGTTTATTTGCTTCCAACCTAGCATTTTGTTCCAATATAACAGAATGCATATGAAAACTCTAAAAAAGGACGGCTTCCAAGAGAAAAGGTGATCCAGACTACTTCTAGAGCTGACAGCTGTCTCTATTATTCCTTCCTGTTAAACTACAAAGGCAATATTGTGACCTGAAATGTATAAACAGAGGTATGGAAGTATTAGCAACATCAAACCAAATACATTTTATGCTCATATTTTGAAACAGTCACAGGGATCAAAAAGAATCTCCACCAAGCCAAACATATCCATCTTCTCAAATTCTGACAAACACGAGGTCCAAAAGGAGTTCTCTTCAACTGAAACAATCTGGCCTTTAAAATGCAAGGGAGTTAAGAAAGAGTCCACTCGATCAAAACTATCAGGTCTCTCAAAACATACTGACAAACTCCATCTCTTTCAAGACTATACTAAATACCTGACTCAGTCACAAGACTTTACATGATAGTGATGTTGTTCCTCATGTGCATAAAATCTGGTCTCAGTCGTATGGGCCAGTCATGCTGTAAGGTTATATTGGTTTGGGTCTATTCCACTCTGTTCAAAAGGATACATAGCCAATCAAAGGCCCAATTCAGAGACAGAACTGCTCTCCAATGCAAAAAGAACCAACAAACATCTGGCAAAATGGCCGGAGGAGATTGGAGACTGCCAAGTCCACAGGTATTTTGTTTAACCTGAGCTGTTTCACTGGCACAGATCTCTTTGGGAATTATACCCCTGATACTACAAAGATGCCAATGTGTGACAAAAATACTACACATTGATGCAGAACAACTTGAACACTGTGAGCTTAAGTTGGATGGCAAGTTTCAAAGCCTCTACAAGACTGAGAAGTATGCTAGTCTGGCGAGCAGCTTCGGGAAATCCTGCTTCCTCACCATAGAAGTTGGAGCAAGGGGATTTGTAGGCTCATCAACCTATGACCTCATGAAACAGCTCAGGATTTCACATAAGATGAGATCAGAACAGAACCCTGAAGGCAATGGCAGAGGCAGCTAAAAAGAGTTCAAACTGAATCTGGTCAAGAAGGAACAAAAGTGAACTTCATAAGGATTAAATTTCCCAACTTAGAACAGATGTCCTGTTAGCAGTGGGGTAAGACATCCATCTAAAAAGGCACACCTTGAGATGCCCACCCATCCAAAAGTTGTGGGTTCGAATCTCAGCAGCACCAGGGGAAACACTGGCAGTACAGGGGCACCTGCAAGTCATGATCTAGATGCGGCCCCGACCCCCTGAGAGTGCAAGGAGTTCAGGGACGAAAACACTTGTCTGAGGGGGGGGGGGGGGGGGGGGGGGGTTCGTCTCTGAAGACCTGCTGCTATCAAGCTTTCCCTCAAGTTTCTTCCTCCTTCACATGTTGGGAATGAATAATATGAGCCTTCACCTGACATTATTTTTCGTGGTGACCAATGAACGCCTAAGCTGTGAAACCTGTATAGAGCAGAACAGCATTCTGCACAACTGGCCAACCGGACAGCACCAACTCAAAATGACTGGATCGAGTCACATGACCAGACCGAACAGTGCAAAGGCCTGAAATGCAGACATTCTTCAGACTGAATTAAAGCTGTCAAGGTCACTTTCCACAGACAGCGAAATGTGTCCCCTTCAGCCACCAACTATCAACTTACAGCGAAATGTGACCCTTCAGCCACCAACTATCAACTTACAGCGACATGTGACCCTTCAGCCAAAACTATCAACTTACAGTGAAATGTGTCCCTTCAGCCACCAACTATCAACTTACATTGAAATGTGACCCTTCAGCCACCAACTATCACTTACAGCGAAATGTGACCCTTCAGCCACCAACTATCAACTTACAGTGAAATGTGACCCTTCAGCCACCAACTATCAACTTACAGCGAAATGTGACCCTTCAGCCACCACTATCAACTTACAGTGAAATGTGACCCTCAGCCACCAACTATCAACTTACAGCGAAATGTGACCCTTCAGCCACCAACTATCAACTTACAGCGACATGTGACCCTTCAGCCACCAACTATCAACTTATTATCAGTAGTGTCAGTTTAAAGCCTCCTCCCACCAAGGAAAGAAAAAATCGCAAAATTCTTGAAGGTTTGCAGTAAATACCCCACCTTCGTTCCCCTACCACCTCCACCACCCTTTACCACAAAAGATGTTGAAACCCGCTTTCATAGTGGTGCGATCTGACACAGATCTCAAAGCATCCAGTGGGCAGCGTCCACTTTTCACTCCAACTCCAACCAGATCTCTTTGTTCATACACCTTTTTTTTTTTTTCGCACAATCTTGCCAATAGAAGATGTTAGGGCATGAATTATATTGTCTTCAACCAGATGGACAAAAAGGTGACTCCAATGATACTTTGCAAGGGCAGTGGTATCTCCAAGCACATCTAAAATGCAACCAATGCTCCACAGATTCAAACCCACTTTCTTCTGATTTTTTTTTACCCACTGATTTTTTTTTTTTTTTTTTATTTACAGATTCTCATTCTCACTTTTTACTGAAATTCATGAATTCATGGACATGTAGGAGCCTTTCAAATTTGAAACTCGGTGACTTTTTAAAAAAAAAAAAAAAAAAAAGGTTTATTCAGCTCTAAATCACAAAATTGTGTGTAAAAATCTGGCAGTGAGGAAGCATAGTTTACTGTGCATGTATCTGTTTCTTACGCAGGTATCCATTTCTGCGTCGTGAATATTCATCACTGATCATTGTAATCACCTAATAACATTCCATAAATCCAGAACCCATCCATGCCCTAGAAGAAGACTAGACAGCACACTTCAGTTCACCTCATCACACCACCACCTCAGTTTAAAGCCCACTCTAAACAGCTTTCTCAGCCATCGCTATCAACTCAGCAGTCACTGGGAATCAAATTATGATAGGTACTAGACTAACAAGATGACAAATGAATGATTTAAGAAAATAAAACTTAGCCACGGAGAATCACAGCGAACGGGTACAGCTTGGAACAACAGGCGAACGAAATGTGGAAGTGAGCCAAACGGCAGCCATGAAGCGGAAGAAATCCAATGCACATGGTACTGACGCGAGCGCAGCCACAACACAGAACATCCATTGCTTTTGATGGAAACAAGAGAGAACTTGACTTCCAAGACACGAACCCACACCACTATGGATTCAACTTGCTACTGAAGAGAACGCCGTACTGAAGAATGAAGACCTCCACCAACAGAAAGTCAGAAGTGAACAGAAATGAAGACAGTCAAGACACACCGACGACGATGAACACTCTTAGAGAGAGAGAGAGAGAGAGAGAGAGAGTGAGAGCTTACATTAATTAATGCATGCGAAACTTATGTCCATTAATAATAGAAATTAGCAATACAAAGTAAAGAAAAAAGATTCCCGTCAACTGCTCTTCCTCCTAGGAGGAAACAGTTGAAAATTCTGATCTCCAAGAAAAAAAAAAACAACAAAAAAAAAACAAACAAACAAACAAACAAACTCAGCAGTCACCATCAAGTTGAATGGACAATCACGGTCCTCTGTCACTCACGGTCATGCTCTACGCCTGCAGTGAAATATTTCTGGAACTTTTATAGATCACTTATTACCTATCCTGGAGTCTTGAAGACTGTTCAGATGCCACAGAAGACTTTGTAGAGCAGTACTGAAAAACTTCACACATGGAAATATTTTTTCGCAAATGCTGTCCTCAAATGGCACAACTTAACTGCAAACTTCCCTCAAAGCCGTATGGGAACTAAATATAGGACCACCTGTAATGGGCTGAACAGAACGATCACTGGATAACTGATAATGGTGAACTGGTGGAATAGGATGAATTGGTAGTTGTACAGTAAACAAAGGTGATGATGGTGAACAGGCAGAAAAGGGTGAACTGGTAGTTCTACAGTAAACAAAGGTGATAATGGTGAACAGGCAGAAAAGGGTGAACTGGTAGTTCTACAGTAAACAAAGGTGATAATGGTGAACAGACAGAAAAGGGTGAACTGGTACTTCTACAGTAAACAAAGGTGATAATGGTGAACAGGCAGAAAAGGGTGAACTGGTACTTCTACAGTAAACAAAGGTGATGATGGTGAACAGGTGGAATAGGGTGAATTGGTAGTTATACAGTAAACAAAGGTGACAATGGTGAACAGGTGGAATAGGGTGAATTGGTAGTTATACAGTAAACAAAGGAGAAAAGGAAGGAAATTTGCAAACCAAACTTACACAAGGCACCAGCAACATTCCATTCAACGTCAAAAGGATAAAGTGAAAGCAAACAACAGACCAGCTAATGTCATTTTTCATGGACTTTCAGTAAAACAAAGAAAGGAGCACACTTCTCAATCACAACCATCTTGTGAAGTCTCAAACAAGCTGAAGAGAGACAGACAGAGGGCAACCATGCTGACAATCACAACATCCCAAAACATCTACATTTTGGGTATTTTTCTTTTTTGCATGTACAGAGAATTTCACAATCAATGTAAAAAAAAAAGTCTGTCCATCCAAAACAGTCATCAGTCAAATTGTATCTGTGAGCATGCCTTTTCCTGGGCAACCTCCCTTAGCACAATCATCCATACATAATTTGCATGTTATGTTGTGGTATGTACTTTGTACCTCCTTTTCCATTCCAATGCTGTTGGGATTTTTAACGAACGGCAGCACTTACAAGTTCACATGATCAGTGCTTCCAGTCATTATAATTATCGCTGTTATCGTAATTACTAGTGGGAATAAGACTAGTATTATTCAAAAAGAACTGCATGTCAGTATGTAGCTTAAACTCCACATTAAGTCAACAATGTGAGCACATGATACATGAATTACGTGAACACATCATTTATAGGGTGTTATCTGCCTTGTTTCATCAGATTTCTTCAGCAATGAACTACAAGATCTGTGCGTACTTCAGCCCAAAATATCTGTGCTATTCGAGCATGAGGGGGTCGTTTTTCCAAACATTGTTGAGCAGAAATCCGGATCATGTTGTTTCTTTGTCAGTGCTGTTGTATTTTCATCATTTACAGTGGAAGTCAAATCAAAGTTTGGATGGGGGCATTTGCCTTTCAATGTGAGGTCACTTGAGGAGAGGCAGACTGCATCATGACCGAAAACAAACCAAAAATACACATAAACACACAAAACAAAGCACAATGTAATGGTTATACCATACACGATATGAAATAGACAAGTGAATGTTCAACAAATATGCCTCTTGCAGTTGTCAGAAAAAAAAGACATAAAAATGCAGCAAAATATAGCTCCCACACAGCTGTCATTTCCACTGCAAACAGCCATCCTTGGATTTAGTTCTGTGCATCTTTATTCTGGCTACTGTACATTACATTACTACTAGGTCTGTACATGTATTACATTATCAGTATATCTGCTACATGTGATGTCTGATCAAGACATATTTACTGAAATTTCGCTTGTCTGTGTATCAAAGAACCATTACTTTGCATCTATGCTTATGCGTTTCTGGGTAGTTTGGTCTCAGTTTCCTCCCTTGTCTAGATACCGCTGGATGAGCATTTTGAGCGTGCGGTTGGGGATGAGGTTCCTGTGCGGCAGCTTGGCGTTGGTCATGGGGCTGCGGTCGTTCCCCTTCTCCAACCATGACAGGATGGCGCTGCGGTCGTAGGTGTAGCCGTCTGCAAAAAAGACCATTACCAATCTGGCATTTTGGCTTGAACTTTTGAAAGAGACAGACTGAGAGAGAGAAACCGAGAAGAGACAGAGAGAGAGAGAGAAAGAGAGAGAGAGAGAGAGAGAGAGAGAGTGTGTGTGTGTGTGTGTGTGTGTGTGTGTGTGTGTGTGTGTGTGTGTGTGTGTGTGTGTGTGTGTGCGCGCGCGTGCGTGTGCATGAGTGTGTGTGTGTGTCTGCGTGCATGTGTGTGTGTGTGTGCATGTGTATGTGTGTTTGAGAGCGTGTGAGTGTGTGTGTGTGTGTGTGTGTGTGTGTGTGTGTGTGTGCGTGCGTGCGTTTGAGTGCATGTGATGGTGTGTGCCAGTGTCTTTCTTTTTCCACCTCTTCTTCATTTCATCCATCCCATAGCCATTTTCTTCAATATTTTCACTTCAGTTTTACATCTAGTTTTCAAGTCTTATGGCATCTATCCTTGAAAAATTCATGCTGGATCGTTTCTTCAATTGGTTTCTGAAAGATCAATCAAATACAATACCAAACCCACTGTATGTGCAAAATTTGCATGGTTGGTAACCTTGAATGACTTTGCTTCTTTTTTTGTTGTTGTCAGGATCATGGTATCTGACTCAACAGTTCAGTACCTGAGAAGCAAAATTATAGTAAATTCTATGCAGTTGATGGGGTGAATACAACGATTTGCCAACTTCTGTGAAAGTTTGATAGTGGCAGCAATGCACACACGCACACAAATTTTCTGGCAGCGTATTTACTTCAGGCAGACTGGTGCCAATAAAAAGGAAGGAGGAATTCCAGTTCCTGGCATACCCATGTACACTCATGTATAAATATCCCACAGAGATCGTCATGGACAAATCTTTTCTTACATATGAAACCAAAAACAGAGGATTTCAAAAACCAAACTGTTCATCATGATGTGTATGCATGTAAAGAACTTTGCATGTATATGACACTAAAAGCAGGTATACATATGAGATTCCACGATTCAGCTGTTCACACAATGCCTGCAATTTCTGATCGAGACTGTTTGTGTTGGGGATTTTGATGAAGGAACAGGGGGGGGGGGGGGGGCAGTGGGGGGTAGAGGGGGGGGGGACATTGTCATAATACAGTGTTTTGCGTTACATGTGCATTTTTTGGTGGATCTGTCAGATTATCAACTGACAAAAATTCATGCTCAGTTTGCTTGTATGCCAAGTGGATTCCCAACACTATGTACATAACAACATGATTAAGAATTGTGAATTAAGTGAGGTACATGAATGAATGTGTTTGGGAAATAAAACAGAAGTGGAATTACGAAAATCACCTGATAAGAGTTACAATGCAGATACGATACCTTACTAATCATTACTATTATTATTATCATATTTATTTAGTGTTCGGAACAGGGGGCGCGAGAATTCTCATATTCTGCATCTCCTGAAAGGCATGACTCCAACAGAGCTTATGCAGGCTCTCCAATACACAACCACACCTTGGTCTGCCCTGTCACACACCCCAGTGCCACAGTCCACAGGGAGTGATCAATATCAAGCCATCAAGAGGTAACCCACCAGAGGACACACTGCACTTCCGCCAAATAATTTCTGCAGAGTTCTACAGCACCTGCTCTGATCCAACATTCGCAGAACATCACCAGTCAAACTCCTTGCTGACAACAATTATTGCGAACTAGCAGAGCCGGATGAGTGAGTATCCCACTTTGGAAGGCACCACCACATCCATCCGATGACATTCCCTATAAAGTTACTGATACGAACAACTTTGACATGAAAACACCTCCAAAAAACTAACTGATATTTCTGAGAACTGAACTCATAAGAGCATAGCAGGAAAGCAAAGCTTGTCATACAGACAGACAGACAGACACAAAGAGTTTCTTACCCGCAGCGATAACAGGATCCCTCATGATTGTCATGGAGATGGGACAGAAGAATTCATCAGTATCTGGACCACAAAACAGAGAAAGCCACATTAGTTCATGATCATGGAAATGATTGCACTGAAACATACAGGATGAAAGGAGGAACAAAACTGAAAGAAAAATACACACTTTCATGTGCAAAAAACCACACACATGAAAAAGGGAACAAGCAATACACTCCACATTTCTATTCAAATCATGACATCATGCTTCCTTTCACAGGCTAACAACACTGTTAAAAAAAAAAAAACCTAGTTGTGGAAATTACTTTTGTTCTTTTTTTCCGCTTTTTGGTTTTTTTTTTTTTTTTTTTTTTTGGAGATGAGAGGGCAGTGTGAAGCACCAAAAAATGAAGAGATGGATTTTGGCCTTAGGAAAAAAAAAAAAGTGAAAAAAAAAAAAAAAAAAAAGAACTACCACCTTAGGTGTTTCATTGATCCCAGAACTGATGCCACAAAAAAAAAAAAAAAACCACTGTTACATAAACAACAAAAATGCTCTCTGCCAGTTACGTAATAACCACATGCATGCCTCTCTAGTTGAAAGGGTCATCCCAGAGATCTATTTCTGTCTTACATTTTGGTGTCAGTTCTTTTTTTTCAACCAACAAGTCACCTGTGCATCCAAAACCAGCATCACTGGCACGAAGTAATAATATTTGAATGTCACTTGCATGACGCCTGACTCTGTGTGTGTGTGATCAACAGCAGTTCCATATTTCACCATATATTTATTCATGTTTGCACCTCTGCATGGTAGAAATGGCTTTGAATGCTCTGACCTTGACAAAATGGAACTTCTGACGTTTGTTACAGTCTTTGCAGATAATTTCACTGAACATGTGTGTTATCAATGTATAAAGCAGCTAGTGCATGTGATCATAACTTCTAAGAAAATGACCATTTTGTAATATTCATTCACTGCTGAAAATGTGAATTGCAGATTTACAATTGGTTGTGTGACGTTTTCACAAATGGGGTGGCTGGAAAGGTCTCAGCAGTATGTATCATTTCTCCATGTTTGATCATGCTCATGCTTGTACTTACTGAGAAGATGTCAACATTCAGGTTTACCACAAACAGAAAAACTAGACAGAAAAACAGGATTGTCAGACATACACACACATACACACACACACACACAACACACATGTGCACATGCACACACACACACACACACACACTCTCTCTCTCACACACACACACACACATACACACATACACACACTAAGTTAAAATAAACTCATTCGCTACATATATATAAGTCTAAGTAACTAAATAATGGTCGTTCACTACCCTTCTACTGTGTAAAATCAGGAATCAACAAATTTCCCCTACACAAGCAGGTTTTCAAAGGGACAAAATGAAGCATCAGACGTTTCATTCCCTTGCAGTCAGGAGTAAGATGAGAAACGACCCTAACCTTTGGAGTCATTAGATACACTCTGCTTCTTTGAATCACGCTGTCTTTGCTGTGCTCATCTCGACAGCGTAAGATCTTGCTCCGGTGACCCAAAGCAGCTGGGGGAAAAAACACATCATTCATTACCACACAATTGTTCATGTACACACACATATACCAAGTCACGCACAGACTGGCTGACACCAGTCAGAGAAATCTTAGGTTACACTGACATTTAGCGCGATGAAAAGTCAGCTGTGGACAAAATGTTGGTTACACAGAAAGATTAAAAAAAAAAAGGGGGGAAAAAAATCCTTCCCCCACCCCCTTCCTCCACAGCCCTATAACCTCTTCACTTTCACTGGTTCACTCCATCCCTCTCCTGTCACCTGCTCTCTCTTATCTCTCTCCACTGTGTTCCTGCCAAAAGAGTCATAAAGTTTACAATTTAAATCAAATCCAATGAAAACTGTGTTAAAAAGCATACATGGGGCGTACATATTAAGATATGATATGTTCAAGCATCCTTCACCATACCTGATCCTCTCTGCATCTCCTAGACTCCACCCCCCACCTTTACCCACCTCCCCTCACCCATACACCTACACTCAAAATGCGTGCGTGCACACACACACACACACACACACACACACACACACACACACGTGCAAACACACACACACACAAACACTGCACACACAGACATATACTTGCATACACACTTCCATCATCACAAATCATCCCTTTGATGCTCCGCATTATTTCCAGTTGCAGTTCAGTTGACTGAACATGGCTGAGCATTTGCACCATCTACCCTTACGAGGCACAGCCCTGATATGGCCCTTTGCGGTCGGCTGGGCTACAAGCAACATTATCTTACCCTTACAAGGTAAACCAGCTTTGTGGTGAAGCAGTTAGTGCTGTGGGCCAGAGGCTGGAGAGCTACGGGTTTGATTCCTATCCCAGACACTCATCTGTACTATTTTTCTGCCCTGACTGGCTCCTACCCAAAGCTATGGGCTCTAAAGGCCGACTGGAATTCCTCAATCACTGTCCTTCTTGATAGAGTCGCTGAGACTGTTACAACAATTTCTGACTAATGCTACAGGTGTCTGCATCTCTCGGCCCTGACTGACACAGGGATATATTATGACACTGAGACTAAAGTACAGTCCTGTTATGTAGTCTCAAAGCAGAATGGAACTCTACAGCATCACCTTCATCAGTCTGATCCAAAATGATCATCAAAAAACCAAAAAAAAAACCTTACATGACAGAACACATGCGCTAAGGATCTAACTGAGAAAAAAAGTAAGAAATACATAAAGTAATAAACCAACAAACAAGGTTAGTTAGTTAGTTAGTGTTTATAGGGTCCAGCGGACTACCAGGAGCCAAATCAGGACCTCAGCAACAAACAAGAGAAACTTGTCAATAACAATCTAGTTGCAAAGTGAAACGACTGCAGGCGGAAATCTAAACAACTCTCTAAATAAAAATGTCAGCGAACCGCCCAGAGAAACGTGGACAAACGTCTTGTGACTTGTTTGTCCACGTTTCTCTGGCCGGTTCGCTGACATTTATTTAAGATTTGTCAATAAAGATTCTGAATAGAGCCGCCCTACCAATAAAGCCTTGATTCTTTGGCAATGCTCTTCCCCAACTCTCTCTACACTAGATTAAATCTAACAGTCTCACCCCTATGAAGATTCAGTTTAAAAGGGTTTCTGGGAGTTATCAGCCAGTTGTTCTGTTGAGATTTCGAGTCCACATAAAGTCTTGTTTCAGAAGGGCTGGGTGTTAAGACATGGCATTTTAAGCCAGCAGATCTAGTTTTTCAGTGTGATGTGTATTTAAAACAATGGAAAAATGTTTAAGAATGTTTTTCTTTTTTCTACCTTGAATGAAATGAGACTGACAGAAACAAAATTGGACAGTAAAAGGTGGGCAGTCCAATTACTGCCCCAATGTAATAAGCCAGCTATCCTTGACTATTGAATTTTGTCTGAAGCATGCATGAACTGAAGCCACAGCTCAGAGATCCAAAACGTGACGAGTCTGGATCCATGTTTAGATCCTTCTGAGCCTAAGGGAGAGATTACAATGCTCAGATGTATACATAAGCAACACATATACAGACCAATACAAATCCACCCTGCAGCCACTACCAGATTTTTCATACAAAATGTGGAGCTATCAGAATTTGTATAGGAAGATGGTGGTGTGGATGGGGAGGAGGTGGGGTGGGGTGGGGGGGGGGGGGGGGCGGTAAACTTTTGAAAAACAGAACCCTAGATTCAAGCTTGTCTAGAAAATTAACTAGCAAGTTTAGTAGACATATGGGCCCAAAGTCAAATTGTTGAAGTGCTTGTGGAAGAACTGTCAGTTGTGTTTGAAAGCACTTGTTGGATCAGATTTATACGACTTGAAAATCTCTGCCCACCCATCAGTAAACAGGTACCTGATTCAAATCAGGGATAAAGTAGCGGAGGGAGAAAGATGGGCCTTACCTTACATAAAACCTTGCCCAGGACATGGTATGCCTCCACCAGTTCACACCCCCTATACCCATTAAGGTGTGGGACTTTCACCTTTAACCTGTGAGTCTGGTACATGTTATGTCACAACAGTGTGATGCAGGTTCAGCGAGGATTTCGGCTGTACTCACAAAAGGAAAAACTTGGCTCCACAAGAGAGACTCTCAAGACCCATGACTACACTGATCCATCCCACCCACTTACCGACGCCCAGAGAGGTGTGCAGGTCTGAAGCGTTCAGAGAAAACAGCTCCATGCCGTCGATGGCGTTCCTTCTGAAGCTGTCTTGATACTGACTGAGGCCCAGCACCCCTAACCACTGTACCACCTCCTCCACTGTCCACTGCCTTGAAGGGGTGGTGGACAGCATGTTCAATGGTGGTGCAGTTGGTGTGACGGCCTGCCTCTCCCCTGCAGACAACATCATTTGTTAGGATTCAGTTGTCAGGTGCGGTACTACCCTCTGCCCTATAGCAGTCCAGTGACTGTGGACAGTCAGCCCCAATCATAAACGTTACTGCGATGAAGTTCAGTTTCAGTTAGCCAATCGTACCTAGTAGTCAAACACAGACATACATTATTACACAGCCTTTCTGTACAACAGGACTGTCAGCATTTCAAAAATAAAGTTCCCGTCACTTCTCATCAACGTCACTTTCTCATCAACAACTGACGATGATTTCAATCTTCAATAGCATGTCAAGAAAAAAAGAAAGAAACTGAAAGAGAAACAAAGAGTGATCTCAACACACGCAGTTCAAGCCACATTTTTGGAAAGAACACTCAGAACACTTTCACACACACACACACACACACACACACACACACAAACACACACACACACGCTTTAACTTAACTAGTCCACATATGCATATAGGGCAATGGCCAATAAACTTCTGTCAGATATATCTTCACACCACACCATGGCAAGCACCACTTCTGGCCGAATTAACTTCTTTTATGTCAAAATACACTAGACACAGCAGATCATACTGCATTTGTACAAAAAAAAAAAAAAAATCATAAGCAAATAATCAACACAAATAATCCTATCTGGTGTAATTAGGAATCTAAACATTTGGGTAAAAAATACACATAAAAAAGCTGCAATCTTTATGTGTTTTTGATTCTTTACCACAGACTTTCACATCATGTTCTTCGATTTTGTACCTGTTCTTTAGTTCACTTATAAAGCAAAAACTATGTGGAATCATATTGTTCATCTTGCACTTCAAAATTTGTTGTTTAGCAAACAGGATAATAAAGTCTGTAACAAAATGAGTCTTAAAACTATAATCCACACCTAATATAACAAAAATTTCAGTGAATTTCATATTAGAAGACAGTGTACATTTTTACTGTCATGGGTTTTCAAGGTCTTGTCCAGAACTTGTGTACGAATAAACATCTGTATGTTTAGTACAATCCCTTTCTTCTGTGCAGAAGTTGCTGTGGTCATTATTTACAATTCCAATTTCTCTGAGGACTATGTTTATGGCAATGATTCTGTGTATGAGGGCTGATATGCTGATATTCTGCCCCAAAGTCATATCAGATCAGGACTGGTCAGCCTCACACTGGGCTTGAGAGGGAGTCACAGTGCAGAGTTAATTCATGCAGTGAAGTAGGTTAGTGATTTCCATTCAGACAACGTCAAGGAGGGAGTCTTTATGAAGACAGGTCAAAACAGAGAGGTCCACCACATTTTGTGGAAGGAAGTGAAAAGGTTGAGGTCCTGAAACATCAGAATTTCCATATGGTTCTAGAGCATTCACATTTTCTGCGACAATATTCTGGAATTCACTACCTTTCCATCTACGTCATGCCCCCTTCCTTCCTGACTTTCGAGTCTGCATTGAAATCTTACCTGTTTGAACATTAGATGCAGGATACCACCTCAAAATTACTACATTACTACATGTCACTTGCACGCTTTGCTCATGTACGAATGAGCTGTGCACTGTGTTATAGTTGTATGTGTTTGTGTATGTGACATTGTGTGCCAGTGTGAGTGTGTGTGTGTGCTGTGTGCTGTGCGTGTGTGCGTGCATGTGTATGTGTATGTGAGTGTGTGTGTATGTGTGTGTGTGTGTGTGTGTGTGTGTGTGTGTGTGTGTGTGTGTGTGTGTGTGCCAGTGAGTGCACACATATGGTTATGACTCATCAATGCAGAACTGTGCATGCATGCACGCATGTGTGCATACATACATACCTGCATGCATGTGTGTCCTGCAAATGTTTTAGACGTTGATTTGTTCAAACTTGTAAAGTGCCCTGTAGCCTATATTGTTAGGATGGGCGCTATAGAGGTTATCCTCATTATTATCATGAAACGTCCAGATCTGTCATCAATTCCCTTCTTGCTGCAAGACCTAACTCACAGTGTTTTTCCTTCAGAATTCTATTCAGTCCACACTTCCAGTTCATTGCAAGGGCCTCACCATTCTGTGTGGCAGCAGAGGTGTGGCTGGAAACCTCTTTGGCCGAAAACGACCAGCAGACCCTTTCTCCCCTGCCTGCTTTTGGCACTGGCACCGCCTCCTCTGTGTCTGCTGTGAGCAGAAAATAACAACAAACTTTTCATGAATGTGCTGCTCCTGAGGAGATCCCTCTTACCATCTTCTCCCAACATCCATGCCGAACAACATGCCGGGGGCCAGAATAGCTCAGTTGGTCATAATTTGGGGGTTGTGGGTTTGCGCAGTTTTGGTACAGGGGGATTTTACCCTCGGATTTAACACTGGTTCCAACTCCATTCCCAATACAGTCCTTCGAATGAGACTATATAACCGAGGTTCTGTGTGTGAATGCACGCATAACATCTTGCACACATGTAAAATTCCATCACCAACTTTTGGAAAGAGAAGGCCAGTTTGGCCATTGGTGTGGATGGCACATTACACATAGCATGCACCTTCCCAAAGTTTCAAGTATGGCTGCCTTAATGGCGGGATAAAAAAATGGTCATACACACAGAAGTGTCAGAATAATCAACATGATGATTGTGGACACTAAAAGAAAGAAGAAAATCCCTGGGCCAGGAACACATCAAAGTTGTCAACAACAGCAAATTAACGAAAACCACCACTGAACAGATATTCTCTTTTCTTTTTCTTTTTTTTCTTTTTAATGCTGATTGATGAGAATGAGGCTGATGAAGATGATGCTATGGATTTCCATCCTCTTCTGACACTTACTTTCATAATGTGTCCTGGCGTCAACCAGACCTGAGAGATACAGCTGAGCAGACATATCCACTTAGTCTATGAAACTTGACTGTGTGATACCAGCCTTCCCAACTGAGCCTGCAGCAAACTCAACTCTGGGAAAGAGCCGGTCGGGGCAGAAAAATTCCACATGGCTCTGACGGGATTTCAAACCCATATAACTTCCAGCTGACAGTCCGCAACGTCAACCACTCTCCCATGGCGGCTGGAGCCAGTGGACAGATATGGTGGCATGCTGCAGAGGGGGACAGCTTGCTCATGCTGGCTGTGAGCAATCATGCTTGTCTGTGGGTGACTTCAGGGCTGTGTCCTGCCCCTGCCGGATCAGAAGAGGCATCGCTGAATATCACCCCAGTGACTCAGCAGCAGACTGCTCCCTGTGGAGTATGATGTGCTGGGGGCTGGGGTGTGGCTGATATAGAAGAACTGGAATCAGTGAGACTGGAGTAATGCCAGAGAAAAGGGGCAAAGGAGGCAGAAGGGGGTGGGGGTGGGTTGGGTAGAGACACCAAAGATGAGAGGAAAAACGCACGCTAAACATCATCTTCAAATCAACGGCAGTAAAATGCAGAAGTGACCAATACACAAGTGGATGAATCCCAAACTTGCTCCTTCAAATTCTGTTTGTAAACAACAGCCGGTCTGCCCACGGCACCTCTACCTTGTCCTGCATGACCAGACGGCTGTCAAGATTCCAGAACAACAAGAGGCTTGGCTTTGAACTGAGAACCAGGAGGAAGCAGTGGGAGGGAGGGCTGAGAGCATGTGCTTCACAAAGCTAGAGGAGGAATTACAGGGAGGAGAGCACATGAAAGAGAGGTGGTGGCCATCAGAGGTTTGGTGCTGGTTGGGAATACCCCCTCTTGAACTCCTTAGAGAATCTACACACTGATCACCAATGGCCCAAACCAGCCTTTGTTTATGACTTGTCCATGTCTTTGGAATGGACAAAAACACAGACAAAAAAAAAAAAAAAAAGAGAATTAAATTTCACTGTGTGGTTCCCCTATTGTCATTTGAATCTGTATCACACTCAAAATCGCTGACAAAAATCCGGCCAGAGTCAAAATATTGCACTTGATACACAGACAGAGCTGCCAACCTCTGGAGAGACTTGGGAAGAATTGTTTTCAAAATTGAGAGGAGTTACTGACTGTTCAGAGGAATATATTGATACCACCCCTAAAACAAAAGAATGACATTCCAGACACTGTCACTGCCAATATATTGTTGCTCTTTTACATTTTTGAAGCACACTGTCACTAAGCTTCATCCTATGACTTGGCTCATTTTTGCGCGCCAAAATCATCAGCGCCTCTGTGGTGTCTGACCCAAGGAGGGACGAAAACCTGTAGGGTTCTTCCTGACAAGGCTGAACACTTTCACTGGTCGAATTGCTGACAGCAGAAAGCAACCTGAATCTGCATTCTGTTATTTCTTTCTCCTCTTTTCCATCTCAAGGTTAATCGGTCCAGCAGGTCATATTGACATGACGGTGGCAGAGAAGCTGAACTGGAAGTTAGTTTCCAAACAGCTCTTTGGCTATACATACACCAGAAGCGCAAACCCTGCAAAACAAACTTCTTTGGCTATACATACACCAGAAGTGCAAACCCTGCCAAAAACAACCTTTTTTTTTTTTCAGCGAGCAGAATTTGTTGACGTCAAGCGGAACAGCATAGTAATGTGCATTTGAGCATAATAAATTCCACCAAAAGTGGATGGTTGGCAGCTCTGCACAGAACACATTGGGACTCCCACAGAGGAAAAGCAAAAACATCACTGTAATTCTGGACAACTGGTGATCCATTTGTCTGTACAGCTTTAGTCAGTTACTTTGATTTTCGCAGCCTTCAGACCCTGCAAAAGGTCAGAGCATTATGTTACTTTCCCTTTAACTGGCTATACAAAATGGTGACAGCCACTCTTGCGAATGCAAAATGAGAAAAAAAAAAAAAAAGAGAGATTTTATGACATCAATGTCGTTTGTATACTCAAAACATGACCCATGCTTGGAAGATTGCACTGCCACATTATTTCTTTCAAATTTCCTTTTTCTTTTTTTCCTTGTCATACAGATTCTCATTTTCACATTTTGTTGAAATCCGCAAACCTGCTTATGAATTGGGGCCCTGAGATATAAAGAAGTAAATAATCGAACAACAATTTCCACACACAAAAAAAGTGATGGATGAGGCAACGTCCACACACAAAAAAAGTGATGGATGAGGCAACGTAGAGAAAGCAAAAAAAAAAAACGAAAAAAAAATGAAGGTCGAAGCAAAGCGGCAAGAAAAATCCTACCTGCGGAAGACCCCCCAGCAGCCTCTCCTTCAGGTATGAGGCCTCCTGATCCCGACTCCTCAAAATCTTGTTCTTGTGACCAAAAGCAGCTGATGGAACAGACAGAAGGAATGAGAAGAAAGAATAACAGAGAAATAAAATCTAGAAACAATGAGACAAAAAAAAACCAAAAAAAAACTACAACACACACAAACATTCTCAAATCACTCCATTTCATAGTCAGTTTTTTCATATACATCATTCTCCATACAAACTTCCCTCTTGGGCTAAAATCTGATTGTCATTAAAACTGACACAAGAAGCTTAAACAACTTCATACTTTTTAGCGAATGCATCCCCAAATTGTAACAACATTGCTTAAGAGATAAAAAGGGGGTATGTCTGAAACTAAAAGATCCTGCATTCTCAATGACTTTTGTCCCAGCCAGCCAGCTTTGTCTCGCTTGCAAAGATGTCCCGTTTTTCCTGACTGACACTTCTGAATTAATACCATACTATAGGACATTCAGAAATGAAATATGAGGATGACTATAATTTCCAGCCTTCTGGAGAAATAGGCGTACTGACTGACTTTTAAGATAAAAATCCATGTCATCCATGAAGACAGCTCTTCTGATTGTGTTGGACATGACTTCACAGCACATCCAAAAGCAGCATCTCTAAGTGAAGCTAGGCACACAGGCCTGTGCTGAAAGTCCAGTCAGAACCAATTTATTCCAATTATAATTGAGTTACAAGTACACACACAACGTCATCCAAAAAAAAACTGTTAAAAATGTGTCAAACTGATTTAAACATTAACAATTTTCAGATAGCGAAAAAAAAAATCTTTACACTGTCCATCATAATGAGATCCAAACAAACTGTGCAGTTAGACTCAACTCAAAAAGGTCTGGCATGATCTTGCATGATTAGCCACTATCGTTTTCCCCCGCGAGGATATTTTTTGCTTCTTTTTGTGGCTGAGCGGAGAAGGGAAGCTGTTTTCAACATTATTATCATTACTATTTTAAGCATGCACTACTGCTGCCATCATCCCTACCATCATCATCCTCACTCACCCACTCCCAGGTGTGTCTCCAGATCAGATGCCGTCAGAGCCAACAACTCTTTGCCGTCGATGGCATTGACCCGGAAGGAGTCTTTGTACTGTTGGAGACCCAGCCTCTCCAGCCATTGCAGTACCTCTTCCAGGGAGAAGCCTTCCATCGGGTGACTCAGCTCCACCGAGGCTTTCTCCACCGCTTCAGGCTCTTCATAGCCAGACAGGCCATCTGGGAGGGAAAGAAAGGGAGACTACAGTCAAACAAGCACACACAGATTTTCTGAAGATAAGAGGACGCTTCTTGTCTACAGCATATTGCGTTTCTCTTTAACAACTGATCTGTTTACCTTTGTTCTTTTTTGGTCATTCGATGCGCTTTCTTTATTCTTGACGGTGGTCAATATCTTAACGTTTTTTGTTTGATTTCTTCATTTGCCTTTTTTGTTTGATCAACACTACTAGGCCAATCATAATACTGGAGTCTGCTTGTGGGCAATATGCATGAGAAAACTAACTACTTTCCCATGGGCATGAGGGTTGTCCATATTAGGAGCTCAGTATGGCTGACAACACTCTCCACACAATCCCTGCCTCGCACCACAACAGCTGAAGGCAGGCCTCAAGGTCCAGCTGATGACACACCTGACACACACCAAAGCCTCAGACCCAGGGCAATCCAGCATGACAGGACTCACACATGATGCCACTGGTGTCAGTCAGCTTCCAGATTTTGACGGTGCGGTCCATGGAGCCCGTGGCCAGCAGACTGCCATCCATGGAGAAGGCACAGCATGTCAGGAACCTGCACACACACCCACACATCAGTCAGCTCTCCCTTCCATGTTCCTCCCTCTTGTTTGTAAATTTCACAACTTTTCTGTCTGATGGGCAGTCTCTGTTTTACCTGTCATACTCAAAATATTCCATTTTCTCTTTAGATTTGTACAATACTTCATTCACTTTTCTCTAGAATTACATCTCTCGTTTTTTTTTCTTTGGATTTCTTAAATACTCCATTCAATTCTCTCTGGAATTATGTCTCTCATTGTCTTCTCTGGATTTCCTAAATACTCCATTCAATTCTCTCTAGAGTTATATCTCAAAATGCTCCTGACTTTCCTGTTTTTAAGTTTTGCCATCTTCAACCATCACTCCTGACCACAGCCCAATCTGGGATCAGTGGTAAAATGCTTGGTAAATTATGTATGATATACACAGGTTCTTGGAGATGCATAAACCTCCAACCAAGACATATTTTTAAAAAAAAATTAAAAAGAAGCAAAAAAGTCAGTGTATACGTAAAAAACAAATTCATTTCCCCTGATAATGGAAGCACTAGCGAGTATGTACTGGAAGGAGTTACTTCCCATATACTTTCTTCAGTGTGAGTTGGAAAATACAAAATGTCGACATTTATATTACTAAACAGTTTTACTATCCATTAGAATGTATGACCACATACAAACAGTTTTACTATTCCATTACAAACATATAACCACATAAAACAGTTTTACTATTCCATTACAACACATAACCACAGAGTCATCAATTTGTAACACAGTAATTTTACAATATTTAAGTTCAGCGGGAAATCTGTAACAACCTTGCAAAACAGATCCCTACCACAAACAGCCACACCAACAAACCACAAAATAGCCCCGAACATTCAATAGGTTTTCTACGCAGGCCACACATCCATCACTCCTCAAAAGTTTTGTAATAATCATCCTTGAAGTAATTGTTCCCACAAACAGCCACAGACATAAGTGAAAATGTAGCCTCCTTGCTCTATAACAGCAGGGCCAATGGTCCAGGCTGAAAACACGGGGAGAAGTTCATGCATGGTGTGATAAGTGGTGAAGCCATGAGTGCAATGCACCCCTTCCAGAGACCAGTTCGACTAACATCTGAGCAATACTGTGCATTCTACGTCTAATTTTTGAGAGCTTCAAAGACTGGCAGAAATAGCATTTTTCACATGAAAATTCCACCCACACAAAGCCTCTTACTGTCTTCTCAGCATCCCGTTTTCATGTGGCTGTCAAAAGCCACAATACCCTTCATCCTTGAACCTATTACGATAAATAACATCCTGCTCGCACCACCTACACAATCCATGTCTGGCATTGCAATCGTTCCAAGATAGTTCATAACCTCTCCTCCTTCATCTAACTATTTTTCCAACAAAATTTCACTAGTCAAAATTCACTCCAATGTTCGGATCAACTGAAACAGGTTGTTAAAGTTTTCCGGTATTTCCAGGAATGAAATTAAACAAAAATGCACACAAGTGGTGATAAATTTTTGATGAATGTCCCTGAATTTTTTTTTTTTTTCATTCTAGATGGAAATCCATTTTCTTTTTTTCAGCTGAAAATTTTCATCCAAAGTGCAAACAATTTTTCAGCTTTAAGACAAGGTATTTCTATCATGCCATCTAAGGCCATAAAGCATTTTACACAAGAAACAGATACAAAATGCAACAAAGCGCATGCCTCTTGCTACATGAACCGCACACATCCCTTTCTTCATCCTCTCTCCCCATGCATATGTGTCAATCTTTCTTCCCCCTTTTCTCCCCTTTCCCTACACATACACAATTGCTTTCACGAAAACTGGCGCCAGATTTCTGGTGGGACAAGCCAGGGCGTAGTTACTGACAGGATGTCAGAGTGGCAAGCAACAGGGGGGTGGGCTGGGGGGGGAGGGGTAATGTCACTGACATGGTATAGAAAATCATTTAGAGAAAAGACCTGAAAAGGTCCCTATAACATTTCACAAAAAACTCAAACTAAACTGTTTATGCTCAAGCATAATTTCACAGGAAAAAAATTCATTAAAAATTGTCTTAAACAGTCATAGGAAATTATCTCTGAAGTCCGTAGAATTTCTAAATTGACATTGCATCATCTTCTGCTCTTCTCCTTCTCCATTCAGTGGCCATACAAGGTGTCTTCTCCTACTCGGTGGTAACACAAACTGTAATCCTGTTCATCCTTTCCTTATGACGACAAGTTGTCTTTATGAACTGGCACATGACAGAACTCTCCCATCAGTCCAAGGTTCAGTTGAAGTCAATAAAACACACAGATCACCATTTCCAACACTGTGTCTGTTCACTACTACTTTCTAAACCAGTGCCTTACACTGATCTTCTCAAAGTCACCTACAGACCTGTTTACCCTGAGTCATTTCCTCTCAGAAATCACACCCAGCAGTTAGGGGAAGTCAGCCAGAGCGAACGAAGAAATACTGAGATAGGCTGAGGAACAGGATTTAGCTCCCTTCTCTTTGTGTTTAGTTTCTTTTTGTTTGTTATTGTTGTTGACTGGGAGCAGTCTCCCTGCCACAAAACTGAAATATGGCACTGGTCTGGAAATGCTAGTGTGTGATGAAAAGAACTGAAATGGCTTTGAAGCTATGAAAAGTACCATGTGATGGAATGATGACATTTATTGAAATATGTGGACTTAAAAGGCTTGTTGAGACAAATTCATTTCAAGACACACGATTCCTTTGAAGGCTGCCACAAACTCTGCAGCCAGCTCTAGCAGTTCACTGGGAGCTATCAATACTAGGTCATTGTAAAGCTGCCTGGGAGCCAGAATAGCCTAGTGGTAGAGCGCCGAACGCGTAATCTTGGGGTTTTGAGTTTGAATCTACGCCGGGCCATTTTGGGACAGGGGGATTTTTCCCTCGGAGTTAACATCCCATACAGTCCTTCAAATGAGACTATAACTATAAGACTATGAACCGTGGTTCTGTGTGTGAACGCATGTGTAACATCTTGCGCACACGTAAAATCCCATCACCAACTTTCGAAAGAAGGCCATTTGGCCGTTAGTATGAATGACACGTTACGTATAGCATGCACCTTCCCCGAAGCTGGAGTATGGCTGCCTTAATGGCAAGATAAAAAAACGGTCATACACACAAAACTCCACTCCCTTTGTTGGGTAGATGGGATTAATCCTTGCCTGTCTATACAGGGAGTGTGCGCAGAAGTATCAGCCTGCATATGCGGGAAAAAAAAAAAAATTGTAAAGCTGCCTACTGGAAGAAACCCATCACTGCTGCTAAGTCACTTTGGTGGAGTTCAAAGGTAACTGTTCTTATCCCAGTCCCTTACTGACGAAACAAACAACAAAAAAATGGATAGAAATGTGAAATTTGCTCATGTAAACCTGCTTTCAGTTGTCTCTACCTCGACAGGCAGCCCGTCATGTAAACAAAAGCATGGCTTGTAAAATGCTTAGAGCTTGTCTCTAACCGAGGATAGGTGCTACATAGGTACTCTCAAATATGCTACGTAGGTACTCTCAATACGCTACATAGGTACTCTCCATAGTAACAGCTGGACTCCACTGAGTATAATTTGGTAAACAGCTAGGAAAATGCCGTCATAGCCTTCAGTTGTTAAGACAAGCAACAAGCTACAACTCGGGGGGTTTTTACCCTGTCGTGGCACGCCTCTATGGAGAATAAGGCCACTCCTTTCAGCTGTTGTGGAAAGAAACAAAAAAAAATCTGTTAACACAAGAACACGCTTGCACACAAATTTGCTCAAATACACACACCTGAGTGAACCTCTTTGCAAACACAAACAAACACACATGCTTGCATGCAAACACCAAAGGAAAACGAATAATTCAATACAGACCTGGTGGTAAGAAACTGGGGAGAGCTGCACAGTAGGTCTTCACAGAAGAACTCCCATGCAAGAGTTGCAGCCCTTAGTTCTTTACACTCTACGGGGCAGGGCCGCATACAGGTCATGGTTTCTGTTTGCCCTTCTACTCTTCCCCCTGACTTCCAGCCCCACCTTCCCTGACTGGAGTTGAACTTACACCTCCAGGATGATCACAGGTCGCAAGGTCAGGTAACCCTGAAATAGCCTCTTAAATACTTCGCTATCAGGCAAAGTTGGGAAACATAAGCCGTATGAAATTCACTTTTGTTCCTTGTTGACCAGATCCAGACGGAACTCTTTCCAGATGCCTCTGCCATTGCCCTCTGGGTTTTGATCCTCTTCCTGACTGACATCTACAACTGTGTCATGAAATCTGGGCAGATGAGCCTACCACCCCCACCCCCCCCCCCTCCCTCCCTACCCCTTGTGCCTACCTCTATGGTGAGGGCTCTGGTTTGGAAGGTAGATTCCTTCAAACTGCTGGCAAGATGGCTTACTTCTCAGTCTTGTAGAGCCAGATTTTTCTGTTGTATTTCATATGTCACAAAATGAATTCTTTCACAATTATTTGTCTTGACAGACAGACATGTGTTACATCTAGTCTCATGCCATTCTTGCTGATGATTTCTGAAATTTTTTTTTTCTTATTTTCACTGCACGTCAGTTGTGTACTCCTTGTCCTGACTTCCACTCTGTCCAATAAATCCCCCTCCCATGCTCTCCATGTCAACAGCTAGATCTGAAGGCAGAACAATCAACCCACAGTGTCTCCAGCAAACCATCCTTTTTTTCAACTTACACTGAAGAACATTTTACTGCACTACAGACAACGAGTAGTCTTAACAGCATTATTTGCATAAAGCATTTTTGTGCATGTCTTATCTTCCAGATCTCCCCTCCTCAACCCCCCTTTCCCCTTCCCTCCTCTCCCCATCCCCGAGTGGCATTTACTCTTATGCTGCTGCCAGCCCCACCCTTGGTAGTCCAAAGGGGTCAGTCCACTTTCAGTCACCATGAGGCAACCCACAAGAGGAGACCCTGCACCACAGCTGAGTCACTCTGATGGTGTTTGGCGGTGCCTGTTCTGATCCAGCTCATGCGCTTCACCACCTACAAGGCTCCTTAGAGAAGACAACAACTGATCAGTCACAGAGCTAGAGCAAGCGAGAGTTGTCCCCTGGAGAGATCAGCCTCGTCCATCTCATGACAGTCCTCCATGATCTTGCAGACACTGATGACTCTGACACAGAGTCACCATGAACATGGGACCTGAAATGAACTGTGGTCACCTCCAGACAGGACACAATCAGCCAGAGAATTCCAGACTTCTTCTATGATGACCAGCGAGGATGACCATGACGAGGATGACCCTATGAAGTTCCTTTTCTAGTCAGAGACTTCATTACTGGGCTGTATGTTTCCTTTCATATCTCCGCCTCAGCTAGGCCCAAGAGATAAAGACAACCATGCAGATCTGATGTGGATATTAGACCAACATACTCAAATAGGCATTCATCAATTGGACAAAATGGACTGTTTGGTCTCTTATTAAAAACTCACAGCATACTCATCGTTGGGTATGAATCAGCCAGGACAAAAACTGGCACAAATAAATGACTCTGATGGGAACCGAACCCATGATTATCCAGCCAACAAGTCAGCAATGCTAAAAGACTGTACCACAGCCGCTGATTAGCTAACCTGAGATTTGGTTTACCAGAAAATTTGGCTAACATAGAAAGAACTTCCATTTCAGGCAAAGTGCCCTCAACTGTATTATCATGTGCAAGCTTTCTAACAATTTAAGACAGGACACAAAAACCTTTATTTTTAAAGAGGACCCTTTCACTAGTGAACATAATCAAAAACACACCTAACAAAGTAACAGTTTGAAGGGAATTAAAAACAAGAGGGAGGGGTGGGGGGTTATAATTAACACACAATCAGTACACACCTATGTTCTGATGAATTGTGGGGTTGGGGTGGGGAGAGGACTATAACCAACATAACCACTGCAACTACCGTATCTTCTGACTTCATGTATATTCCAATTGGAGAGGGAGGGGTGGAGGTGGGAGGGGATTATAACCACTAATGAATTAGTGCAAACCAAATTGTGCTTGGTTTCAATTTGAGGAGGAAAGGGGGTCATGGAGGAGGAAGGGAGGACTATGACTAACACATATTCTGTGCAGCCAGACTACATTCTGACCTCAGGAATGTTTCATTTTCTGAGTCATGACAGCTAGCTGACCACATGGGGCCTTTTAGGACTGTCATCACACAGAGAAAAAACAACAACAACACACAACAAAACTAAGGCCAGTCCACATACTTGATACAGGCAAGAAACAAACAGCACTATTGACAATAAATATAACATCATAACAAATCTACTGATCTCACACTCATAACATTGTAATGACCTCACAATAATGACTAATCATCTAATACACTAGCCTCACAATGATAACATAACAACTGATCTAATGACCTCACATCTTTAAACTGGATAACAATTCTACTGAGCCGACAGTTGTGTCGTAATAGCAAATCACTGACCTCATAGTTACATGAACATAGCTATGCAGCCATTGACCCCTTACAATTATGGCATAAGAATGAACCTGTTGACCTCACAATATAACATCACAACTGCTGCACTGATCTCACCATTCAATCATGATAACCAACCTACTGACTTCACAATTATATCATAGTACCTAATTTATTCATCTAACAATTATACCTTGTTATCTAATTCATTGATTTTGTAGTTACACCATAATCTATTCATCTAACAATTATACCTTGTTAACTAATTCATTGATTTTGTAGTTATACCATAATACTCAACTACTGATCAATCAGTAATAAATGTAATAATGTTAACAACAACAACATGGCTCAATAGGAACTGCTGAAATGACAGCTAAAGTCCATTTTTGACAATGTATACATATTCACTACCTTGGAGACTGATCCTAATTTCAAAAAGCTGACATGTTATGAACTGTAACCAAAAACAAAAGTGTTGAGGCAGTCTACAACAATGGTAAATGAGCTAAAAAAACGCAGAATAACAGCGGTCCACGACTAACTGTTTAAACAAATCTTAAATAAATGTCAGCGAACCGCCCAGAGAAACGTGGACAAACGAGTCACATGACAAACCACAACGCGTTTCAACCTCTTAGGTCTTCTTCAGGTGCAACAAACATGAAACAAATAACGAAAATGCACTTAGCTTTGATCGCTTCTGTGTTCAACGCCTTCTTTCTTGCGCTGAACACAGAAGCGATCAAAGCTAAGTGCATTTTCGTTATTTGTTTCATGTTTGTTGCACCTGAAGAAGACCTAAGAGATTGAAACGCGTTGTGGTTTGTCATGTGACTCGTTTGTCCACGTTTCTCTGGGCGGTTCGCTGACATTTATTTTAAGATTTGTTTTAGATTCCGCCTGCAGTCGTTTCACTTTGCAACTAACTGTTTAAAGTCGAAACTCGAAACAGGATAAATCAGGTCTGGTACAGACCAAGCTGTTTTCAGCTTCAAGGGTCTTAAAAACCAGAAATAACCGAACAAATGAACAAAGAGTTAATTCAAACAGTTGTTTTATAACATATTAGAGAATTTGAGTGAGACATCATTCACAAAGTCTTAACGAAACAATGTCTGCTGTCTCTCATCTATGGGGTCACAGGGATGAATGGGGGAAAAACATGCAGACACAACACTTAGCACAGACAACTACGCATAGAGCCCACTTCAAAACATTAATTTTTCAGCATACTCACTGGATCCCACAGTCGCAGTGTTTTATCGAAAGACCTGGAAAAACAAACAAAACTATTTCAAATAACAAAGACATAAGCAAGCAGCAGCTCACTTATCTTAGAATCTGAGACCTTGATAAATGAAATTCTACATTGTTTTCAAATTTCTTCCATTTTCTAAATGTATATCCATATCTATGATAAAACCTTTTCGATGAGTACTTCATGCTTCATTTACAAAAAAACATCAGTCTTCTTCATTTTTAGATTCACCAAACAATTTTTGTCTTTGATGTTCTGTTTCATTCATTCAAACAAAACTTCTGTAAGCAAAGATGTCACTGTATTTACATGCAAATGATAAAATGATTGTAATGTTTTATTTTTTAAAAAAACCCAGCTTTTTAAATACTGATTTTTCTATGCAAGGGTAAACCAACACAAACCGTGTACAATGTAACATCCCTCTGAAATATGATCTGTCATTAAAATCAACATGTCAGCAATTAGAGACTGACGAATATGACAGTGATGAACAGAAATGGCAAAAGCACTGACAGCTATAAGGGCACTTGGGAGAACACAGAGAGAGAACACAGACCTTTGCCTAGACTGAACGAATCTGTCCTTTGTGTCTGTTCATGAAAAATTACAACATTATTTCTGCCACGGGAAGCAATAGTGCTGACTGAAAAAGTACTTCTTTCTGCCAGGCATCCAGCCTCATTCAAATCCATTAGTCGTCTGAGCCTGACAAGAAGTCTGGTATCAAATTTGATTCGATTCTAGCACATTTACCCTCATTCAGTGTGTAGATAATATGTAGAGGGAGACTATTTTCAAGTTTTTTTTCCCTTGCACCAAGTCCTGTTGGAGTAAGCAAATCTGGAATAATCTCGTGATTTTTTTTTCTCAGTCCCCCCCCCCCCCCCCTCCCCCCTCCACCCAAGACCATGAGTCAATAAAGTAGCATTATAGTGAGGCATACTTTAGATAAAACCACAGTGGAAGATGTTTGTCAGTAACTCAAAGTATAAATCCAAAGCTACAGAATGTAAATAGCCATAGCAAAAATATTTAACTATGGTAGAGTCATGTTTTTATTTGTATTTTATCACAATGTGATAATAAACCCTTGTTGGAATACGAAGTGCTGATGAAGTGATGAAAAATCTCTGTCCAGCCTCTATCTATCAATGTACCATGTGTCACGGGTCATATATGTACACACAACAAAAAGTTAATAAATTACAGAAAAAACACATTTCTCTAGCTGATTGCACCTTTTTGTGTTACAGATCCAGATGAATGATATTCTGAGTAAAGCACCTCTAATCTTTCAACCAAACAGCTAAAATATCTCAGGTCAGAGAGTTATACAGCCACTCAGTATGTCAGAGTCGAAAGGGAATTAAATGGTTTCAGTGGGTTTTGCAAACTCTAGCTGACTGACAAACTAATACCAAACTTTCGTGGGTGAAATCTGACCTCTTTGGCAGACAGGATGACATAACTGTAACAGTAACCGTAGAGAATACAAAAACAAACAAAGAAAAATCACTGCAGTTGGTTTATGACAATCGTGCGTTTCTGAAGAAAACAGAAACATCTTTTTGTTATGACACAAAATATGATGGTTAGCTCTCCAAATCCTGTTGACACGGAACTTCAAGAGTGAAGGTACACACATCACCCTTTGATTGTCTAGTGTTCTTCTGAAGTACATTCACTCAATTATGAAACAACAGCAGTGAGCTTTGATCTAGTTTGCCAAGTGATCGATTCATTTCAACAGGCCCACTACCAAGGATCCCCCAGGTGTGCATAAAACTGGCAGCGAAATCAATAAATGAGCATTAAAAAAAAAAAATCACAATAAAGTAAATCAACCCAACTAACAGTCAAAGAGAAAACAGGGCAATGATAAATAAAATCATCCCCTGTTCGTTGACACTGTAGTGAAGCCCTGGCTCAACCGCTGATCTTGGTCTCAATAAAGCAGGTGTGCATCTTTCTGAATAGTTATGACATCAATCGATCGTTCAAAGACTAGCAGGACCAGGAACTCTAATCCCATTCCTATGCCCCTACTTGCTGCAGCTCTAGTGCTATTCACTGAATGTGCCACATGGACAACTTTGGCAAGCATGGCATCTTAAAAGCTAACTTTCATCAGCAGTGGAGGTATGAATACTAGAGAATATGGCAGGGAGATATGCTTTCATTTTCATCCCATCCACTCCCATCTTCTTTCCACCCTCTGTCCTCAAACCCTGATTGTTCCTCCCTCATTGCAACACACACAGTCCTCTCTCTCTTCATCTACCCCCTTTACCACCAAGTTCCCTCACAGCCTGAGCAGCAAGCTGGATTAGTGCGCAGGTCAGCCATGCACTAAATGCTGTCCATGACACCCTTCCTCCACAAACTTTTCATACTCTTTATTCATTTATTTACCATCCACCAGTAATCTCAACGCACTGAGGTCATGGTTTAGCAGATGTGGTGAATCGTATTTGGACTAGTCTGCATGCTGTGACACCTCTTTGATGAAACTGAAACTTCTACTGAAAAAAAAACAGTGGACATATGACGTGACAATTTGTTCCATCCACATCAAAATGATATGACTGAAATACATCTTTTGAACAATATTACAATACAGAGCCTTTGGGCTACAATGTCACACCCCTGCCACAAATTACACAATAAATGTTCAGTGTTACATGTAACGCACTGTCAGACTTGTCTGACCAATGGAAGGGAGAAACTACCAGCTCACCCTGAGGCAAGAAGTTCTCCAGAGGGAGAGAAGGCACAAGACATCACAATGTCGGAATGACCTGGCAGTTCTGCATGGCATTTCAACAATACCTCTGAAAAACAAAATCAAAATCATGTCAAAATTTCACAAACTTCCCCTCAGGCAACAAGAAACTGTGGATGCAAAATATTCATAAATTTTATAAATGCAAAGGAATGACTTGTGAGTACAAATCATCTTAATAGCTCTCAAGCTGGTCGGACCATAAACCTGTCCACCATATATTTTCATATTACACATATCACAACCCATTCCTTTTAAGCAAAGGTAGGCAGATAACTCTATGCAAGTTCATTGTAGACTGATTCTCCTTTCCTTTGGGAATATGATCAGAAACAAAGAAGAATACATGAAAATCAGCTACCCTACAGGCAGGTACGTACGTGAAAAACTATGAATAGATTGCAACCTGACTGACCACTCCTTTCAAGTGTGGTTGAAGCAAGAGCACATGCTAAATCAAAATACAGCCGCTGATCACATGACATACTCTGCCAGATGGTCCTGCCCATGAGTGTCATCTACTGCTAAGTAGGTTACCAGTAAATTTTGTTTCTGTATCACTATGCCCCTCTAAGCAACTGCAGAACCAAAATGAAACAAAATCACAAATTCATATCATCCAGTTTGATTTCTTCCTCTTGTAAAATATCTCACTTACACAGAACTTGTAAAATATCTCACTTTCACACAGAACTTATAAAATATCTCACTTTCACACAGAACTTGTAAAATATCTCACTTACACAGAACTTGTAAAATATCTCACTTTCACACAGAACTTGTAAAATATCTCACTTTCACAGAGAACTTGTAAAATATCTCACTTTCACACAGAACTTGTAAATACCTCACTTTCACACAGAACTTGTAAAATACCTCACTTTCACACAGAACTTGTAAAATATCTCACTTTCACACAGAACTTTGCACAGCAAACTGAATCTGTGGTCCTGGACAGTCATATGACTGGATATCCCTTTCTTCTAGAGTCACTATTATCTTAATGATTGTTATTATCATAAGATTATTTGCATGCATAATCAACTGAATGCCCTCAACATGTACTATGGAAAAAGTATACACATTAGCTACAAAATATACATACAAGTAAACTAGCAATACATAAAATGCATGCCATAATAAAACTTTCTCACCATATGTTTTTATATTGATTTTGATCATCATGATATTTGCAGATCGTGTACAGGGTCAACTCAGATACACTACGAAGTGAAAATGCATGCCTTCTATTTTGTTGAACTCATTTAGTTTAGTTTTGAGCTTATAAAGTAGCTCAATAAACAAGCTTTTATATGACGATTTTTTTTTTTTTTTTTTTTGGTGCTCTTTCTCTTTGCTGCATAACAGAGCAAAAAAAAGAAGAAGCAAAAAAAATGATGTTAACATAATAACAAAATGTCACAGTACAACTCTGAAACGTATAACTATAGTTTCAAGCATTATGATCTTACAGTTTCAGATCTTTTTCCCATATCTAAAAGAGATTTTATCCATCTGCAGCCACTTTCCTCACTTCTGTTTCTTCTCATGCAGCTTGTATTTGCTTTGAAACAGTCCCTTTAACAGTCCCTTTCAACAAACACACACAACATGAATGAAAAAGGAAATCACAAAGGTTCCATAAATCCAGCAGGATGGGAGGGGAGGAGGGGGGGGGGGGGGCAGGCAAACAATAGTTTCATATAACAACATAAAAACACAAATTCTTTTTTTTTTTCGACATTTCCTTGTAAAAGTGAGATCAGCAACTGAAGCGATCACTTCTTGAACTTAAAAGTAAGTAAAAAGAGCTGAAAGCATCAACAGCCACTCATTATGCTGACGACATTTCTCAGTAAGGCCCCTGAACATGTAAAGCATTTGAGACAAGATAGGGATTTTAATCTCTCCATTCACAGGGACTAAAACTACTGACATGAACATGGGCTTGGGGAGGAAGAGACAGTCACCCCATACCACCACCAGCCTGTGTAACAGCTGATTTGGTCACAACCAGGTTCAACTGTACTCAAGTCTCAACAATACACACAACACTACCTATGCATATTGTTTTAGTGGGATTGGTGAAAGTGGCCCTGTACCTGAAGAGCCCACCTGGCCCATGAATGTCCACAGTTTGATCAGGTGGTCTTTTCCACCTGTCGCCAGCAGCAACTGCACAACACTGCTATCTGGTTTACCTGTCAACACACACACACACACACACACACACACACACACACACACACACACACACACACACACACACACACACACACACACACACACACACACACACACACACACACACACACACACACACACACACACACACACACACACACACACATGCACACACACATGCATGCGCGCGCACACACACACACACACACACACACACACACACACACACACACACACACACATGTACATAAACATATATACAAACATGCACATACAAACACATACAATGTTCCATATTGTATGTTGACTGATGATACTAAAATATTCAATAAAAAAATTGGTCTGTTGTTCTTCAGTCCAACTAATCAAACCTAAAGCAAAACAGAACCAGATCAATATTGCAACCGTAACTGCTTCTTATGTACATCCTCATCAGTGATACTGACTGATGCTTACTGACAGTCTGTAACTCTCTGTGACAAGATGAGACTGACAGACAGGGACATCAGTACAGTTCTGTAAAATCTGTGTGACATGATGGGGCAGACAGATCAGGTCACAGTACTGATCTGTAAAATCTGTGACAGGATGGGACAGACAGACTGGGTCATCAGTACAGTTCTGTAAAATCTGTGTGACACGATGGGGCAGACAGATCAGGTCATCAGTACTGATCTGTAAAATCTGTGATAGGATGTGACAGACAGATCAGGTCATAAACACAGGTCGGTAAAATCCTTAAGGGAGGATGGGGGGACCAGATCAGGTCATCAGTACAGTTCTGTAAAATCTGTGTGAAATGATGGGGCAGACAGATCAGGTCATCAGTACTGACCTGTAAAATCTGTGACAGGATGGGACAGACAGATCGGTCATCAGTACAGTTCTAGACGGGGCAAGCAAATCAGGTCCTATGTAACAGATCTGTAACATCCCTAAGGCAAATCAATGGGATAGAAAGGTCAGGCAATTATTGACAGTTCTGTAACAACTGTCCACAGACAATCTCACACTCACAGGCAGAGCCGTAGGTTGGAGAGAACTCGCAGCACGTCACGCCCAAATCGTGTGCATCCACTTTAAGGGACAAGTAACGACCATGGCCAAACTCAGCGTCCCACACATAGAGGTCACCATTGGGACTCCAGACACCAGGAAGTGACCATCAGGGCTGTAGGTCAAGGCCACCACTGAGTCTTCTAGTCCTGTGAAGGATCTGCAAAATAAAATCAGTTGAAATGGGGTGTGTCAGATGGATGAATTTTTGGGATTTGCCAGGTGAATGAAATCAGTCAAAATGGGACATGTCAGATGGATGAAATCAGTCAAAATGGGACTCAGTCAAAATGGGATATGTCAGATGGATTAAATCAGTCAAAATGGGACTCAGTCAAAATGGATATGTCAGAGGAATGAAAGCAGTCAAAATGGGACACATCAGATGGATTAAATCAGTCAAAATGGGATATGTCAGTTGGATGAAATCAGTCAAAATAGGGCATGCCAAGTGGATGAAATCAGTCAGAATGGAACATGCCAGATGAAAATGCTTAAACTTGTTGAGACATGTGAATACAAAACTGGGAAAGCTTTGCCAACAGTTGCACACCAGCACTATGAAAAGGCTTAAAAACTTCTCTTTGAACTCTATAGTGACATATCAAAATGGATTCATCATCTCATCACTTAACTTCCTTGACCATACAAAACTGATCAAAGCATATATATATTTACATTATTCAAAAGTTAATCATGTTAGTTTTTAAAAGTTGATAGAGAGTTTTCATCAGTGTTTCTGGTTAATTTCTGAAAAATAGATGCTACTTAATTCTAGCATGGACAAAGTGTGAAAGGAATGAGTACTTACCTTAAATGCATTAACTGCTTGTCAGCAAAAACAGTGAGAAGAGTCACAATGACTTGTCCGTTACACCAAACTAATTTTCTCTCTCTCAGTTTTGCCTTACTTTTAAACATGTGTAATGTCAGATCTTTCACCTGTGACCAGTTCGACTGCCTGCTAAAATGAGAACTGCCTTCTCTGTTCTAGACAAAGCCCTCTGGTTTGGGGCAGCCCTTGCCCCATCTTAAAGCAACACTATTAGAGAGAAAACTACCCTATTTTCAGTCTGCATTGTGGACAGAAACAGCATACAAAAGAAGCTAATGGCTGAGCTGTTTCCCATTGATTGAACCTCATGAGTAACGAACAAACAAACAAACAAAAATCCAAGACAAAACAAAGCAGAACAAAACAATACGCATTCTGCGGATGCCCAGGCTTCCAGCGTCTAATGGGTCAGTATATGTCAGATTCATTACAATGGCAAGCTTAATGCTAATCGGATCAGTCAAGGTAACAATTATACAATTTCTTCCATTCTTACACACAAGACACTACCTGAGCAGCTGCCTGGTACTGATGTCCCAAACACAGATGGTATCATCGTCACTCCCAGAAGCGATCCGACTCGAGTCCGGCGAGAACTTGCACACACGAATCCCACTCTTACTGGCATGCTGAAACTGCGCCCTGATTTCTCCTGAACGCACATCCCATAGAATCAGTTTCCCATCTGTGGAACAAGTGGCCAGGATTGTCCCCAGCGGGGAGAAAGTACAGTGATGGATGATGTAGGAATGGCCCAGGAAGGGGGATTTGGGCAGCTCTGTGAAGTCGGTGGTGTTCCACAGTCGGATGGTTTTGTCCCCTGACACTGTGGCCAGAGTGCCATTCCCAAAGGCCACGCCTGTCACATCCCCCTTGTGAGTGGATATCATGTGGATCTGACTTGCCACCATGTCTGCCATGGGCCTGAGTCTTCTGTCAACAACAGCAACAGTGATGACGTACTGACCAGCATCATGAACAAACTCTTCTGTTCATAAAGCAGACAGCTCTCAAATATATGATATTTGGGAAGAGTTTAAGTTTGACAATTTTCTCTGTTCTACATCCCCCCCCCCCCCCCCCCCCCCCCCCCCATTTTTTATCTTCCACAGTCCCCCGTTTCTTGTTTTAAAAAAAAAAAAAAAGAAAAATAAAAGAACATTTGTATGATAATGCAGAAAGCTTCAGACAAACTATTATCTAGATATGAAATAGGAAAAGGTCTCTTCTTCACATTACTGTCTTGTTTGGATGTTGTTGTTTGCCTCTCTCTCTCTCTCTCTCTCTCTCTCTTCTCTCTCTCTCTCTCTGTGTGTGTGTGTGTGTGTGTGTGTGTGTGTGTGTGTGTGTGTGTGTGTGTGTGTGTGTGTGTGTGTGTGTGTGAGTGTGAGACAGAGAGAGAGAGAGAGAGAGAGAGAGAGAGAGATTAACTGAAAGAAAAAAATCAGCTGATAATGTCCACTATTTTGAATGGAAGTGGAATCCCCTAATTTAAGTCACACTTATAACCAAGCCAGTAAAGCAGCAAACCAACAAAGCCAGGCATTCTAGGTTCTGGCACTTCTTTTCATCTTAAAAACAGTGAAGGGGTGGAACTGGAAGGAATAGCACCGGGGAGCAAGCATTATTGAAAAATTGTCCTGACATGTTGCAGTGCGTGTGTGTGTGTGTGTGTGTGTGTGTGTGTGTGTGTGTGTGTGTGTGTGTGTGTGTGTTGTTATTGTTGTTGTTGTTATTTTATTTTCTTGTGTGATGACCACTGATCTCTATGATAAACCTCTCCCATCCCTTGACAAAGACTGAGCACCAATTTAAGTTATTTTAAACCTACCCTTTCTCTCAGACTACTGATCAGTTTAATACTGTTTTATTTGCACATCTTAGGATTATCAAAACCAATATGTAAGCAAGCTGAAAAGAGAAAACTTAAACTAACTTAGCTGACAATGATGGGAGTTCTAGCTAAAAGTGAACACAGATCACTGAGAGGGTTCAATTTGTTCTGGCACACAGAGTGGGAGCAAACCAAAAGTCTGCAAGCAAAAAAAAAAAAAACCCAAACAAACAAAAGAATATCAATTGCTTTACAGTCATTGTATGTCATATACATAGTATATATCTGGAAAGCAGTTTTATGATTCATGTATTTCCTTCATGCTTTCACTGCCTTTCAAACATCTATTAATCAAAGTGTCTCTACATATGTACCGTGCTCATCAATTATGTTTAGTCTTTCAAACTCTCTCTCTCTCTCTCTCTGGGTCTGAGTCTAATTGTCTTGATAACTGTCAAGCAACACATGGAGACTCTGTTTCCAGCTTCAAGCGTATTCCTAAGAACATGCAAAAGATCATAATGTGGCCTCACTAAATATATACATGTATGTATGTGACATGTTATCATCCTCTTTATTGACAATCAACAGAATGCTAATTAAATGCCAGAAAGATACAACAAGATCACATTTCAACCTGAGACATGCAACAATAAATATTAAGTTATAATATTACAAATCAAATTTATTTGGAGCTATAAGAAAAAAAGAAAGAAAGAAAATGGGTGTAGCTTGCAAGTGTCTGCAATACCAAATATCAAATTAACACTATGTCAAAACAAATGTCAAGCAAGACCACCCTAACTAATGATTAAATGATGGGACATGCCATGTATGATTCAGACTGGGTTGATAAAACTAAATGCTTCATCTTAGGAAGACTCAGAAAATCTTCAAAGCAGTCATTTGATTGCAGTCATTCATTTGAGAGTATTTCCAGGTGCTTGTAATATGCAACCAAAATGCACTGACAGATGAAATTTACCTTTTCTTTTCATCTAAAATGCAGGCACTTTAGTATTCAGCTAAACCATTATTTCAATATATTTTTTCTGTCCATAAACACAGGAAAGCGTTGTAGATCTAATCCTGATAAAATATGACCGTTAGGAGATCTTGAAATTAAGCATCCAATGTTACTGAGTGTGTGTGTGTGAGTGTACGTGTGTGTGTGTGTGTGTGTGTGTGTGTGTGTGTGTGTGTGTGTGCGTGTGCGTGTGTAAATGTCCTATTTGCAAGTTTGATGTAAAACACACAGGTACACCTCTTTTTCTCAATCCTGACAAACCTGATTGCTAGTTTTAACTTAGTTTCTAATCTGATCTGGATAAACACACTTTTGATTGTTTTTACATGTATTTCCTTATTGTTTGCCTCTCAATTTCTCGAGAAGCAAACTGATACCAGTGTGAATCATTGCCATTTGGTCATAGTCAGTTTTTATATTGAGTAATAATGTTTGGGTGGAAGTATCCTTAATCCCTGATGAAACAAAATGTGTCCTCTTGCTTACCTCATATATATTCAATCAGCCTCGGTGGTGGATTTTCAGTCCTACCTCTGATCCACAGACCCCACTCCCATCTCCCCCCCCACCCATCCCCTCCCACCCCATGCCTAGAGTACAAACCCTCCCCACCACACTCCAAAGTAGGGCCTGCCAAAGTATAGTCAGAGGTCTGAAATAGTGGGTATGGTGGCCCCCACTTCCCCTGTCCATTGTCCATGCAGTTTGGTAGTGAGCACTGACTGCATAAATTGACCCACAACTCCCACAGCAAACTGGTACCCCCTTGTAGATGCCAGAATCTTCAGCTAGATGAAGGTGGGCAGATAACAAAGAAGAAAGAAGACGTTACCTTTGGGAATACAGAGTATAAATCAACCATGAATCAACCATTCAATTACTTTAAAAACAAACAACTTTCCCCATTATTTTTCAAGCCTAAGACATATGAGTTAACTTACATAACTGGAAAAAAAGTGATGCGAATGAATCGATTAATTTGATCGATGTCATGATTCAATATGATTGTGACAATGACAATGCGACACTTACTTTGACTTACTGATACCGAAACCGAGCTATTTTGCGAGTGGACACCCTTCGTAGTCGAATTACTTCTACTCAAGTTTATAGATCGATCAACATTGACATCCGTCGAATGTTCTTGGTGCAATGCTTACATTTCATAATATGACTAAGACAGTGTGACGTTTTAGTGTTTCAAAACAGCAGCAATCGTTCTCATAAGTTTTGTTTACATCGCCTCACGCTACACTCTCTCTGGAGGCCATTTTGACGATTGCGAAAGATCATGTGACTAGACACCAACGTTTGTGGAACTACATCAGCCAATGAAAACGATCTTTCCATTTGCTTCAGAAGCAAAGCAGACGACAGTGAAATGGAAACGTCTGCTCGCACGTTCTTGAAAATGTCCACGCAAAGAGGTTGTCATGTTTTCAGACTGTATGAAACGGGTTCTTGTTTATAAAAAAAAAATGCAAGTTAAGTGAGGTATTTGGTTCTTAAAACCAGTATATAGCTAGATCACTTTTGTTCTTTTGCATTACTTGCAGCATGTTGTTTAAGTTGATATGCCAGAAAAATGGTTAAGGCATGTAATTTAAAAAAAAAAAAAAAAAAAAAAAAAAAGTGATTTACAGAAGTGAGGTGAAGCCACAACAGGTTTGTGTCACACAGTTGAATATAAAACAGCTCCAGTTGCAGCGCACATATAGTTTTGTTTATAATCAGTTTGGATTAACAAATATTGGGGCGATGTGAAATGTTGCATGCATAGATCGATTAAAAAAAACTTTTTTGAAAGATTTTTCAGATGTAAAAAGAGTGGAGCAACGGTATCTTGCCCCACTGTTTTTTTCGTTTTTTTTTTTTTTTTTTTTTTTTTTTTTGGGGGGGGGGTGTTTCCCCCATTCTACATGATTTAACCGATCACATCACCTTTGTTTTCATTGTCATCATAACCCAGCTGACCACACAGCGCCTAAGAGGTGAGTTTTACGTCCTACTGGGCCGAGGCCTAGTTCAATGTGAAGTGACTGCAGGTGGAAAATTCAACAAACAAATTCGCTGACACATAATGACATAAAAATGACAAGAGTTATCAAGTAGGAGTACAACAAATGAATCAAGGAAAAAAATTGAGCTTTAGCCATCAAGTATTTAGAGGCATGGCTACTCCCAAAACAAACACTAACATCAATGTATCAAAACATCAAAGCATCAAAACATCTTGTCTCTCTCATTGTTCGCATTTATATTATTCCAGCTACCACGGACTTTCTGTTTTAACCAAAGTTTCTGCAAGTCAGAAGATTCACATTGACTGAAATAAGTACATTGACTAGAATGGACATGTATTTTAAACAAAAATTCCAAAAAGTCAAATACAAAATGACTACAAGGGATTCCTTTCATGAACAAAACCCGGACTTTGGGCACATAAGTAACTAAAATGGACTTGCTATTTATAACAAAATTCCAAGAGGTCAGACATCAGATATTATGAAGAACGCGTTAAAAACCCAAAGCACTGGGTAGGTACCAAGTGACAATAGTGGACTTATTATTTACATAAAATTCCAAAATGTCGGATACCAAAATGACTTGAAAAAATTTGTTATTTAAACAGAATTCAAAAAGTCAGATGCCCAAAATGACTGGGACGATAAATTCATGAAGATCCAAAACACTGGGTGAGTACCGGATGACAATAATGGACTTGTTATTTAAACAAAATCCCAAGATGTCAGGTACTAAAATGACTTATCAAGATTTGTTATTTCAAAAAAACTCCAAGAAGGTCAGATACAAAATATACTTGCGAAGATTCGTCAAAATCCAAAACACTGGGGGCAAGTGACAATTATGGACTTGTTATTTAAACAAAAAATAAAAAAAAATCCATAAAATCAGACTTAAAATGAGAAAAGAAAAAAAGGATTTGTTATCAAAACCCTTTTCAGTCAAGTCCCCAGGAGTTTATGAATTTTGACGGGTTTTAGCACTTTGGGGCAGAATCCTAGCAAAAACGTCATTCGACTTAGCTCTCTTTTACTACTTCTGTTCGCAAAAAATGGGGGCATACATCATTATTCAACATGAAAACAATCAACATGGACTAGCTTGTGCAAAAAAAGCAATGAACAAATGAACTGTTTGGCAACAGTCCGCAACACCTCTTCTAAAAGGTGTTCAGCTATCAATCAGGGGTATATACATTTTACAACTGTCCTCCAGAACGCTTGACCGAGCCAGTTAACCATTAAGTCTCTAATCATCCAGGCGAGCACTAAGGGTATACCTTTTTGCAGGCTTTTCTGCGAGACGTGTAGACCGCCGTGGGGCTGGCATGGGTTGGTTGACAGCACACGCCGCAGATGGAACAGGAGGGGGTGCAGGGTGACCAACTGTCCTTGGAGTTGGTCGGGGAACCACCTGCCTGGGCACTGGAATACTGTAGAGGACTGGCTCGTCCTCACTGTCCGATTCAGAGTCAGAGGTGGGTGGAGATGGAGTTACCTCTGACTGGTCATCGTCTTGCAAGTCCAAGGGGGCACTGGCAGGCAGTAGGTCCTTCCGGTGGGTGGCTCGTTCTGGACCACCAGCCAAGGGCTGGACCGAGTAGACAGGTAGGCCGTCATAAGGCCGTGATGTCACCCGGTAGAGGTCAGGTTTCCACAGGTCCTGGATCTTGTTTCGGCCAACGATACGGTTGCGTATATGTATACTAGTCGCCTACACTCAGGACATGGTCTGCAGCCGTTCTGTGAAGTGAAGCCGTCCCTTTTGCTGCACTCTCCTTCAATTGGGTTGTACGCCTTCAGGTGGGCCTCCAGGAGGCGGAGACGGTGCTGGTGGACCCAGTCGACAGCACCAGCAGCAGCTGTGGTAGGGCGCCCTAGAAGGTCGTCAACAGGGAGCCTTGGTTGCTGGCCAAAGAGCAGGAAGTGCGGGGAGAAACCTGTGGAGGCGTGAGGGGTGTTGTTATATGCCTGCACAAGTTCTGGCAAGTGCACAGGCCATCTGGTCTTCTCCTCTGGGGGTAGAGTGCGCAGAAGGCCATGCATGGCGGTTGAAGCGCTCACATTGCCCATTTCCTTCTGGATGGTATGGCGTGGTGTGAGACTTCTTCACACCATAGATTGAGCACAGCTCAAAGTCACGGCCCTGGTCGCTGTGTATCCTCTCTGGGACCCCGTAACGCGCTGAACCAGTCGTGCACCAGGACTTTGGCAACGGTCACAGTCTCCCGGTTTCTTGTTGGTACTGCCTGTGTGAATTTCGTGAAAACGTCCGTCATGACAAGGACGTTTTCTCTCCCCGTCACTTGCTGGGTCTAGCTTTGTGAAGTCTATGGCCAGGACTTCCAGGGGTCGGGATGCCAGCAGATGACCAGATGTGGTGTGGACGGTCGGTCGACGCCCCCATAGTGCATCGTTGGCAGGAGTCTATGTATGCCTTCGTATCCTGGTGCATTCCTGGCCAGTAGACCCTGGATTGCAGGAGACCAAGTGTGCGTTCTAGCCCTTGGTGGCCTATCTGGTTATGGAGCGATGCCAAAACGTCAGGTCGCATGGTGCTTGGCAACACCAGCTGCTCCACAGGTCCTTGTTGGTGGTGCTGGATGCGGCGGTGCAGGACGCCGTCTTTCAGGTAGAGGCGAGGGTACTGGTCACAGAGCGCCTTCAATTTTCTGTTCTTGCCTGTTGGAGGTTTTGCTGGCCAGTGGTCCAGGACTGGGCTGATGGTGGGATCTTGTTTCTGGAGCTGCCGCAGCTCCGGTAGGGACTGTAAGGGGTAGTTAGGGTCAGGTTGGGTCTTGGATCGGGATTCCAGGGTGACGGGATCAGGGTCGACAAGGGACTGCTTTTGACAGTGGACTTCCTGTGCCATGGCGAGCTGAGGGGGTAGAGCCGTAGAAGCTGGTTCAGGAGGAGTGCCTGGGAGCCTGGAGAGAGCATCTGCTGGATTGGTTTTTCCCGGGCGGTACTGTACGTCGAAGTTGAATTGGGCCAGTTGTGAAGCCCATCTCTGTTCTAGGGCCCCCAAGAGCTGCCTGGCGGAAGTTGACAAGGGGGTTTGTTGTCGGTGAAGACAGTGAACTTGGTGCCCAGGAGATAATCTCTGAACTTCTCAGAGATGGCCCATTTCATCGCCAGGAATTCTAGCTTCATACTAGAGTAGTTGGCCTCATTCTTTTCTGTAGGACGAAGACGGCGGCTTGCATGGGCCAGAACCCTGCGTTGCCCATGTTGTTCTTGTGAGAGGATGGCGCCAAGGCCATCGTGGCTTGCATCCGTTTCCAGAATAAACGGGAACTTGAAATCGGCAAACCCAAGGACTGGTGCAGTTGTCAGAGCCGTCTTCAGACTGTTGAAGGCCACTTGGTGGTGTTGGGTCCACAGCATCGATACCGTCTTCTTTTGTTTGTTGCCTGCCTTGGTCACAAGATCGTGGAGGGGTCCAGCAATTCTGGCGAAGTTTTGAATAAACCGCCGGTAATAGCTGGCAAATCCCAGGAAACTTCGCAGTTCTGTCGTGGTCTTCGGGACAGGCCATTTTTTCACAACTTCGACCTTGCCGGTTTCGCAGCTGACGCCCTCAGCAGATATTGTGTGCCCTAGGTAATTGACTTGGCGACGGAGAAAAACTGGCATTTGTCTGCCCTCAACTTCAGGCCAGTGTCGATTATCTTCTGCAGAAGGCGGTCAAGGCTCTCCAGGTGCTCCTCAAAGGTCTTCGAATACACCAAGAGGTCGTCCAGGTAGACTAGCAGGAACTCGAACATGAAGTCCGACATTGTGGTCTGCATCAGTCTCTTTTTTATCGCATGCCTATGATCTGTTCTGTACAAGCTTGCGACTATACGAAATGACTGACGGCGCCGGTCTCTTGAGCGAGTTGCCTTCTTTGTTCATTGTCGGCGTTCTGATCTAAATTGTTTTATGAAATTCGGACTTCCCTATCGAAATCTTGTTAATAACTTCGTTTCTATGGTAGAAGCAACCGAAAGTATATAAAAATTATCATCCGATTGACCATTCCAACGGAATAACATTTTATCGAAAATCGTGTTAAAAGCACATGGCGACGGCCATGTGACGATAAGGCAAGTTGTGTTTTCTATCAAATTTTAACACAAAGTTCTCCCCGCAGACGGCATCTTGGATAGTGAAATTTATATGTGTAAAAAGAGCGAAATGCCAGCTTTTCAGTCATTACAAAATTATTTCATGCTGTTAAGTATTTTCATCGAAATAAAGGAAAACATGACGTAAACTCGTTAAAGTGGGTTCATTCTCGGACTTGAATTGCCAATAACTTTACACAGCCACAAAATTGTCAAATATGATTTATTGCGTTTTATTCCTTGGATTCTGAGGTTTTCGTCGATACCTAATATGTTTGGACACTTTGACCGTACGGTGAGCTAGACAACGCAGAAACTGCAACAGATAGCACAACTTCTGTCATTTGCTGTCTCGCGAGGCTCATTTTGCCTGCGGCGCTGCGTTGTCAGCTTTGCGGTCCGGTCAAGCTGAGGCACGTGGGGTGAGTGAGACGGTCCACTGCGAGTGTGGCATAGCAGTAGACGCCAGGGGAGAGGTGGCAGCTCTCCTTTGAGGGACACTGATGTGAGAGATCAGTGTCGGGCGGCGCAGACAACCTTCCAGCCATGTGGGTGACGGCGGGTCTAGCCTGTGTCGCCGGGGGACGGCTCCTGGAGATGTAGGGCGAAGGAGCGCTGCCTGACTGCGTCTACCGTAGCCCAGGGTTGGGCTGAAAAATTGCCCTCTCGGCCGCAGTCAGCGAGCGCCCGCCCGCCAGTTTTTAGGGGCTCGTGCAGCGCTCCAGCGACTTTCGTCCTGCTTCCTCCTTGAGGCGGCCTCACGCGGCACAGGACCATCGCCACCCGAGCATGAAGAAGGCCGCCCGGTGGTCCTGAAGACAGCCTGATGATGTTTGGGGGACAGCAGGCAACACACACCGACGCCCATCGTCGGTCGACCAACAACTTAAAAGTGAACTAACGTTCAAGACCAATTTCACCAAACTTGAACCAGCATTCAAGAGGATAACGACCAGAATTGAGCCAACACGAGCTCTGGGAGACGAATACGACGACCCCCATTGAAACCTACCTACCACTGCCAGATCGTAAATCTCACCGTCAATCGCAATCGTGAGTGAGACGGAGTGTTCCGCAGAGCGTGCGAGCAGTGTTACCTAGAGTGGTCCCCGAGTGAGCGATCGGCGCGAGAGAGTGCTCAGTGCGCTGAGTGCTGAAAGAGAGAGAGAAGAGTTCCCAGGGCAGTGTGCCTGGTTTGAGCTTTTTGCTATGGAAGGGCAATAAAAGGAGAAAAACTCCATGTCGTCTCTGTGTCTTCTTGACTGGCTGCTGTCTCTTGGTTCCTGCGCTTATCACCATCTGCCTGTCTTCACCTGCACACCCATTACCCCTCCACACCATCACATAGTTTTCTTAGAGAAAAGTAAAAATGTTCTATCCAAATTATGTTGGAATCATACGTAAATTACAGGCATCATATGTATCCGAACGATCAGAGAAATGTTCAATACAAAAGTGATCAATTTGCTCATGTTAAATCTCCAACAGCATTTCGAATCTTGTAAGTGAATAAAAGGAACTTTAAGATGGAAGTCGTTGTTTGAACCGATATTTATTGTCGGAAAGGGCGCAAGTGAACATCCGAAGCCCTTGATTTATTAATAGACTTAGTTACAGATACTGCAAATTAGTTACAGATACTACAAAAGAATTTTGCAGATAAAAGTATGGTGTCAAAATTGTGACCCGGGAACCTGTATTGTGTGCTCAATTTGACATGGTAACAAGCTGTGGGAACACCACTTTTCTCAGGAAAAGTGGACAGCCGTTGCTCTTTGTCCAGGGTTTATTTGTTCGATTTTTGCGATTTTTGTCCCCCCCCCCCCCCCCCCCCTTTTCTTCCGTCCACCCTCACCACCCCCCCTCCAGTTTTACCGCCTTTCCATCCCACCCGTTTTGTCACCTTGGTTGATCTGTGTAAACCCTCGTCGGGTCTGATGACTTTTCACCCCCGTGGTCCGCCTTGCAGAACTATCTTCGTAAAAAAAAATGACGATGTTCATGAATATTGGCTTCGCGTTATTTGACAGAGAGAGGCCAGTTTTGACAGAGTATTTTTCTCCCTCATCTTTGTAAAATGTTTTGATTCATAGGACGAAAAGTGATGATATTTTCCTTTCCCGCGTGGAGGTTAATCGCAATTAAGTTTGTGAACTGACAAATTCAAGAAAATTTGAACTTAAACTGAAATCTTGAAATTTGATCTTCTTTTGCAGACATTTTTCATGGAAAAGACTTTGTTACGTTCCCTACCATCGACAGAGGAAGACGGACTTCGGTGTTACACGGGTATCAGTTAAAGTCGAGGACATCGCAAAAACCAGAAATGGCAGCAGCATCAACTGGCAATGCAAGTATACTTCATGCTGTCCCCAGTGCACTCCAGATTATGAGGATGAAGTCATTCAGGTATGTGGAAAAGTTAAAAACGACATGAGACGCTATTCGCTATTCATATGTACGGAAATCAACGAAGCTTTCACACGCATTTGTAACTCTTCCCTCTTCTCAGTCCCCAGTGTGTGTGTGTGTGTGTGTGTGTGTGTGTGTGTGTGTGTGTGTGTGTGTGTGTGTGTGTGTGTGTGAGAGAGAGAGAGAGAGAGAATGGCAAATTCTCTCTTCTTTTTGTGTAATAAAAGGCCAGCATCAGAAAAGGGGATAGCAAATAAGATCTCTGTTAAATTTACATTTTGTCTCACCCACACATCCACAAACTCGCACTCGCGCCTACACACAGAGACACGCACACACACAAACATACACATACACACGCGCGCACGCACTCACACACACACGCACGCACGCACGCACGCACGCTCTCAGGGCTCTTGTTCCCAATGTCAACTGACGAATTCGGGGGAGACAGCGTATCTTGCACATTGGCGTAGGTAGGCCTATCTCTAGTTCCCAGTGTCGGCTGACCAACTCTCGGGGGAGACACAGCATATCTTCCACGCTGGGGTATGAATCAAGGGAACGGGTGGGGGGTGGGGGAGGCGAACGGGAGCGGTGCTCTGCTCCCGGAATGGTCAGGAAGGGGGGGGGGGGGGGGGGGGGGGGGCAACGTTTATTTTTTCCCTAAGGCTTGTCACATGCCAGTTTGAGCAAATACTCGCGTCGATGGTCAAGCTGCTCAAGCTGTACCTAACAATAACGGTGACAACAGAAACTGCCGAAAGAACCGGGCAAAGGCCTTGTTTAGCAACCGTCATTGTCTTGAAGTCATTAAGGGCGCTGTAATGGACCCCCAAAAAGTTGCTTTTAAAAAATTGCCTGCTGTACTGTGCGTTTCAAGACAGACAATATTAACCTGAAGCAGATCGCATTTGCGTTTGTGTCAAGATTTACGATCAGGCCCTGGAGGGTGGAGGGATGCTTGGGTGCCTAAAATCCCCTTTCCCCTCCATTTAAAAGAATAGGGGTAGATGTACATGAGTTTAGAATAGACATATGTAATCTTCTAGGAGAGGTCTCTAGCGCACTTAGAAAATCGTACTTACCTTGAGCGTCTGGGGAAGGGGGTACGGGGTGGAGACAAAACCCCAAGACCCTCTGACCGGGGTGTTGCCCTTCATAGCTTAAGGGGTCTGCGTCAGCCGTCAGTTGGGATATCCTCTTGGTCTGCCAGTATTTTGGCTGGATTAAATTTCTTTCTTTCTTTCTGTTCAACTTTCACATATGAATCAGCCTTCTTCCCTTGGAACCCTTATTTCACCCGGCTCTTACCCCCACACCCGCTCCTCCATTTTTTGACCCCCCCCCCACTCCCTTGCTCCCATGCTTCTGACTCGAAATATTCATTCGCCATTAAGAGGGAGAGAGAGAGAGAGTGTGTGTGTGTGTCTCTCTCTCTCTCTCTCTCTCTCTCTCTCTCTCTCTCTCTCTATATATATATATATATATATATATAGAGAGAGATATATAGAGATAGAGAGAGATAGAGAGCACCTTCGTTTCAAAAAATTGAACAACCAATATTGACCTTTTTGGTCTTCCTCGGGGGATTTCGACCTTTATACGTACATCTTCCTCGGGGATTATAATCCTTATATATATATATATATATAACATACACACACACACACACACACACATACGTGTGTGTGTGTGTGTGTGTGTGTGTGTGTGTTTGTTCTTCAGTTTAACGTCCTTCCACTAAAGGTGATTTCAGACAGTATTAAAGTGAAGAGTGAACTTGATGTAAAGAAAGAGAGAGATGCATTTTTTAGGAAGTGTAAGGGTGTGTAAGTTTTAAAGTAGTACGTAAGGAATGTAATCATAACCCTCCACCCCATCCTATTCATCAGAACTTTAAACTAGAATTGTAACTGTAATAATCTCAACTGCTAAAGATAAATATTAAGTGAACAGCCTAATAAACATTTACAAATAGATTCAAGAGTAGCAAAATTGTTTAATATACTAGATAGTGATAAAGGAATCGATCCATCAACAAAACCCTCAATACCTGATTTAGCAAATAACTCTTTTGTTTTGGGACAATGAATCAGTAAATGATTGACACTTATAGAATCCCCACACACACATTTAATATCTTTGCAATATTTTGTTTTAAACGAGTTTAAACGAAGCCTATGGATCAGACTTTCAATCTCCCTGGATGAGAAAATAAATATTTTGTATGATGTTATCCCATTGCTTTTGTCATTACGCTTGATGCAGTTGTTATAATGATATATGTCCGAGTTTCTCAGTGTTTTTGTTGCATTATCATGAGATGTTTTATTTATGATAGAGAAACATTCTGCCAGATCTAAGCGAACATTTATTGTTACTGTGCCGCTAAGGTTTTGAGCTGCCTCTTGTGTGTGTGTGTGTGTGTGTGTGTGTGTGTGTGTGTGTGTGTGTGTGTATTTTCAAAGAACGGATGCTTGGTTTGGAAACAAACCTGCTGAATGTAGCATTGCACAGTACGATGGATCTGTTCATGCTGTTTTTAAGACAGTGGGTATTAATCAATGCCTTTCTGACCTCCCGAGTATAAGCTTAGTTGCCTCCCGTACACCGACATTATGATAGAAGGTATATAATGATCCCAGAAATCCAGTCAAAAGAGCTTGAGTCGAAACTAAAGGAGAGCTAGATTACGATATTGTCAGCTTTCCATCTTATGAAGGAGAACAATCAGGCCAGATTAAAAGGGAAAACACACGAAGAACGGAAGAAAAGAAGTACAAGCGCAAGAACAAGAACAGGAACAACAAGGACAGAAACGAAGAAAAGCTTAGCTCTCTCAAAACCTACACGACCGATGAGTTTTCCACGTCAATGAAATGACTTGGACTAGATCAGGATCAGCATTTTTGAGACAAAACGACCTCGCGGCCTCTTAGTGTGGCCTTTCACGTGATGTTTTATCGCACTGATTCGGTCTACATGGCTGAGACCAGTTGTTAGCAACTGCTCAGTCGTATATGAATACATTTGACGATTATCCAAGAAGTTTGTAAATTACAAAGAGTGTGGACAGAACGGAAGCTCAGAAGGTTACCGTAAATGGTACAGTCAAGAAGATTCAGGTATTTGGAAAGTTTAGAGTTTCTAAAGCTACCTTATCAAGCTGAGACCCCACCCCCACCCTTTCAAATATTGTGTTTTTAAACTTTTAGAGTAAATGAACCAATTTTCCCGCTCTCTCTCGCGCTTAAATAGGCAAAAACATCATCATCCAAAATTAATGTAGGCCTACCACGCAAGCTGCCAGCACCCCCACAAAGGGACATGATCAAATTAAAAGTACAACCACTCATTACGTTGAGCGGTTAAGTGATCTCCCATTTATCTCATTGAACTCATAATGGGCTGCTGGCTTTGAGAACATGGAAATAGTTTCAACAATGCCCATTTACGCCATCCACTGTTCACACAACAGCAGGATCGGTAAACACAGCTCAAATAACGCTGCCTTTTTAGTGTGTTTTCATTGTGATGGTGTTAAGTGCTACAATAGATCCCACTCACATCATCCCTACTGGATAATTGTCGGTTTAGGGTCTGCTTTTTCACCCACCCACCCCCGCCGCCCAGCCCCGCCCCACCCTGCCAGAAACCCTTTTACACAGATCTTCTTTCCACCAAATATTAAGACGAACTTTTGTGTGTGTGTGTGTGTGTGTGTGTGTGTGTGTGTGTGTGTGTGTGTGTGTGCTTGCTCAATTTTTTTTTTTTTTTTTTTTTTTTTTTTTTATTTTTTTTTTACTAGAGACTGAGACAGCCAGTAAATGTATTTGAAGGGGAATGAGAAATACAATTATTTGTGCACCAGTCAGACTGTGATGCTATTTTGAGTGCATGTGGAGGTAAGGGAAGAGAGAGTGTTTTGAACTTGGCAGGTATATCAAAAGGGGATTTGCAGAATTCTTGTAAAAGGATACAGAGACGAAAGATGTTTTTAACAGTCTTTGATTCAGCCTTAGTGACACCAGTGCAAAACAGCCGTCTTCTGGCAACAAACGGTATGCAGTCTTTATTGAGTTAAAAAAAAAAAAAAAAAAAGTCATCTGTCCAATATTGAAAAATCATCTGACCATAGCGTCAGCTACCCCGGTTTTGTCCTTTATAATTATGACTGTATCTCAAAGTCACCAGATGCTGACATGATGACAAGATCTTGCGGCAGGTCACGTGATGCGTTGAAACGCCTTTTTCCTTGCGCTGAACTCAGAAGCAATCTGAAGCGATCACAGCTAAGTGCATTTTCGTTATTTTGTTCGTCTTTGTTTCACCTGAAGAAGACTTAAGAGGTCGAAACGCGTTGTGTGTTGTCTTGTGACTCGTTTTTCCACGTTTCTCTGGGCGGTTCGCTGACATTTATTTAAGATTTGTTTAGATTTCCGCCTGCGTTTCACTTTGCAACTAGAGATGTTTAGAGAACATGTGAACAGACCGATCAGAGATGTTCAGAGAAACATGTGAACAGACTGCTGATCAGAGATGTTTAGAGAACATGTGAACAGACCGCTGATCAGAGATGTTTAGAGAACATGTGAACAGACTGCTGATCAGAGATGTTTTTAGAGAACATGTGAACAGACTGCTGATCAGAGATGTTTTAGAGAACATGTGAATTAAAGATCAGAGATGTTTAGAGAACATGTGAACAGACTGCTGATCAGACACGTTTAAAGAACATGTGAATAGACTGCTGATCAGAGATGTTTAGAGAACATGTGAACAGACTGATGATCAGACACGTTTAAAGAACATGTTAACAGACTGCTGATCAGAGATGTTTAGAGAACATGTGAACAGACTGATGATCAGAGATGATTAGAGAACATGTGAAAAGATTGCTGATCAGAGATGTTTAAAGAACATGTGAACGGACTGATGATCAGAGATGTTTAGAGAACATGTGAACAGACTGATGATCAGAGATGTTTAGAGAACATGTGAACAGATTGCTGATGATCAGAGATGTTTAAAGAACATGTGAACAGACTGCGATCAGAGATGCTTAGAGAACATGTGAACAGACTGCTGATCAGACACGTTTAAAGAACATGTGAACAGGCTGATGATCAGAGATGTTAGAGAACATGTGAACAGACTGCTGATCAGAGATGCTTAGAGAACATGTGAACAGACTGCTGATCAGAGATGATTAGAGAACATGTGAAAAGATTGCTGATCAGAGATGTTTAAAGAACATGTGAACGGACTGATGATCAGAGATGTTTAGAGAACATGTGAACAGACTGATGATCAGACATGTTTAGAGAACATGTGAACAGATGCTGATCAGACACGTTTAAAGAACACGTGAACAGACTCGATCAGAGATGCTTAGAGAACATGTGAACAGACTGCTGATCAGAGACGTTTAGAGAACATGTGAACAGACTGATGATCAGAGATGTTTAGAGAACATGTGAACAGACTGCTGATCAGAGATGTTTAGAGAACATGTGAACAGACTGCTGATCAGAGATGATTAGAGAACATGTGAACAGACTGCTGATCAGAGATGTTTAAAGAACATGTGAACAGACTGCTGATCAGACACGTTTAAAAGAACATGTGAATAGACTGCTGATCAGAGATGTTTAGAGAAACATGTGAACAGACTGCTGATCAGAGATGTTTAGAGAGACATTGAACAGACTGCTGATCAGAGATGTTTAGAGAACATGTGAACAGATTGCTGATCATAGATGTGTAGAGAACATGTGAAGAGATTGCTGATCAGAGATGTTCAGAGATCATGTGAACAGACCACTGACCACACCACACGGTTGTTTAGAGAACTTAGAAACACAGCTGATCATTTATTATACGTTGTTGATGGAGCACATGAACAGCCTGCTAATCACAAGTGACAACGCATAGTCGTATTGTGTCTGATCGTATGAGGCTTTATGTAACGACTGCTACAGTTTGATTCCGCTAATTATCTTTAGGGTAACAAAGAAAAAAAAAAAAAGTGGACGCCTCTATGGTCCATGAAAATAATCAGGCTTGATCTACAGCAGACTGTTGTTGTTACGCCCGTGAGACGGATTTTTAACAAGGAAGGGGAGAGAAACTGAAACATCCAACACATTTCATTGAGTAATACCGTCTTATAGTCAAATTGGCTTTAAAATTGTTGATTGATGTGGTTTTCAGTGCCAGTTTTGTACTGATCTATGTCTGGGACGCCATGCTAGATTTATATATTGAAAGAAAAGAATTGAAATTGTTTGTTCACACGTGTTTGAAAGATCGTAAAGTTGTAGTCATACAGAAAAGAAAGAAAGAAACAAAGAAATGAACAAACAGAAAACTCAGCCCTGTTTCTGTGGCTTTGCAAAACGTTTTCAAACATTTCAAATACTGGGCAGGTAGATGGGTGGGGAGGGGTGGCGGTGGGGAGGGGAAAATGAGTCTTGTATCATGACAGTTTATTCACATGTAATTCCAAGAAGTCGTCGAATGTTATGGCAAGCCGAAACGCCGTTTTGTGCTGAAAAATCGGCTTTGCGCAGCACATGTTCCAGCGTTTCTGTCGGTCATACTGTTGTCAGAACAGATTTGGGGCGCGTGCTCTCATTGCACGACGTGTTTTACTTTAGCGAAATACAGACTTTTCCTTTTTTTTCAGATTTCGCAGTACGAGCCAGTGAACAATGCTGCTGTAAGATACATGTGACCGTGACTTACTTGACTACTTGTAAATTAGAATTATTGTAGGAGAGTAGACAGGAGGGTAGTGGTTTAGAAGTGAGGAGGAGGGGGGGGGGGGGATGAGATGAAAAAGGACGTCAAGGTGTGCGTGTAGAACTCTTCTTGACAGCATATGGAAACCCTCGAGTTCTGTATTTTGAACAGATCCACTTGTAACTATTTGAAACATTTTGAAAACTGCGAAGGAAAGTTATCCAGTGGGGCGTTTGATCACAAAATAACTCTCCTTTTGACAAATCACAAAATAACTCTCCTTTGACAAATCACAAAATAACTCTCCTTTGACAAATCACAAAATAACTCTCCTTTGACAAATCACAAAATAACTTTCCTTTGACAGAAAGCACCCTTCTATCAAATAGTAAGGTCGGATTCGTTTAAATTAGGGACCGTGTCTCAGGTTTAAGCCATAACTGTGATAACTTGTGTGTTTCTGGTACATATGGAAGATAAAGATATTTTAGAATTCACTTTGATCATCAGTGGGGGAAAAAGTGCAACAAAGAGAAAACATGTTAGAAGGCGGGTGAGCGGCAGCTCTCTTTCTTAGTAGAGTCATTCTGGAATGATACATCGGCAGCAAGTTCTCGTTGACAGTTTATGCACCGTTGGGGCTGTGCGCATTTCAGTGTCAGTGCTCATTGTGTAGGAGCCTATACATTGTGCAATACGCCGTAAACGACTCAGCTTTGAAGTATACTTACTGCGTTTGTGCTTCTTTAAATGCGTTTTTTTTTTTGTGTGGAAACGTCTGTTAAACCACCGAAGACAGCAATCGTTCACCTACACTATGAATCTATCTGATTATTATTATCGCTTTTACTATTGTTGGTATCATTGTTACTGTTCTTCTTCTTATTATTGTTGTTGTTGTTATCATTATTATTGTTGTTATTATTGCAATTATCATTCTTCTTCTTTTCATTGTTGTCAGCGTTTGTTGACATTATGGTCATCATCTTCATCATCATTACCTTATTGCCATTATATTGTTATGATTATTGTCATCATCATTGCTTTCATTATACAATTGTAATCATTAGAGTGTGGTGTCAAAAACTAAATCCATCAGTGCAAAAGCAAATCAAATCAACCATATATAATCATTATAAGAGGGTAATTGATTCTTTTCAAGCAAATTATTCATATCGTTTTGTTATACGGCAACGATTTGAGTCGTTCAGTTTGTGCGAACATCATTCTGTTAATTTAATTACATTGATGGAACAGACATATGCTTTCGCGGTCGAACATTCCAGGCAGTAGACTAATGTTAGTTTCTCATTATCATCATTCAGAAAGTGCTTACCATTTAAAGTTGAAAAATTTTCACGCACTTATCATCATGCCCCTCTCTCTCTGTCTCTGACTCTGTTTCAGTCTCGGTCTGTCTGTCGCTCCATCTCTGTTATCTCTCTCTCTCTGTCTGTCTGTCTATGTCCCTGTCTGTTTCTGTCTCTGTCTCTGTCTGTCTGTCTCTCTCTCTCTCTCTCTCTCTCTCGTATGTGATAGAGTGTAGATCTGTATGCCTGTGTGCATATAACTTGAAAAACTGTTAGTTTTGGGCCAAGCGATGCCACATGTAGTAAGCAAGCATGCAAGCGATCAAGAAGAAATGAGAGAGAGAGATGAGAGAGAGAGAGAGAGAGAGGAGAGAGAGAGGAGAGAGAGAGATCGAGAGAGAGAGAGAGAGAGAGAGAGAGACAGCAGAGCTATCCCGTGAGTGTGAAAGTGTGTGTGTGTGTGTGTGTGTGTGTGTGTGTGTGTGTGTGTGTGTGTGCTAATGTGGAGTGATGCGCCGGTACGTATGTCAGTAAATATTACGTGTCATGACCATTTCAGTCAATGTCATATGTCATCAGTATTTGTATTCCCTAGGCATTAGGCCGCCAGGACAATACACGTGTGTGTGTGTGTGTGTGTGTGTGTGTGTGTGTGTGTGTGTTGTGTGAGAGAGAGAGTGTGATTGTGTGTGTGTGTGTGTGTGTGTGTGTGCGTGTTGTGTGTGTGTGTGTGTGGACATGCACATAAGGATATATCTACGGACGTGCGTGCGCGCGCGCGTGCGTGTGTGTAGACATGCGCATATGGGTTAATATATATATATATATATATATGTGTGTGTGTGTGTGTGTGTGTGTGTGTGTGTGTGTGGTGTAGGAGACAGAGAGACAGACAGACAGACAGAAAAGAAACTATCAATAAAAAAAAGAATGAAACGCAAACCAACAAACAAAAAACAGAAAAAAAAAATATATGAACACATCTTATGCACGCATGAATGATATCACATTACAGCGTTCTATGCATAACTTTATAAGCTTGACTGCAGTTTTTATTGTTCTGTTTAGATGATGTCAGCTCGGTATTCTACGCGATCGCGTGACAAAAAATGACAGTATGGTCCTCTCTCTCTCTCTCTCTCTCTCTCTCTCTCTCTCTCTCTCTCTCTCTCTCTCTCTCTCTCTCTCTCTCTCTCTCTCTTCTCTCTCTCTCTCTCTCTCTCTCTCTCTCTCTCTCTCTCTCTCTCTCTCTCTCTCTCTCTCTCTCTCTCTCTCTCTCTCTCTCTCCTTCCGTATCAATTACTTGATCTAAGGCCCCCAAAGTAGGACTCGTGCCAAAAGTGTTCGATATGATGCTTCTTCAATATGCAAGCATTGGGTTCGTGATATGCATAGACTAGAAGTAAGCTTAATGTGTGTGTGTGTGTTGTGTGTGTGTGTGTGTGTGTGTGTGTGTGTGTGTGTGTGTGTGTGTGTGTTTGCGCGTGCGCGCGCCGCGCGCTTGTGTGTTTGCATGCGTGCGTGTGCAGGGTATTGTGTGTGTGTATTTGTGCGTGTATATTCACCGGAGCGTGTGTGTGTGTGTGTGTGTGTGTGTGTGTGTGTGTGTGTGTATAGGAGGTGGGTGGCGGTGGGGGTGGGTGTGTATGAGGACGAGCGTGCGTGTGTGCGTGTGCAGGCTATTTGTGTGTGTATGTGTGCGTGTATATTCATCGGAGGTGTGTGTGTGTGTGTGTGTGTAGGAGGTGGGGTGGGGGTGGGGGTGGGTGGTATGAGGACGAGCGCGCGCGGACACACGCGTGCACACACACACACACACACACACACACACACACACACACACACACACACACACACACACACACACACACACACACAGTGAAGGCAACAGGGCCAGGTTTTATCATAACACATTTCTATTTAGATGAATGGCATTAGAGCCAGGTTTTAGCATCATATATTTCTATTGAGCTGGAAGGCGTTAGAGTCAGGTTTTACCATCGTATATTTTTAATGAAACGGAAGGCGTTACAGTAAGGTTTACCATCCCATATTTCTCTATGGAGGTGGAACGCGAGTAAGGTTTCAGCATCACATACTTCTATTCTAAGGTGATGGAAGGCGTTAGAGTCATATTTTACCATCCTACATTTTTATGGAGATGGACCGCGAGTAAGGTTTTACCATCCCATATTTCATGGAGATGGGAGCGCAAGTAAGGTTTTACCATCCCATATTTCAGTGGAGATGGAACGCGAATAAGTTTTACCATCACACATTTCTGTGTGAGATGGAACGCGAGTAAGGTTTTACCATCACACATATTTCCTCGGAGAGAGATGAAAGGCGTTAGGTTTCAGCATTTTACGATCCATACTTCTGTGGAGATGGCAGGCGTCAGAGTCAGGTTTTACCCACATATTTCTATGGAGATGGCAGAGTTTTTACCGTGGAGATGGCATGCGTCAGAGTCAGGGTTTTACTATCCCATATTTCCGTGGAGGCATGGCATGCGTCAGAGTCAGGTTTTACTATCCCTTATTTCGTGGAGATCTGGCAGGCGTCAGAGTCAGGTTTTACCATCCCATATTTCTATGGAGATGGCAGGCGTTAGAGTCAGGTTTTACCATCCCATATTTCTATGGAGATGGCAGGGTTTCAGTCAAGTTTTACCATCCCATATTTCTATGGAGATGGCAGGGTTAGAGTCAGGTTTTACCATCCCACATTTCTATGGAGGTGGCAGGGTTAGAGTCAGGTTTTACCATCCCATGTTTCCATGGAGATGGCAGGCGTTAGAGTCAGGTTTTACCATCACATATTTCTATGGAGATGGGAGGCGTTAGAGTCAGGTTTTACCATCCCATATTTCTATGGAGGTGGCAGCGTTAGAGTCAGGTTTTACCATCCCATATTTCTATGGAGATGGCAGGGGTTAGAGTCGGGTTTTACCATCCCATATTTCTATGGAGGTGGCAGGGTTAGAGTCAGGTTTTACCATCACATATTTCTATGGAGATGGCAGGCGTTAGAGTCAGGTTTTACCATCACACATTTGTAAAGAAACGGAAGGCGTCAGAGTAAGGTTTACCATCCCATATTTCTATGGAGGGAGGGGCAGGGTTAGAGTCAGGTTTTACTGTCACATATTTTAAAGAAGATGGCAGAGTTAGAGTCAGGTTTTATTGTCACATACTTCAAATGAGATGGAAGGCGTAAGAGTCAGGTTTTAATGTCATTTTTATCGCGCCTGTTTTTCACTAACTTTTGAGACCTTCGGACTTGGGAGAGTACTGTGTTTTAAACTAGGAATATCTCAAATGTATATTTAATCTATATCTATTTTACCATCCATCTTTATTTATCTGTCTATGTATCTATCTATTTATCTCATTACCTACCTATCCATCTACCTATCTACCTCATATACCTAGGGTTATACCAGCTTTACCATATTTCTAACCTCTATCTATACCAGCCTTCCCCACCCCCTTCTAACCCCGACATCTTCCCCGCTGCAGAGTTTTCCACTCACACCCATCCCCTATTCCTCTCCCCTCCCAGGAGGCCGCCCCCCCCCCCCCCCCCCCCCCCCCCCCCCCCCGCCCCCCCCCACCCCCTTTTGAGCCCCCCCCCCCCCCCCCTCCCTGTTTTAAACACCCCCCCCTCAAATTGTATATTAAACCCTCCTCCCAACCCATCTTTATTTTCTGCTTCCCTGTCTCACCTGTCCCTCCTTCTCCCCTCGCCATTCAACCATTTAAAACCTCAACCCGTCTTTTTCTTCTCTCTCACCCTTCCCCTCTCCCCCACCTCCTCTGCTTCCCTGTTTCACGCCCACCCTTGGCCCCTCGCCATTCAACAATTTTAACACTCAACCCGTCTTTTTCTTCTCTCTCACCCTTCCCCTCTCCCCCTCTCCTTTCCTCCTCTGCTTCCCTGTTTCACCTGTCCCACCCTTGGCCCCTCGCCATTCAACAATTTAAACACTCAACCCGTCTTTTTTCTTCTCTCTCACCCTTCCCCTCTCCCCAGTCCCCTTTCCCCCTTCTGCTCTCCTCTTCTGGTGTTCGCACACCGTCCGCTTTTGCATCTTCTTGGAATTCATTGAAGGCTGAAGAAGGAGTCTGAATCCGGGATCAAACCTTGCCCCTTAGATCTCCAGTCTAACATTCTCTGAACTGAGCCATTTCAGCTGACAGAAAGCATAGTGTTTATTTGTTTGTTTGTTTGTTTTTTTCAATCTGTTTGAACGCCGACGTCGAGGCGTTTTTGACTCTTCTAGTTTCCAGACATCGATTTACTTCGTTAAATGAGACATTTGAAAATACGACTAATGCGACTTCCTAACACAAAAGTAGTTAGCTGTTGATCTGTTCAGTATGCTAATTAAATCACCGTGCCATTCATGGAGAGGATCAGATGAAAACTGTGAGGATTTGTGAAACCACAATGAACAGGATGCGCTTGAATATTTCAATATCAAGTTCATGGTCTGAATATCACAAAACTGCTTAAATCTCTCTCTCTCTCTCTCTCTCTCTCTCTCTCTCTCTCTCTCTCTCTCTCTCACCCCGTCTCTCTCTCTCCTTCTCTCTCTCCCCCCTCTCTCTCTCTCTCTCTCTCTCTCTCTCTCTCTCTCCCCCCTCTCTCTCTATCCCCCCCCGTCTCTCTCTCTCTCTCTCTCTCTCTCTCTCTCTTTTCACCTCCCATTTAATGGATGCGAGAGAAGTTGCTCAGACTCCTGACGCTCTCGAACCTGGCTGACGTTGGATTATGTTCTCAAATAAAAGGTGAAGTGAAGCCATTTCTTGTTGTTATTAGACTAGGATGGAATTTTTTATGCATCGTTTTCAGCAGCTTTTGATCACCGTTTGAAAAAAAATGGAGTGTCGAATTCTGTGGCCCTTCATGTCTTACTCTCATGGTGACTTGACCACAGTTTCGATTTCCTATCATCATCCACGGATGTGATGGGTTCATGCGGAAAGTTGTCAGTCTTGTCAAGTTCATGAGATTGTTGTTGAACTGACGTGGTGCTGCCCTCCGGAAAGGACCCTCACTCGTATTGACTCCGCGACTAAGCAATCGTTGTCGTCAGGAGGGGACTGACTAGTAGGCGATGCCCAGCGGATTTTGCTTCAGAACGGATACCACTGAATACCACCGAAGCGCCTCACGAAACCTGATATGGACTGTTCCCGGTAGACTGCCGATGCTGAGGCCTGCGACGGGACGAGCAGGATGTGGCTGTGTAGGCCTGTTGGGCGGCCAGAACGAGCTGTGTGGGTGTCATGCCACTCAAAAGGAACTGAAAAGGAGAATAAAAAAAAGAAAGAAAAAGCCTTTTATGGTGGTCCGCAGGAGATGAAGAAATGTTTGGTTCAAAGAAAGAAAGAAACGTGTTATCTTTGACAACAGGTAATAAGGATGTTTGTGTAGCTGATTACTGTAAATAAAGGAATGTTTTGATGCTTACAATAAGAAAATGAGAAACGATTGGAATTAGCACTGTGAAAGGAACTCAGTCTGGCACTTTTAAACTGTTCAGTCCATCTTCAAAATTACATTTGTGTTAGACAAGGTGTTCTTTTTCAGCCTTATTGATTGGAGCTGACTAGTTGAATCTTCTGTATGCCATCAGTCCTGAACATAGAGAAATTTCAGACTTCGACCACTTTTGGATAATCACCCTCAAAACAATTCTGTATAATACGAAAACATTCGCTCAGTTGTTTTTGAGTTACGCTGAACACGAACACACACACACACACACACACACACACACACACACACACACACACACACACACACACACATACACACACACACAATGCACGCACGCACGCACGCACGCACGCACGGAAAGACTAATTACTACACCCATACTTCCGACACAGGCACACGAAAATTCTCTCTCTCTCTCTCTCTCTCTCTCTCTCTCTCTCTCTCTCTCTCTCTCTCTCTCCTCATACTTCACAGCTATGCACGCCCTGTCACAGGATCATTAACTCTGCTGGACTGACCCCATGGGCCATCGATTCCTAGCAGCACTCAACGGACCTGTCAACCCGGGTTGCCGGCCTCAGAGCGACATTTCTTCCACACATGCAGCAAGCACTCCTCCAGGAGGAGAGACAGGGTGAGCAACTGTGGAGAGGGAAAGGGACGGAGGGATCGGGTGAGGGGAGGGGGAGATGTGGGTGGTTGGATTGATGGGACTATCTGTTGATTTCACAGAGGTTTTTGATATAACTGGCTACAGTTAATAATAAGTTTTTAACCTTGAACTGTCTTCAAGTGGGATGACAAAAAAAAAAACACTACAGCTCTAATCAAATTGTTTCTACAGAACTGCCAGGTATTACTATCATGTCAGATAGCCAAACGCTACCAGTATGATATGGTGTCTCCCGAGGTTCAGTTTAAGGTTAGTTCCTGATTTTTTTTTCAGTAAATGAATTCAAGAAACTCTCTCTCTCTCTCTCTCTCTCTCTCTCTCTCTCTCTCTCTCTCTCTCTCTCTCTCTCCCCCCCCCCCCCCCCACCCCACACTAAAAAAACACGCACGCACGAACACACACACACACACACACACACACACACACACACACACACACGCATGCGCACACACACACAAAAATCATTCGTAACAAATGGCTTAAAAATAGGAGTAGCCTAAGACAGAAGAAGGGCACACTCCTCGTTAAAACAGTTGTTGGGGAACACTCGCGTTTGATTCATTACAATGTTTGGACCAAGGATATCATTAGTTATGGCTTGACTGTGTCCTGTTCGCTTGGATGGGCGGCAGACAGGTGGTAGCATACTCATGTTCCAAAAAACAATCCAATGATTTATTCCTTCCATCGCTCATCCAACCAGCACAGCGGTCTGCGAGGTGCACGCTACACTCCTTTCTTTCACAAGTAACCTTAGACTGCTATAAAATTACACTGACGTGAGAGCGGATTCTCTGTGTGTGTGTGTGTGTGTGTGTGTGTGTGTGTGTGTGTGTGTGTGTGTGTGTGTGTGTGTGTCTGTCTGCCTGTCTCTGTCTGTCTGTCTGTCTGTCTCTCTCTCTCTCTCTCTCTCTCTCTCTCTCTCTCTCTCTCTCCCCAGCCCCCCCCCCCCCTCCCCCGTGTGTAAGTGTATATACCCGTGCCGCAGTACATCAATAATTGATATCTATTCTATAGGACCTAGATCTATACATTACCGTGCATTTTCCCTCTCATTTGTCTTTTCTGTCTTGATTTAAGTTCTTTTCGATTATGGTTTTTTTCTTGGTCACTACGAACGAGGGCAGCATGTAAAAAAAGAAAAGCCCAAAGGTATGCACTGATATATAACAGTTTGTTTTGCCCTCGCTTGAGTGTACACGGGCGGAGGCATGGGGAGGGGTGGGAGAAGCTGAGGAGGTCGAGGTGGGGCTGGGGGTAAGAGGGACGTCTGAAGAGTGAGAGGCCTAAGTGGTGGAAGGGGAGCGGGCGCGACGGCTGGGAATAAAAATAATGTAAACGATGACGTTTATAATAGGATGTTAACAATAATGTTTTTAAACGACTGCCCTTTATGCATAATATCTCCTGTGCTAAAAGAAGGTCTCTGCGCCACATTACATATGAAATAACAGACTTATGGAGAAAAAAAAAAACACGTCAGAAAATAAACTCTGTGTGTGTGTGTGTGTGTGTGTGTGTGTGTGTGTGTGTGTGTCCCAGAGGAATATATCATCGCGGATAAAGAAACAGAAAGAAACAGAAATCAACTATTTGTGGATTTGACTAGTATATTCCTATGTTTTAAAGAAATCATTGTAAAAAGGCACCGAGTTCTCGGGACTATAACAGGTTATCAGTGTTGTAGCATTTCTGTTCAAAGTGATTCGAAGAGAACAGCTCTGATGGAATAAATTGTTTCGACCAAAACACTTGCCAAGTCACGTCAAAGACATGTGATTGTGTATATAATAATTTCTCAACAAACGCAAACAACAAAGCGTTCGTTTCAACTGGGTTGAACCTCTGCCAGCGTCAAACAGAAGGTACACAAAGCACTTCCACCCATTTCAAAACCACCTCTCCTGTTTATTCAGGCAGGGAGGAATGTGTTGAGCGGAATAGCGCAGTCACCGTGATGACTGCCTGTAGCCTCGCTTTGGTTCTGAAAGCGGTTGATCTCTTCGATCCTAGGGTCGATTCAGAACACCCGCTGTTCGGGAACAACTTGAGCGGGGTGGCAACGACTAAGTCCACTGCCGCAGCGCTATAATCGAGAGTTGGAGGTCTTCGCGTCATCGATATCTTTCACTGGGAGATACGTGCACTGTCGTACTGTCCCCCTATGCCGCGTTAAAAAAAAAAAGTCGCCCGGCTCTCTTTACCCCTCCCTTTGAATCCAGCTATCTGGGCTCACGACAAGGTACACGGCACCGAACGATCCTTTCTCTGGCCTATTGATTACCTAGTTACCTGTCAAATCAAACCTCCGTCTTCCATTTCCAAGCTCCTTTCTCCCTTTCTCTCTTGGCTTGACTGAACTCCAGTCACAGTGGGGCCTACTTTCTCCATTTATTCCCGTCCAATATTTGTGTGTAGTGATTGAGGGACAGGGAAGAAAAGACCTCAAGGGCTGGTGTAGGCTCAAAGGCGTAGTTAGCTGAGGTAATAAGTTAATGGTCGGCGGTGGTAGGCCCGGAGAGAGACAAACAGAGAGAAAAAGCACGTGAGGAAAAAAGACAGCCCCAGCTTGCCAGTTCGGGGGGGATTCGGCTGCCGGCCCCGAGGTGCAAGACTCAAAATGGCGGCCACAGACACTGAAAGTATGCATGAGAACATGACGAGGCTGAGGATGAAAATGAAAATGGTGCAACAGGTGAGTTGGGGGAGGTGGGGGGGGGGGGGGGGATCGCCTGGACTGGTGTGAGCTTCGTGTATGGTCTGAATTTATTAGTGCCTTGTGTGTTGTCTGAATTTGTCTGAGCTGTACGTTATGTTTCCACTGTTTGGGTCTGGCGTGCCCAGTTTCAACATCACTTCATTGCGATTGTTCACATCCTGTTCTGGGCATTTCTTCATAGTTCCGTAGTTCTATTACAAATAAGTTGATTTTGCGTGGCTTGTTATCCTTAACAGCATTAGTTCTTTCGGACTGTGACTGATCCTCCTCCCAATTTCGCTTTCTGTGCGCATTTAGATTTTGTATGCAAGACTATTGTTGAATATAACCCGTTTGTTTTAGACTACTAATAAACCAATATACGTGTATGTCATTGGTTTTAATGCCTACTATTCGTACTACTGACCCTGTAGACCGCTTATAATCTCACATAGAAAATGTTTTTTTTCGATTTGTTTGTCGGCTTTTTAATCCGAAGGGTTTGGTGATGTATGTGAGTGATATAATGGATGACATCTCTATATTGCGAGCAGCAAACTCACACGTCACCACTGTTCTTCGGTTTTGCCACCAATGATTTGAAAACCAAAATGATGTTGACTCTAGCACAGCTGATCTTGTGAGTGTCTTGAGGAAAAACAGACGTTCGGGAAAAAATCTTGGCCATATTTTTATGTTTGTTCGTCATGCTAACATACTGGAAAACTGACAGGCAGGTAGCCAATGTAAGTCACTTAAGAGAGCTCAGGTGGACCTCATCGGTTTTCAGCATTGATAATGATACTACGGGGAAAAGTTATAAAAACACCGTATCTAGAATGGTTATCTGACGCATGACGTTTCACAAACACAAAATGACAAAGGAAAAGTGGCTAGTTACATAAACCAGATAAGTTTTTAACTAATCGTGTATAAATGGGCACGAACATACATACATTTATGTATTGAGGGCAGCAACACACCTTTCTGATAAAAAGGCATACATTTATGTAGCGAGCAAACGCCTCCTTTCGTTAAAGTTAGCAAGTGTCTCTTATAGACATTCACATACGCAGTTACACTCTACATAAAGGCGATCATTAATGTGAAATATAGCATCATTGAACAGGTAGTTTACATTATCACGGATCATCGCCACTCTTTTTCGTCTAAACATCTTAAAACTTATCCGTTTGAAACTGCCTTATACTATACATTCTTTTATGGCATCTCTCTCTCTCTCTCTCTCTCTCTCTCTCTCTCTCTCTCTCTCTCTCTCTCTCTCTCTCATCTCTCTGTGTGTCTGTGTGTGTGTGTTGTGTGTGTGTGTGTGTGTGTGTGTGTGTGTGTGTGTGTGTGTGTGTGAGAGAGAGAGAGAGAGAGAGAGAGAGAGAGAGAGAGAGTGTGTGTGTGTGTGTGTGTGTGTGTGTGTGTGTGTGTGTGTGTGTGTGTGTGTAAATCAGTACCGTAAAATGTATGAACGTGTTTATGTGTGTTTTAGCCAGCAAAATGTATAATGTGCTTTTGTATTTTAGCCTTTACCTTCCATTCGCAGATGTGTGTAATGCGTTTATTATAAAGCGTCTTGAGCTTCCTGTCTTGAACGACAGTAGTCGAATGTCATTTTGTTGTTAGTATTATTACTATTATCATTGTTGAACAGATACCGTTCATGTGCTGTCTAAGACAGCAGTATTTTCTGTATGACATAAATTCCAGAGGGTGGTTCACTGTAAGAGAAGGAACATGAGCATGATGTGTTCGTGAACGTGGATTTAAAAACAGAATGCGAGTTTCAGCAGATGACCCGAGCTTCGTAGATGGAGAATAGTCAGGTAGAAGGTCAAAAAGACGGGGTAAACGTCACAAAAAATTTATAGCGAAAAAACGGTGGCAGTTTTATATTGAATTCTTTCATTATCGCAAACCAGTGAAGGGATATAGGGAGAGATGACACACGACAATTTTTTTGTGCTGATTTGTTATAAACGTTTTTGGAGCTTATTGATGATGTGCGACAGACGGTCACATGATAGAGACTTTTAGACGGTGCATGTAAAAATTGGCAGCTTTAGTTGTTAGTATTTGTGATAAACTGAACTCGTGCGACGTATTGCAGCATAAACACAAATGGCAAATGTTTGAAACATGAACAGCAATGGTCATGTCGGAGGTGAGGTTGAGATTTACATTTCTTGCAGAGGTGGCAGACAGTGCATGAACATACATGAAGACTTCTACGCCTTTGCAAAGGGAAGAGAAGTGGACTGTTTTGATTTTCAGAACAGTGCGACGTGGATCGAATCCACACAGTCGTAGACGCAACTTAAACGTACATCTCTCCGTCTGTCTTTCTGTCTGTCTGTCTGTCTGTCTGTCTCTCTCTCTCTCTCTCTCTCTCTCTCTCTCTCTCTCTCTCTCTCTCTCTCTCTCTCTCTCTCTCTCTCTCTCTCTCTCTCTTGCGCTTGCGCAAGTGCACGCGCGCTCTGGCTCCTTCTCCCTCTGTCACTCTCACCTACCCCCTTGCACCTTTTTACCGTCCTCCATCTACCTCCAGCTATGCATTTGTTTTAAAACAAATATCTAATGAGGAGTATGGTCGAGGTAGGTGTGGGGGGCGGTGGGGGAAGCAAGTGGGGAGGGGCTGGGAGTGAGCGGAGGTTGGTGTACATAACATCAGAAAACAATTGAACAGGCAAACGAATAAACAAGCAAACCTACACACCCTATCAATATCAGATTAAAGCAAATACCTGACTGGGCTACAAATCAGGCAGAAAGTACTTTCAAAGCAAATCAATATCAGAAAAAATATCTGTCACAGACATGCCTGATAAATGTGGCAGAAATGCCTTGAGAGGCGCACATTCGAACAAAACATGATCTCTGGTCAGTTTTGTTTCCCCCGCAAATGCATTTTGTTGCAGAGCTATATTTTAGTTCTAAAAGCATCCAGTTTCAATCGATGAAATATTGAAACGAAGTTTCTGTATTGATGCATATCATAATGTGCAGATTTTGGATGCTTTTGAAATGATCAATACTAAAAAGAGGATTATTTTGTGTCTGAACATGAGCAGCTTTGTTCTGCCCATTTCTAAAAATATATTCCCAAGCTGTTTGTTTTTTTTAAATTTGTTGACTCTCTTTCAAAGTGAACGGTATGGAAATATAGTTTGTACCCTCGTTCCATTTTCATTTTCAGCGCCTTTTTTTCGCACATCTGTCAGCAAGTTCATTGCCCGAAATTCCACAGTGTGAAGGACCCAGAAGAAAGTTATATCTGTTCCTTTACATATCAAGACGTGGATTAAATGTTGAATTTCCTTCAAAATAAAGTTATCTGAATTTGAATTTAAAAACTTTAATCGATTGTAACACTGACAGCGAATCTACACAAAACAACACTTGAAAAATTGACTGTGTGGTAATCAATTAGAAATGTCAACGCCATAAGTATCGCTATCATTTCAGCTACGAATATGGAGCGATATTTTCCAACGAAATATGCTTTTTCTACTTTCAGCGATGGAATAACAAATGCTGATCCGGCTTCTTTGTTACTCGTCAACGATCCATCTGTGTACACCTTAAGATGGTTGGAATATCTATCTTGCATTTGCATCTTCGTTAAATATGACAAGATGTAAGGCTGATTTGTTTTCTTTGCATCAGTGTAATCAAGATCAAACTTCGCCCTCTTTCTTTCCCAAGTTGGAATGGGATCTATAAGAGACGTTTTTTGACAAAGACTTAACATCTATATTACTTTTCTTAAACAAATCAGCAGTGTATGAACTGATAGTGCACAGAGAGGCAATATTTTTTGCTCTTTTTTTTGGATAATCACTCTCTGGGTTTATAGATATTTCCATTTCATTCACACCTTCCATGGTTGTACATTTCATGAAATATTTTGCTAGTGCTGACAGATTCCTATATTCATTTAACGGTAAAACGTCT